>CM053026.1:744333724-744619207 GCA_028564925.1 Lithobates sylvaticus | reverse complement strand
CAGTAGCTGCGCATTTCTCACCCTAGGCTTATACTCGAGTCAATAAGTTTTCCCATTTTTTTGTGGTAAAATTAGGTGCCTCGGCTTATATTCGGGTCGGCTTATACTCGAGTATATACAGTAACAAAAAATGTGAGGGGTGTACTCACTTTGTGAGATACTGTGTATATATATGTGTGTGTGTATGTATATATATATATATATATATATATATATATATATATATATATATATATATATATATATATATTTATATATATATATATATATATATATATATAACCACGCCGTAATTGTGATGAGTCCTTCGTGTTGAACTGACATAGTTGACTTATTTATACACAACAATACAACATTCTCAGCAAGACTCTACCGTCAGTTAAAGTTCCCGAAAGGAAGGAATGTTAACTGTCACACATGGCACCCTCGCATCAGAAATCACTGTTTAATTCTTAAATTATTAATACATATTGGAATATTATTGTGAATGATAAAAAAAAAACGCACAAAACAAAATAATTTATTATTACAAACTTTGACTTGTAGATGCATCTCAGTAATTATTATTTCGCCTAGAGTTATGAAAGTAACAGACAAAGCCTGACAGACGTAGCAGCCTCGCCCATGTTTTGAGCAGAGCTTGTGGACTTTGAGCCGTGGGATATTTATTGTAGAAAGGGTGAACTGAACATAGATAGAAAGTGACTGCCTAAGTTTCATGTTTGTTGGTAGTCATCTATTTATCTTCTTCGGTTTCCTTAGTTAAGCCTACACAGTTCAGTTCCCCCTTAAGGTGTGCCTGTCAGATAAATCAGTGTGCTTGAATCCAATGCCGCGTACACACGACCGGACTTTCCGGCAGAATTTCCGATCGTGTGTGGGCTTCATCTGACTTTTTTCTTCAAAAATTCAGACGGACCTAGAAATAGAACATGCTTTAAATTTTTCCGACGGAATCAATTTCTATCGGGAAAACAGCTCGTCTGTATGCTGGTCCGACGGACAAAATACGACGCAAGGGCAGGTATTGGCTACTGGCTATTGAACTTCCTTTTCTAGTCCCGTCGTACGTCATTGCATTCGAAATGAACAGACTTTGGTGTTATCGTGTGTGGGCAAGTCCGTTCGGTCGGAACTTCGTCGGAACTCCGTCGGGAAGACCGTCTGAGTTTATTCTGACAGAAAGTCTGGTCGTGTGTACGCGGCATAAGAATGATATCAAACGGCAGACAGTATTTGTTGTAATCATTTAATTGATTCATGTTTATCTTTCTTAGAATGAATCTTATTAGAGATATAAGTTGAATATGGGCATGGCATCGATTTTTGCAGTGCTTGAATCTAAGAATGATGCCAAAGGGCAGGCAATATTTGTTGTAATCTTTTAATTGATTCGTGTTTATCTTTCTTGGAATGCTTCTTATTAGAGACAAAAGTTGAATATGGGCATGGTATGGATTTTTGCAGTGAACCTATTGATTTCTCTTGTGTAGCACTGACCCCCGAAGGAGCTGCTGGTTTTATTTGGGCTTACCGTTACCTCACCTGCTCGCTTCTCCATCTCAGGGGTCCCGTTGGAAAATAGCCCAAAGAAGGTTAAATCTGACACTTAGTCCTTTTTCACTTTTATTTGGGATAAGCACAAAGTCTTTCAATAGAGGGTCAAAGGGTTAAGGGGAGTTCAGGCACCTGGTAATTGCGGGTTAGAGGTATTGGTCAGATCCAGAGGACAAACAGCTCCACAGACTGGATCCAGCAACCACCGGACAGGCCCTCTCTCTTGACCTGGCAGCCGGTGAGATGCTCAACAAAGTCTCTGCCACAGACTTGTCAATTAAACTTAAGCATTCTTGAGAGGTCTTGAGAGATTTAAAGAACTGCCATACAGTACCAGTTTCTTTCAGCCGACCCGGCGATACTGTATGGGTGTTGATCCAGGTTGCGTTCTCCTCTCTGGAGGAGTTTCCAGGCTCCTCCAGAGATACCAGCCTTGCGCTCGATCCTCTCTTAGAAAAGTCCTCCCCTGGATCCTCCAGTTTTTTTGGCCTCTCTCCGCAGGCGAGACAGCACAGGACCACCCCTGGATCAGTAGGCCCCAAGACTTTTCCGGGCCTACCCTCTCAGTTGCAAAGCCTCCGGCCAGCTGGCCGCGAGGCGGAGGCTCATGCGATACACACCCCAGGCCTAGAGGGCCATGAGGTCGGGATAGCGAACCCCGGAAAGAAAAAAGAACCTCCCAAAAATGGCGTTGGTACCTTAAATACCCTCTCCCAGAATTCACAGCAGGGAAAACACTCCCACTGGGCTATTTCTGAGCAAGAGCTGGTATTCAATACTTCCAGCTTGCTGCATTTAAAATATGAGTTTGTTTATGTACGAATCCAACAATGAAAAATGCGTTCATTTGAATCCAGCCACCTTATTGCCCCTATTGGAGGAGGCTGGAGACGGGGGAGACCACATGTGTTAAATTGATGATGTAGGAATCAGCTGCTGTGAGCCCAGTGCAGGACACACTCCCCGAAGACCCAGATATTTAATATTTTGTAGAGTTATTCCCGGTTAAATACTGAGTATGCAGTTTATCACCCAGAAGGATACTCTGTATTTAGAGTCATTGGATCCTTTTTCCCCAGCTCAAGAAGCAGAGCTCCATGTTTTAGCAAAGCCTGTGAGCTATAAAAAGAGAGTATATTTATATAGATAGTCGAGATATAGAGAGCTTTTGGTTCCATTTGAAGGGCCAGAAGTTTGTTTTTACTTCGGCAGGTAAACCAATCAAGCATGCTAAGTTAATTTGATCGGCTGTTTTCAGCCTTCCAGGTTCTTGCTGAGGTAGCCATACTAACATTAAAACTCACACGTGGAAGCAGACCGACTAAGGATGCTGCATTTACAGCCCCGGACGCTTGCTGGGTCTGTGCAACTCACAGATTCCACCCTAGTTCTGGCCCAGTATAGCTGGGATTAATAATTCAACTTTAAGGACCCCAGAACGAGAAGAACAAGTGGTCCACAGTGGGCAACTTCTTACGAAACAGGACATTGGAAAAGGTGATCATTTATGTCTGCCAGTCACTCTTTTCCCTCCAGCTTGACACATGGACCGTGTCATCAGTCACAAGCAGTTATGGCTGCCTTAGTAAATGAGCGTGGGATAGAGCCAGGGTTCACCACAGTTGTTTTTATGACATACCACTTCTTGTTTTACCTGTTACCAAAGGTGTTACCAAAAGCTGAACATCCCTTCCAGAGATTACAAAAAGATATATCCAGTTTCCCAAGTCAGGATCTTATGAGTATGCATTTTGTCTGTATGTACATGTTTTCTGGATGTCCAGTGGCCAATGCTACTGCTCTGCGGGGGGTGTTTAACCCTTTTTCGGCCGCTCGCGGGGGGTAAAACCGCACCGCGAGCGGCCGAAAACCGCGGTGAAAAAGACGGTAAAGCAGCGCTAAATATAGCGCTGCTTTACCGTCACCGCGGATCACCGCCCCAGTGTGAAAGGGGCCTAACGGAGGAAATCATTTTTATAGGAGAGTCCTTACTAGAAGTTTTGAGGTTTTATTTTTACACTCCCTACTGTCTACAATGTGGCGGACAAAGTAGAGTAAGAAACTTTTGCCAGAGTGTTTTCTTATAATTTATCAAGCCCCTAAGGGGATGATGGACTCTCTCCCTATGGGATTTGGTTTGGGAGTGTGTTACTCACTTGCTTATATTTTGTCTCAGCAGCTGAAGTCCTCCATTCGGATCTCACAGAGAATGTTGCTGATCTTTTAAGGTTTTTGACAAACTCATTTATGTGTTTTCTCCCCAATTCCAGATCCTAAAAGTTTGGAAGGATCTAAAACTAAAGCCAGGTGACTTGTGGATTGTTAAGGCCCCTTTCACACTGGGGCGTTTTTCAGGCGGTACAGCGCTAAAAATAGCGCCTGTATATCGCCTGAAAAAATCCGGCCCTTTTAACTCCAGTGTGAAAGCCGGCGGCTTTCACACTGGAGCAGTGTGCTAGCAGGACGGTCAAAAAAGTCCTGCTAGCAGCATCTTTGGAGCCGTATAGGAGCGGTGTGTTCACCGCTCCAATACCGCTCCTTCCCATTGATCAGAATTGGACACCGTGGCAATACCGCCGCAAAGCGCCGCTACGGCGGCGCTCTGCGGGGGGTCTTTAACCCTTTTTCGGCCGCTCGCGGGGGGTAAAACCGCACCGCGAGCGGCCGAAAACCGCGGCTAAAACGACGGTAAAGCAGCGCTAAATATAGCGCTGCTTTACCGTCACCACGGCTCCCGCCACAGTGTGAAAGGGGCCTAAGAGACATCTATATATAAGGAAATGTTTGGAGACTCAATACAGCATCTATTTCATGTACAGTTTTGCAAAACTTGAAGGAAAAGTCACCTGGATCCACACCAGACTTTGCAAAAATTACTAAATTAAAGACATCTCTGTGTTTGATTTGTTTCCCTTTTGCAATCACAGTCTAGGGTACTTTTTGATTTAATTACTTTAATTGTAAGGGATATATATTTGAAAAGTAGTTTAGCCATGTTGAAGTCATATTTGTCTTTTGTACCTCTTCCATTTTATGTAGAATTGTCTGTGTTTACATATGCTGATAAGTCAGCATACCAACAATTAAGCTAGAAGGCCATTCTGACCACAGGAGTGTACAGACAGTACTCTGTAAATATGTCTTATCAATCATTTGTTTTTCACAATGAAAAGTCATTTTGTAATGAAAAAAGCTGCTCAGCTATTATTTTCTCCACAATGGAGTTTTTGCCTCTTTGGCCAGGACTACCTCCACCTAAGCATGTGGAGGTTCCAGGTTAAAGGTCATAGCAGGTATGGTTAGTGATCAAAATATTGATCAAAAGAGGGGAGATGTAATGGAAATTTGTAAGTTCTGTATATAATTGTATTCTATTTTGTATGTATTGCACGCTGCCCTCACTGTGCACACGGCACTAATAATGTTTTCAGTACATGTTTACATTCTTTCGAGTCCTGATTAGAATTAGCCTGCCTATGATACGCCCCTTGTTACCATAAACGTACAATTGTAATATTAATGTGATACCTACATAATCATGTGTATAAAAACCTTCAATTAAGTCATAATAAAGGAGAACGGTTATTTGGAAAGATGCTAAGCGTATCTTTTGTGTCTGTTCCCTACTGCAGTAGTTATTAATAATTTGGAACCACTAATCAATATGAGGATATGAGTTGCCTATCTATAAATTTCCAGGTCAATTTGACACAGTTCACACGACTCATGTATAAGGTAAAGTCTACAGGTTTGGAAAGATCAGTTTGTAAATGGATAGAAAACTGTCTAAAAGACAGAATTCAGTCTTATGCCCCGTACACACGGTCGGAAATTCCGACGGAAAATGTCCGATCGGACCATGTTGTCGGAAAATCCGACCGCGTGTGGGCTCCATCAGACTTTTTCCGTCGGAATTTCCGACTGAAAAAATTTGAGATCCTGCTCTCAAATTTTCCATAAACAAAATCCGGTCGGACTTTTTCCGATCGTGTGTAGAGAACTCAGACGGACAAAGTGCCACGCATGCTCAGATCAAATTACGAGACCAAAGCTATTGGCTACTAGCCTCTACGTAGTTCTGTCGTACGCAACGAATGTCACCACGTTCAGAATGATCGGATTTTCCGACAACTTTGTCCGACCGTGTGTATGCAACACCAGTTTCGGACAAAATCCGTCGGTGTGCACGGGGCATTAGTCTGAGTAGTGGTTAATGGTTCTTACTCTGAATGGTCTAAGGTTATCAGTGGTGTACCCCAAGGTTCAGTGTTAGGACCCTTACTTTTTAATCTCTTTATACTGTAAATGATATTGGGTCTGGGATTAAAAGTACCATTGAAGTCTTTGCAGATGACACCAAGCTATGCAGTGGAATAACGTCCTTACAGGATGTCTCCAATTTACAAGCTGACCTTAATGCACTGTCTAATTGGGCAACTAAGGTTTATTGTTGATAAATGTAAAGTTATGGACTTGGGGGCTAAGAATATGCATGCATCATACATACTAGGGGGAGAACAACTGGGGCAATCAATGGCGGAGAAGAATCTGGGTGTTCTGGTAGATCACAAGCTCAATAATAACATGCAATGCCAAGCTGCTGTTTCCAAGGCAAGCAAAGTCATTTCTTGCATTAAGAGAGGTATGGACTCCAGAGAGAGAGATATCATTTTGCCCCCCTGTACAAATCATTAGTAAGACCTCATCTGGAATATGCAGTTCAGTTTTGGGCACCAGTTCTCAAAAAGGATATCGGAGAACTGGAGAAAGTGCAGAGAAGGGCAACCAAACTGATAAGAGGCATGGAGGAGCTCAGCTATGAGGAAAGATTAAAGGAACGGAATGTATTCTCTCTTGAGAAGAGGATATTAAGGGGGCATATGATCAACATGTAAAAAACATAAATGTTCCATATAGTGAACTTGGTGTTAAATGTTTCACTTTAAGGTCATCACAGAGGACAAGGGGGCACTCTTTATGTCTGGAGGAAAAGAGATTTAATCTCCAAATCACAGTAAAGCCTCATACACACGATAGGACTTTGTACAAACTTTCCCGTGGATTTTTGTACAAAGGGCGTCGGCCCTGAACTTGTATTGCATACACACAGCAGGACTTTTTCAGGCAACTTTCACCAAATCACGTGGTTTTTCTGCTCTTTACCGCCACCTTTGGTCAACTTCTGTATTGTTGTCTGATCTTTTGCATTGGTTCTGAGCATGGGTTTTTGTACTTTGTACAAAAGTCCTATGGTTTTCTGTACACATGATTGGACTTTGCTCCATCAGACTTTTGTTGGCAGAAAGTTGGTCCGTTCGCACAGCCAACATAAGTCAGATGAAAACTGAAAAAGTTGGTCCGATGGAGCGTACACACGGTCGGATGTTGGTCCAAAACAGCTAATTTGCATGTTTGTTGTCAAAAAGTCTGATCGTGTGTATGGGCCTTTAGAGCTGTGAAAATGTGGATTAGACTCCCTCAAGAGCTGGATCTGGCCAGCTCAGTCCTGGATTAATTCCTAAATGTACATAATATCACTGGAAGCTGACATTTATAGGTAAAGTTGACTGAGGGAACAGCCAATTGCCTCTCTGGAGATCAGGAAATAACTTTTTCCTCTGCTGGAGCAAATTGGATCCTGCTTCGCTGTTTTTTTTGCCTTCCTCTGGATCAATTGTAGGTATAGGATTGTGTATATGGGATTGTATGATTTTTTTTTTTTGTTTATTTTCTCTTTTATTGGTTAAACTAGATTGACTTGTGTCTTTTTTCAACTTAATTAACTATGTGACTATGTAATTGAGAGGAATAATGCTCCATTATGGAGCTAGTTGGGAAGAATAATGCCCCATCATTCTTGTTAGGGGGAGGAATAATGCCACCTCGTTTGTGTCAGTGGAAGCAATAGTGCCCCATTGTTGGTGTTAGTAAGAGTAATAGTGCCCCATCATTGGTATCAGTGAGATGAATAGTGTCCTATCGTTCATATCAGCGGGAGGAATAGTGCCCCATCATTGGTGTCAGTGGGAGGAATTTTGGCCCAT
Organism: Lithobates sylvaticus; assembly: GCA_028564925.1. Lineage (NCBI taxonomy): Eukaryota > Metazoa > Chordata > Amphibia > Anura > Ranidae > Lithobates > Lithobates sylvaticus. The sequence continues at coordinate 744,611,606 of CM053026.1, read as the reverse complement.
TTGTAAGTCAGTGGGAGGAATAGTGCTCCAAGGGCCTGATGAAGGCAAGCAAAGGGCCACATCAGGTCCCTGGGCTGCAGTTTGGAGACCACTGCTCTAGACCTTCCAAAGACAGGCTTTAATTATCATAGTTTTATGTTTCATTTAAAAAGAAATTGTATAACCAGGCAACCAAAAATTCAATATATCTCTTGATTCATCACTTTAAAGTCTCTAAATTAATAAAATGAAAATTTTGATAAGTTTTACCACAAATAAAAAGAGCGATTAAAATGACAGAGTGTAAAAAATAAAACATAGGTGTGTGGCTACAAAAGAGACAAGTGGAATCACAGTCCAGCTTGTTAGCAGCAGGTTGAAGATAAAAGGCTGCTGCTTTATATGCTGTAGAGAGCCGAAGCAAAATGGTCCATGGAAATGACTGCTATCAAGAGCTTTGAGTAAAAACCGCTGTGCAATAAGAACTGTGATAAGACTGTCTGTCACTCAGAAACATATCAAATTGTCTTGGAGAAATGTTGTCGTCTCATAAGGGGGCATAGACTGGAAACATAACATTACTGCAAATTGGAATGGTTACTGAACAATTAAAGTGGATATTTAGATATGGTCAGAAAGGACAATATTTAAAGCAGAACATTTTTCTTTTGAAACACATTATTAAAGCTTGAAGTTTTAATTGGCTTCAAAAAAGGGTGGGTTTAGGGCGCAGTGGGCCCACCCAGTTGTGGGACTTTAGCAAATTAATATTTTATATATACATACCTCCCAGGTTTTGAACTTCACAATGAGGAACACTTAAGGCAGGAACTGACCTGCAGCGCACCGCGGTAAGATGTGGGTGTGGCCAACGTCTTACCATTGGGAGGGGCTTATGGGTCGGGGTTAAAAAAAAACAAAGTTTTCTTGTATCTATAAAATATGCAAAGTGCAGGGTTCAAGGGTACACTACATACAGAGTGTAGAGTTCAGGAGTGCGCTACATACAGAGTGCAGGATTGAAGAGGACGCTAGGAACAGCGTATAGGGTTGAAGAGTGCACTACATACAGATTGCAGAGTTGAGGGTGAGCTGTGTACAGAGTGCAGGGTTGAGGAGTGCTCCACATACAAAGTGCAGGACTGAGGAACGCGCTACATACAGAGTACAGGGTTGAGGAGCATGCTGTGTACAGAGTGGAAGGTTGAGGTGTGTGCTACATACAGAGTACAGGGTTGAGGAGTGCTCTACAGAGTGCAGGGTTGAGGGGTGCGCTATGTACAGAAGAGAAGCAATGGCCCCGGCTCTTCCCTTGGCAAGCTGGAGCGAGGAGCAGCATCAGCCTCCTAAGGTAAGGCCACCGATCGTGGGGGGCACTGATCACCGCCCTCTGTCTCCCACGGGGGGAAGTCCACTGATCGCCGCCGTCCAGTGCGAGTGAGGGGGCAGGTCTGTCGCGCTGTGAAATCACACCGCCTTTGAAGAATGAATGGCACCCAAAGACACGTAGCGCTTTTTGCCACTATTGCAATGCAATTTGGAGTTGCGGAAAGAAGCAGGGCGATTCTGCCCGCGATTTGAAATCACAAAGTATGAATGAGACCTTATTTTTTGTGTTATTTATGTGTGTCCCAAGACAATTCCTCTTCTTCCAAAATCGCTAAGTGTGAATGGGGCCTAAGGATAGCTGATGAGCAGAAAAAGTTGGGCACATGATCCATACCTCCCAACTTTCTAAGATGAGAATTAGGGGCACCTATTAGCAAAAGTATGAAGGCATAGGACACACCCCCCTGCCACACCCCCCTTAAAGGAGAATTGAAAAAAAAATGGTTTACCCACAAGAACATTTTTACCACTACTATTCCTTTATATTAGCTTTTGGAATTTACAAATGCAGCAATTTAGAAATTGGGTGAAATGTTTAGCACCAGGAAACACTTTTTGATAAGTAGTTTATTTTATATAAAACTATATAGATCAGACTAAAATAAGGAACAAATGAGGAGGAAAGAGGGACAGAGGGACTTTATTCCGAATGAGGGACAATCCCTTGAAATCAGGAACAGTTGGGAGTTATGGATGATCAGATTTCAACTATGTGGTGTGTGTACAGTGCAGGGATGAGAGGCAAAGTGTCACCAGTAGAGGGTGGTTGAGGGCCGGGGGCTTGAGGGGGAACAAGTGAAACCTGGGGGGGGGGGCAGCACCCCCTAGATCTGGCCATATGGCATTCACTTGGCTAGCACTAGCTAGCAGGATTCCCTGCATGTGCCGCCGGTGCTTCTGCAAACATGGCATCCCTTCAGATAATCCCGGGCCCTGCTTGTCTGTGCCGACCACTGCTGCGGGTGCTATGCCAAGAGTGGCAGAAGTGAACATTCATAGTTGTAAGTGTACAATTTAGTGTTGGGCCACATGCATAGTCCGATTGGGCCTCATACGACCTGCAGGTTGGACACCTCTGTGCTAAGACATTCGTCTAAATCTTGCTCTCCTCTGAATCCTGATAAGCATTATAGTCAGGATCAGCTCTGTGACGTCAGCCTACAATGGACTTTAGCCTGCTGTTGGTTGATTCTGGGTCACAAGAGTGAGAAACGATGTGCATTGCTGTGACCAAGACGAGGAGTAGGACCAAAATAGCTTTGGCCATACTTCTCTTTTATTATGAGTGGCTGGACCTATTGCTTTGCGCAATGAAAATCGATCTACAAATGGAGAAGGCAAACCTTTCATTCTTCCGCCTGTCCTCCATTCATAGAGTGCTTTTCATTGATTGGTTCCCTGTAATTACTAGAGGCTGTCAGCAACAGTGCGGTATTGTAATTAGAAGTGGGCACACCTGTGCACTCCTAGTTTTAAAATAGAACAGAGCTGAATGCACTCTTAACATGGGGAACTGTGCCTGAGGATGTTCATTTAACAACTGTGGGCATATAGGTATTTAGGTTCCAGGATTAATACATGTTTATTACCTTTTAGGGCTCTTTCACACGGGGCGGATCAGTGCAGATCCGCCCCGTGGATATCCGCTTGCTCAGCGGGGATCGCCGGAGCGATCTCCGCTGAGCAGGAAGATGACAGGTCCGTCTCTGCACTCCGTGCAGGGACGGACCTGTCAGAGCGCCTCTCCCCTATGGGAGATCGGGTGACGACGGACCGTAGAGTCCGGCGTCACCCGATCCGCTCTGCAGACGGATGAAAAAATGGGGTTTTCCTCCGTCTGCAGAAACGGAGCATAGCGGGCACGGACGAGAGCGGGTGTCAGCGGATGCTCATCCGCTGACACCCGCTATCCCATAGGGATACCTGTATGTCCGTTTTTCATCCGAAAACGTAAATATGAAAAACAGACATACGATCCGTCCGTGTGAAAGAGACCTTAGAGTGTTTTAAGTTTTTAACTCAGTGTAAGGCCGGCCATACACGGTTCGAATTTCGAAAGAATTTTCTTTCGAAAATCGTATCTAAGAATTTTCGTATGAATTTCTCACCATTAGTGGGCTGCAGTAACAGCCGATTTTCGTTCGGAAATCAAATTTGAGGAATCGGACATGTTGGAAATTTTTGAAAAACGACCGATTTTCTAATCAATGATGGGATAATCGTGCGAGAAATGTAATAAGAAAAGAAAATTTACGGAGAGAAAAGAAGATTCCCAGAAAAGAAAATTCTTTTCTGTAGCAACATGAGGTGAAATTGAAGGCTCGGTTGGCCGAATTTCGAAAATCAATGGTGGCACCATCGGATAACAAAAAAAACGAACTTTCTGATTTTGAAAAGAAAATTCGTTCAAAATTCGACCATGTATGGCCTACATAAGGGCTTCCGTTTACAGGATTTTTTTTTTTTGTGCCAGTTGGGTTTTACATCCCCACAAAACCAGGTCAACTGCAGGTCAAATTCACCTTTCAATAAATTCTGAAGAACCATCAGAGGCATTGCAAAGGTATTTCAAGCAATGAAATTGATAGAAGCCCAAAGGCCACAGCCCCTGAATGTTATTCATGCTGGAAATCACAGACCAAAATTTGTGGAAGTGCAGGTTGGCTTGTGTATGACCGGTTGCATGAACACTTTCTGCTATTCTTCTTTTTTTTTTATTTATTTACTTTTGACGCTATTCTTGGTGCCAAGTAAACGGTATACAGTGGGTGCTGCCTGCACTGCCCCCCCATCCATGCACCCGGCCCCTTTCAGGACGCCGGATGCATTGATTCCTATGGAGGGGGTGGTACTTTTTGAAGCACCTTATTAGAGCCAGAGGCTCTAATAGGCTTCAAAATAGGGTGGGCTCAGGGCGCAGAGAGTGATCCACCCAATTGTGTGATGATAGCAAATTAATTTAAGCTATTTTCACACTAACCTTCCCCCCGCCAATCATGAGGTAGGGCGTCAGACCTGTTTCCTGATTGGCCAAAGCGCCAGGCCACCCTATTGGATGCCTGGCGCTTAGGAAGTGGAGCAGAAGAGACATGATGGAGCGGAGGTCGTTAAGTCCCTTCTGTTAGAGCCGCACGCGCAGGGGGGTTGGGGATGTCATGTCAGAGTCGCGAGCGTGGGGGGGGTTGGTGGTACTGTCAGAGACGTGCACGCCGGGGGGGTGCTGCCAGAGCCACGAGCCCCGCGAGTGGGGGGGGGGGTCGGTCATCACAGTGGCTGCGTTTGATGGCCACAAGTGGCTGTATATACTGGGCACAAGTGGGTGCATTCGATGGGCACAAGTGACTGCATTTGATGGGCACAAGTGGCTGCATTTGATGGGCACAAATGGCTGCACTTGATGGGCACAAGTGGCTGCATTTGATGGGCATAGTGGCTGCATTTGATGGGCACAAGTAGCTGCATATGATGAACACAAGTGGCTGCATATGATGGGCACAAGTGGCTGCATTTAATGGGCACAATAGGCTGCATATAATGGGCACAAGTGGCTGCATTTGATGGGCACCGTGGCTGCATTTGATGGGTACAAGTGGCTGCATATGATGGGCACAAGTGGCTGCCTTTGATGGGCACAGTGGCTGCGTTTGATGTGTACAATGGCTGCACATGATGGGCACAAGTGGCTGCATATGACGGGCACAAGTGGCTGCATTTGACGGGCACAAGTGGCTGCATTTGACGTGCACAAGTGGCTGCACTTGATGGGCACAAGTGGCTGCACTTGATGGGCACAAGTGGCTGCATTTGATGGACACAAGTGGCTGCATATGATGGGCACACGTGGCTGCATATGATGGGCACACATGGCTGCATATGATGGGCACAGTGGCTGCATATGATGGGCACAGTGGCTGCATTTGATGGGTAAAGTGAGGCTGCAGTTGATGGGGGGGTTCAGTATTTTTCAGTTTGTTTGCGTCCCCAAAAAAATTTTGAGCACCAGCCGCCACTCACTGGATAGCTCCACATGGCGGCGCTGACTTGTTTTCAGCAGATCCTGTCAGTCGTGTCCAATATTTCCTGATTGTCTTCCTCATCTTAACCCAGTCTGTCCTGACCTGCTCTGGTTATGCACCTGTACTGACCCCATCTTGCTCCACGACCACGCTTCTGCCTGCTCCTCTTGCTATAGAACTGTTCATCTGATACCAAACCCAGCTTGGAACCTTGCACAGAAGTGTCAATATTTGTCAGCACTCCTTGGATCTTCATATTTAAGAATGATCATAGTAGAGATGTGCAATGTTTCAGAGGTGTGCAGGACCCCTTTGTTGGGCTTGTGATGATCACCCAAAATATTGCATTTCTCTGCAGTGATGTGATCATTCTACAATAAAAAAAATGTTTGGACTTTATCTGAAGTTTCGTGGTGTTCTGGCAAATATTTACACTGTTCTGTGCATGGTTCCAGTCACCAGCTGGTTGTTTCTGTAGCACCCCTTACTTTTGAGCCTATTCCAGGAACGTGTGCGATGGGAATATTGGCAACGGCTTGGAACTTGACCTCGCACCTGCTACTGATTCGGCCTGCCCGACCTTGAACCAGACCTGAGCTCCTGCACATCTTCTGCTTACCAGTCTGCAGTTCCACTTGTATGGACCTATTGGCTCTCCATTCTGCTGATCCTGTATTCGACCATTGCATATGAAACTCCAGTGACTGGTTACCTGCCTGTCATCCTACAAGGGAAGTTCATACATCACGGACCTGTGGCTTCTATTCACTTGTACCAGTATTTAAAAAGAGGGGGGCCAAGGGGAGTTGGGACTTTACTAGACATGTGCACAACAAAAAAATTTGTTTATTTTCGTTTCGTTTTTCTCGTTTCCGTTGATACGTAACGATTCGTAAATTCGTACGTCGTCAGTGTTCGTATTCGTAACGATCAGTAAATTCGTAAGTCGTCGGTGTTCGTATTCGTAAAGATTCGTATTTTCGTTAGAGTTATTTTTTCGTTGATTCGTTTTTCCGTTAGTTTAATTTTCGCTTATTTGTTTATTCAAAATTCGGACGCATTCGTATTTATTCGTACATTTGTAACATTCGTAACATTCGTAGATTCGTAATCGGAGCATAATTCATAATTTTATGTAATGTGTATGCTATTATTACATTTTAAGAGACACGGAAAATTACGAATCGAAAAAAAAAGTTACGAATGTACGAATTTTTTCGTTCAATCCATTCGAAGCACGTTAAGCAGCCCCATTGTAAGAGACACGGAAAATTACGAATCGAAAAAAAAAAAAAAAGTTACGAATGTACGAATTTTTTCGTTCAATCCATTCGATAATTACCAGCCCCTTACCCCACTCTCCACCCTGACACATCCCTCACAGCAGCCAGTGAGAGTGGGGAGGAGGGAAGCCGGCAGCGCTGCAGAGGGTGGTGGGACACGGGGGACCCAGGTAGCAGGGGGAATCAGCGATGCATACGCCCTGCACACGCCTATGTCTCCACCCCTACCCATTTCTGAACACCTTCCCTTGGTTGCTTCCCCTACCCACCTCCCAGTACCAACCCTTTTAGAGAATACAGAACCAAGTATAATTTTGTGGTGCTAAGTAATTTGTATGCAATTTTTTAATGATAAGCTGTAATATATACCCCCCTCGACAACAATAGATCCACCCCAGCCACCCCAGCAACCCCCAGCAACAATAGACCCCAGCCAGCAACAATAGATCTCCTAGCTGCCAGCATCAATAGACCCTCCACCATCCAACAACAACAGACCCCTCCCTCAACAGTAAATCCCTCCCAGCAACAACCCCCCCCCCCCCCCCCCAGCAACAATAAATCCTCCAGCAGCCAACATCAATAGACCTTACAGCATAGTTCAACACCCCTTGCCATTAGATACACCTGGAGGTGTCAGAACTGTGTTCCCCCTGCGATCCTGCTGAAAATAAAGCCCTGACAATCGCTATATTTTTCCAGGGGACCCTTTTTTGCAGTTTGTTTTAGTAGTAGAATCACTTTAAAAAATCTGAAAATGTCTTTAACCACTTTCAGACCGGACCATTTTGCTGGCTTAAGACCAGACCACTTCTTGCGATACGGCACTGCGTCGCTTTAACTGACAATTGCTCGGTCGTGCGACGTGGCTCCCAAACAAAATTGACGTTTTTTGCACAAATAGAGCTTTCTTTTGGTGGTATTTGATCGCCTCTGCGTTTTTTTTTTTTTTTTTTTTTTTTACTTTTTGCTATAATATATATCCCCCAAAAATATATAAAAAACGTTTTTTTCCCTCAGTTTAGGCCAATACGTATTCTTCTACATATTTTTGGTAAAATAATTGCAATAAGCGATTATTGATTGGTTTTGCGCAAAAGTTATAGCGTTTACAATATAGGGGATAGTTTTATAGCATTTTTTATTAATAATTTTTTCTTTACTAGTAATGGCGGCGATCAGCGATTTTTATTGTGACTGCGACATTATGGCGGACACATCGGACATTTTTGACACATTTCTGGGACCATTGTCATTTATACAGCAATCACGGCTATTTAAATGCACTGATTCCCGTGTAAATGACACTGGCAGTGAAGCGGTTAACCAGGGGGTGGCAGTGTAGGGGTTAAGTGTTCCTAGGGGCGTGTTACTAACTGTGGGGGGCGTGGCTGTGTGTTAGTGAACACCGATCTCTGCTCCAATCACAGGGAGCAGAGATCAGTGTCACTTGTTGCTAGGCAGAACGGGGAGATGCTGTTTACTTCCGCATCTCCCCGTTCAGCCTTCCCGTGAGACGATTGCGGGTATCCCCGTGGCGATCGAGTCTGTGAGACCCGCGACCGGACTCACGGGGGTCCCGACCGTCGGCGGCGCGCACGCGATAGCACGCGGCATTTTTAAAGGGACGTACCTGTACACCCTTGTGCCTGTCCGTGCCATTCTGCACATTCGTACATCGTCATGTGCCGGTCGGGAACCGGTTAAAATTTTTTATTTTTGTTTGTTTTTTGAGGGTTCTATTGTGTGTAGCAGTATCCTGATTAATCCAGTGGTCCGTGAGATGTTCAAAGTTTGGGGTATTTTTTTATAACCTAACCCTGCTTTAAATTTCTCCACAACTTTATCCCTGATCTGTTTGGTGTGTGTTCTCTAACAAACCTCTTTGGGCTTCACAGAACAGACATATTTATACTAAGATTAAATTACACACAGGTGGACTTGATTTACTAATTAGTTGACTTATGAAGGCAATGGGTTCCACTAGATTTTAGTTAGGGGTATCAAAGGGGGCAGAATACAAATGCACCATCACACTTTTCTGATATTTATTTGCCCAAAAAAAAAAAAAACTTTATCATTTTCTTTCCACTTCACAATTATGTGCCACTTTGTGTTGGTCTATCACATAAAATCCCAATAAAATACATTTACGTTTTTTAGTTGTAACATGACAAAATGTGGAAAATTTCAAGGGGTATGAATACTTTTTCAAGGCACTGTATATACAGTTACAAATAAGGTTTTGCTGCACATAGATGACGTGTGTATTCTGCCATCAAGACTCTCTTTGTCACGTAATTCAGCAATTGTAAATCAGTATAAGAAGTCAGAACTCGATGTCTTGTTGTCTGCCATGCTAAGACTCCCGGGGAAGTCATTGTCCAGGAACAATGCTTGCTGACACTTGGATTTCCTCTTCTTCCTCTATAGCACGTCTTGCTTTTCATCTGTCACATGCTCAGTCTCTATGTCAGGAAAGGAGTGTTTCTCTTTCAAAATTCATTGGTGAAGTCTGATTTCAGATGATTAGATTTGTTATCTATATGTCCTTTAATGGGAGGATAAAGTATATTTTTTGCTGTAGAAATATTTTTGCTGTAGCGGACACTCCTAGTTTCCCTTATGCCGCGTACACACGTTCGGACTTTGTCCGCCGGACCTAGTCCGGCGGACAATCCGCCGGACTTTCCGAGGGGGGACTTGCCCACACACGCCCGGACTTCTCCGGTGGACAATCCGTGGGAAAAAGTCCGCGGGACTTTTGAAAATGAACGGACTTGCCCACACACGGAGCAGTCCGTTCATTTAGAACGTAACTGCAAGTAGACGGGGCTAGCGAAGGCAGTGAAGGCCGCCGCGCTAGCCCCGTCACCTGGCATGGATTTAAAGGGAATCCCCACGCCGAAAAAACGGCGTGGGGGTCCCCCCAAATCCATCTCAGACCCTTATCTGAGCACGCAGCCCGGCAGGCCAGAAAAGGGGTGGGGACGAGCGAGCGCCCCCCCCCCTCCTGAGCCATACCAGGCCGCGTGCCCTCAACATGGGGTGTGCCCTGGGGAAAGGGGGGCCGTGCGCCCCCCCCACCCCAAAGCACCTTGTCCCCATGTTGATGAGGACAAGGGCCTCTTCCCGACAACCCTGGCCGTTGGTTGTCGGGGTCTGCGGGCGGGGGCTTATCGGAATCCGGGAGCCCCCTTTTATAAGGGGGCCCCCAAACCCTGGCCCCCCACCCTATGTGAATAAGTATGGGGTACGATGTACCCCTACCCATTCACCTAAGGTGTAAAATGTAAAGAAAAACAACACACAATTTTGAAAAAATATTTTATTGCACTGCTCCGGGGTCTTCTTCCGTCTTGGGGGGTCTTCTCGCCGGACTCCTCCGCCATTTACCTAGTTCTTTTACCGAGCAGAGGAGGCCGGCTACCTTCTTCGTCGTCGACGCCGTCGTCTGGGGGTCTCGATCCGCCTTCGGGGGTCTTCCGGGGTCTTCCGGGGTCTCTTCTGTTCTTGCCGCGGTTGTCGTTTTCCGCGCCGCCGGCGCCTTCTTCTTCTTCTTCTTCTGATGTTGACCCGTCGCTGTCTCTGGCCGGAATGCCAGAGCCGCGCTGTGCTGGGTCTTTTTCGTCGGCGATCAGTCTTTTTCCAATGGCCCCCACTTTTGCTCTCCCTCAAAAAAAAAATACCATGCCAGGTGACGGGGCTAGCGCGGCGGCATTCACTGCTTTCGCTAGCTCCGTCTACCTGAAGTCACGTGCTAAATGAACGGACTTTCCGATGAGCGGCAAGTCCGTTCATTTCAAAAGTCCGGCGGACTAGCCTACTAACGGCGGGATTGTCCGCCGGACTGCCAAGTCCAGCGGATAATTTTAAAACAAAACTTAAAGCCTAGTCCGCCGGTAGGACTTATGGTGCCAAAAAGTCCGCCGGCGACCACACACGAGGGGATTGTCCGGTGGAGTCCAGCGGACAATCCCGCGGGATAGTCCCTTCGTGTGTATGCGGCATTACAGTGCTATATTTGCTTCAAAATACCTGTAAAGGGTGTGTGTGTGTGCTTTACGGGAGAGGTTATATTAAGGTCGGTTTAATTTACCGTATTTATCGGCGTATAACACGCACCTTTTCCCCCTTAAAATCGGGGGAAAGTCGTGGATGGGTGTTATACGCTGATCCCCACTGTCTGTGACTCCAAAAAATAGCGAGCGCCGCCAAAAAATACAGAGCGTCGCCGAAAAAGACAGAGCGCCGACGAAAAAGACTGATCGCCGACGAAAAAGACCGAGCCGACTGCTTGGCTCCGCTTGCAGTCCCGCCTCCCTGCTGTTTCTGCAGCGAGCGCTGCCGAAAAAGACCGAGCCGACTGTACCGTGTACTCGGCTCGGCTCCGCTCGCAGTCCCGCCCAGCAGGGAGGCGGGACTGCGAGCGGAGCCGAGCAGTCGGCTCTGTCTTTTTCGTCGGCGATCGGCCTTTTTCGGCGGCGCTCGCTCGGTCTGTCTCGGCGGCGGGAAATTTACACGTGGGCAAGGCTGCAAATGACACTGGGCAAGGCTGCAAACGGCGCTGGGCAAGACTGCAAATGACACTGGCAAGCTGCAAATGACACTGGGCAAGCTGCAAATAAACACTGGGCAAGCTGGAAATAAACACTGGGCAAGCTGCAAATAGACACTGGGCAAGCTGCAAATGACGCTGGGCAAGCTGCAAATGACGCTGGGCAAGCTGCACTCGATGGACAAGGCTGCAGATACACACTGATAAGGCTGCATTGATGGGCATTTAAATGTAAGTTTTTTTTTTCCTTAAACTTCCCTCCTAAAACTTTTTTTCCTTAAAATTCCCTCCTAAACTTGGGGTGCGTGTTATACGCCGGTGCGTGTTATACGCCGATAAATACAGTATTTAATTTCGTGTTTTTTTTTATTTTGTGTTTTCTCCTTTTTTTGTGCATGATTTATGTACTTGTAGCGAGCACACTTTCACAAGTGTGCGCTATATGTGGAAATTTCGTTTTTTCCCTCATAACAGTAATGGGGTTCTGAGGGTTAATTGTGCAGGTTAACTTTGGTATCAGTTTGGCTGGGCTGTACTAGGGTTCTGCCTGGTCATGAGTGCAGTGAGGTACACATGACAGGCCTAGAACCTAGCCTGGTTGGACGTCTTTGGTATCAGTCTTCCCCGGAGCCAATCAGTGGGTGCGCCTGGCCCTGCTGTGTAGTCTGGGGAAGGGTACTTAAGGTGCTGAAGCCACGTGTTCGGGGTTCGGCCGCAGTCCTTTTTCCTGGTTCCGGACCAGGGTAGCCCCGCAAGGGTTCCCGGGCCTAGGAGCACTTGCCGTCCCGCAAGCATGGTCAGTTTGACTAGCCCCACAGACCCGCATGGTCTGGGGCAGGGATCCGTCTGTTCCCGAGTCTCGGAGCCGGTTAGCCCGAGGCCCAGTAACTAAAGGAGGATTCAAGGCGTCCCGGTGTGCTCTCATTATTGGAGGGGCACCACAGCTCATATACGTGACCGGGGGAGGACTCTTCGGAGGACGGCCAACAAGCTGGCATCTCAAGAGGCACCTGGTTGCTGAGTTGTATGGACACTAAAGAATCCACACTTCCACAGTGCCGCCAAGGAGACAGAGAAAGTTCCAGGTACTGTGGGAAAGGTTCCTATTCACCTTTGGTTGCAAGTTCATTTTGTGTCAGAGACTTTTAACAAGTTTCCAGATCACATTGTCAGCTGCCATACCTCTGGCTAGAGGTTTGTCTGGCATTGAAGCGCCCAGCTGCGAGTGGCTACTCTCTGGGTTTGATTAACCGCTTCCTGACCGCCTCATGTAGATATACGTCTACAGAATGGCATGGGCAGGCAAAAGCACGTACCTGTACGTCCCCTTTAATTGCCTGCCCGTGGGTCGTGCGCGCGCGCCCCAGTGGCGCGCTCGCGACCCGGTCGGGAGCTCCGTGACCCCGGCCGCGGGACCAGCGGACCCGATCGCCGCTGGTGTCCCGCGATCGGGTTACGGAGCTGAAGAACGGGGAGAGGTCTGTGTAAACAAACCTCTCCCCGCGCTTCCTACTCTGCCTGTCATTGATTGGCTGTTCCCGGTCATCAGGAAAGCCGATTAATGACGTCAGACGTCAGCCCCGCCCCCTAATGTAAAAAAACACACACACGTCACAGCCCATAAACCCTCCACTCCCCCTAGTGGTTAACTCTTTCACTACAACTGTAATTTATACAGGAATTAATGCATTTAAATAGCATTGATTGCTGTATAAATGACAATGGTCCCAAAAATGTGTCAAAAATGTCCGATGTGTCCGCCATAATGTCACAGTCACAAAAAAAAAAATCGCTGATCGCCGCCATTACTAGTAAAAAAAAAAAATATTAATAAAAATGCTATAAAACTATCCCCTATTTTGTAAACGCTATAACTTTTGCGCAAACCAATCAATAATCGCTAATTGCGATTTTTTTTACCAAAAATATGTAGAAGAATACGTATCGGCCGAAACTGAGGAAAAAAAATGTTTTTTTATATATTTTTGGGGGATATTTCTTATAGCAAAAAGTAAAAAATATTGCATTTTTTTCAAAATTGTCGCTCTATTTTTGTTTATAGCGCAAAAAATAAAAACCGCAGGGGCGATCAAATACCACCAAAAGAAAGCTCTATTTGTGGGAAAAAAAGGATGCCAATTTTGTTTTGGAGCCACGTCGCACGACCGCGCAATTGTCAGTTAAATCGACGCAGTGCCGAATCGCAAAAAGGGGCCTGGTCCTTTGGCTGCAAATTGGTCCGGGGCTGAAGTGGTTAAACACATTTTTGGATGTCAGCAGTTCAAGGTGCCTGAGTTTTCTTCACCCGTGCCCTCTATTCCTATCTGAGACTGTGTAATGTTGGATGTTACCACTGCAAGAATAAAAACCTTCAAAAGGACTTTTATTGTGTCAGCATCCAAAGTTGTTGGGTACTAACCCTGGGAACCCCTGGACATTCACCGACAAGCCAAGAGGAGGTAACCGGTAGGCCCAAAAGTCAAGGCCGCCCCTCTGAGGGTTATGGCCACTACATACCGTTGCTTTAATTTCTTCCTCACTGTCTTTTTCGTCTATCTTCGAAAATAAGCTAAAATAATGAAGGGCAATTCAGGATAGTTGAAAGCAGCTTCTGCAATCCCCAGGGACCACTTAAAGCAGAGGTCCGCCCACAGCTTCAAAAATGAAAAGCCAGCAGCTGCACATACTGCAGCTGCTAACTTTTAATAATATCCCCCCCCCCCGCCCGTGCCCCCCTCCATGACGTTTCCATCAAAATCAACAATGCAACCATCAGTCCCTCCCCTCACGCCAGGGTACTCGGTGTAATCCTAGAGTCTGACTTGTCATTTCAGGTTTATGACAGTGGGAGCGGGTACCTGTCAACACTAGGTACCTGCTCTCCCTCAAAAAAATAAAATAAAAATATGGCAGAAGAGAGGGGCAGGGGGAGGTTAAAGTGGTTGTAAAAGTTTGATTTTTAAAAATATAAATAATAAACATGCCTATAGTTTTACACAGAGCAGCCCCTTCTTCTAGGGTCCCCCGCCCGTGCTCCAGACCCCTCCTCTTCCTCGGGTGCCCCCCACTGAAAGCAGTTTTCCATGGGGGCACCCGTGCCGGCTCGCTCTCGAGTCCCGCTGCTGCGTCCATTGACACAGACAGCGGGACTCGACCACGCCCCCCCTGCTCCTGTGTCACAGCTTTTGATTGACAGCAGCGGGAGCCAATGGCCCCCCGCTGCTATCAATCTGTTCAATGAGGAAAGCGACAGTGGCTGGAGCCACTGCGTTTATGCACATCACTGGATCGGATCGGGCTCAGGTAAGGAAAGGGTGTGGGGGGGGGGGTCTGGGGGGAGCTGCAACACAGAAGGTTTTTTCATCTTAATGCATAGAATGCAAAAAGGTAAAAAAAACCTTAAGGCTTTACAACCACTTTAAGCAGAACTTCCTTTTTAGGTGAACTCCTGCTTTAATTGCATAATTATATCGGTCCAGCTTGGCACAATTTAAATACGCATATCTCATACATGATGAGCCACTGTGGAAGGTGACAATCACTGTAGTAGTTGGCGCTACTACAGTGATTGCTGTGTTCTCCTGGGTCCTGTGTTGAGCAGCTTCCCCTCTGCGCACTGGTCATGGGGCTCACTTGCTCGGCATGACTACTTTTCACAGGATAACTTGTATTTTTTTCAAAGAATAGAAAGTGTTCTTTGATTGGACAATGTAAAGATCTTGACATTACCAACCCTCCTCTCCACCCTGTCCAATCAGAGAATGCAGTTCCTACTCCAGTAATTTTCAGCTTCCATGGGGATTGGCCAGGTATGGCACATACATAATTACACTGGTCCAAGCTGGACCAATGAAACTATGGAAAAATTGCTATACCTAAACTTCAGCTTTAATCACTTACCGACCCGAAACAGTACATATTCTGGCATACGGGCGGCAGCTACAGGCACAGCTAAATACTGGTACATCACTGCCTGTTTCCGGGTTTCGGCTGCGCGTGCATCCAACGCCCGCTTACTCCCCTGTGGTTTGACACAGTGGGAGTTCGCCAACCAATCCTGGCAGGTGATTCCTAGTTGGGATCCGCTGATTGGCTGTGTTGAATCACAGCATAGAGCCCTGTTGATATAAACAGCACAGGGCTCTAAACAGAGGGAATAATTGCTTTGTTTCTTTTCCCTGCAAAGCAGGGAAAAGAAACACATCGATGTGTAGTAAAAAGCAGCACACAGCACACACATTAACACTTGTTAGGCACACAATTAACCCCTTAATTGTCCCTAGATGTTAACCCCTTCCCAGCCAGTGTCATTAGTACAGTGGCAGCGTTTATTATTAGCACTGATCACTGTATTAGTGTCACTGCTGATATCAGTGGCAGTTAGCCAGTTTCTATAAAGTGTGAGTTAGTGTCAGATTGTCTGCCGCACTATAACAGTCCCACTATAACTCACCGATTGCCGCCATTACTAGTATAAAAAATGTTAATAAATTCCGGTATATAACCCATAGTTTGTAGAAGCTATAACTTTTACACAAACGAATTAATATACACTTATTGGGATTTTTTTTTTTTTTTTTTTTTACCAAATACCTGTAGCAGATAAACATTTTGGCCTAAATTTATGAAGAAATTTGATTTTTAAAATGTTTTTTATTAGATACTATATGTTTTATGGCAGAAAGTAAAAAATATATATTTTTTTTTTCAAAATTTTCGGTCTTTTTTTTCGTTATATTCTAGGCTTAGAAAATGTTAGAAAAAGGGAGTTTCACTCTGTAATGTAACCAGAAGAAGGTCATAGTGGACAATGGAGGAATCATGGAATAACTGCAAAAGGAAAGAATAGACTTTTTTTTGTTAACTACCTGCAAGACAAAGTCATAATGAGCTAGTATGACTAGCATACTAGCTCATTATGCATCACTTACCCTAGATCGGGGCCCCCGACGCCGGGTTCTTCTCCCCCCTCCGGCCGCATCCATCTCTAAACAGATACCCTTCCGGGTATCGCCGCTCCGGCCAATCACAGCGCCGCTGCGGCGCTGTGATTGGCCAGAGCGGCGAGGACGTTGCTCTGCGCACGCGCGCGGGACACTTCAACTGCGGTGAGCCGCAGTTTACAGTCAGGTCCATAAATATTGGGACATCGACACAATTCTAATCTTTTTGGCTCTATATACCACCACAATGGATTTGAAATGAAACAAACAAGATGTGCTTTAACTGCAGACTTTCAGCTTTAATTTGAGGGTATTTACATCCAAATCAGGTGAACGGTGTAGGAATTACAACAGTTTGTATATGTGCCTCCCACTTTTTAAGGGACCAAAAGTAATGGGACAGATTAACAATCATCCATCAAACTTTCACTTTTTAATACTTGGTTGCAAATCCTTTGCAGTCAATTACAGCCTGAAGTCTGGAACGCATAGTCATCACCAGACGCTGGGTTTCATCCCTGGTGATGCTCTGCCAGGCCTCTACTGCAACTGTCTTCAGTTCCTGCTTGTTCTTTGGGCATTTTCCCTTCAGTTTTGTCTTCAGCAAGTGAAATGCATGCTCAATCGGATTCAGGTCAGGTGATTGACTTGGCCATTGCATAACATTCCACTTCTTTCCCTTAAAAAACTATTTGGTTGCTTTCGCAGTATGCTTCGGGTCATTGTCCATCTGCACTGTGAAGCGCCGTCCAATGAGTTCTGAAGCATTTTGCTGAATATGAGCAGATAATATTGCCCAAAACACTTCAGAATTCATCCTGCTGCTTTTGTCAGCAGTCACATCATCAATAAATACAAGAGAACCAGTTCCATTGGCAGCCATACATGCCCACGCCATGACACTACCACCACCATGCTTCACTGATGAGGTGGTATGCTTTGGATCATGAGCAGTTCCTTTCCTTCTCCATTCTCTTCTCTTCCCATCACTCTGGTACAAGTTGATCTTGGGCTCATCTGTCCATAGGATGTTGTTCCAGAACTGTGAAGGCTTTTTTAGATGTTGTTTGGCAAACTCTAATCTGGCCTTCCTGTTTTTGAGGCTCACCAATGGTTTACATCTTGTGGTGAACCCTCTGTATTCACTCTGGTGAAGTCTTCTCTTGATTGTTGACTTTGACACACATACACCTACCTCCTGGAGAGTGTTCTTGATCTGGCCAACTGTTGTGAAGGCGTTTTCTTCACCAGGGAAAGAATTCTTCGGTCATCCACCACAGTTGTTTTCTGTGGTCTTCCGGGTATTTTGGTGTTGCTGAGCTCACCGGTGCGTTCTTTCTTTTTAAGGATGTTCCAAACAGTTGATTTGGCCACACCTAATATTTTTGTTATCTCTCTGATGGGTTTGTTTTGTTTTTTCAGCCTAATGACTGCTTGCTTCACTGATAGTGACAGCTCTTTGGATCTCATATTGAGAGTTGACAGCAACAGATTCCAAATGCAAATAGCACACTTGAAATGAACTTTGGACCTTTTATCTGCTCCTTGTAAATGGGATAATGAGGGAATAAACACACACCTGGCCATGGAACAGCTGAGCAGCCAATTGTCCCATTACTTTTGGTCCCTTAAAAAGTGGGAGGCACATATACAAACTGTTGTAATTCCTACACCGTTCACCTGATTTGGATGTAAATACCCTCAAATTAAAGCTGAAAGTCTGCAGTTAAAGCACATCTTGTTTGTTTCATTTCAAATCCATTGTGGTGGTTTATAGAGACAAAAAGATTAGAATTGTGTTGATGTCCCAATATTTAAATGAATCAAAATTAATGAATCAAAATTTCAGACGAAATTTGAATTTGAATAGTTTTGAAATCAAATTTGAATAGTTTTTGTATCGAATTTAAATTTCCGAAGAGAATAAAATCGAATAGAAATGAAAGGAATAGAATAGAAAAAAATAGAATAGAAAATAAAAGAATATTATATAATAGAGTAAAACAGAACAGAATAGAAAAGAAATGAGAACCACTTAGGAAGTTTTTTTTTTAAATGAGGGGGAAACAATGAGAACCACTCAGGAAGTTCTTCCCGGAGTGAGGGGGAAAGGATGAGAACCACTCAGGAAGTTCTGCTCGGAATGAGGGGGAACGTTTTTCTTTGAGCTTCTGCTTCTGCACAGGATATAGAAACCTTACAAGAAGACCTAAATAAAATAATGAAGTGGGTAACTACATGGCAAATGAGGTTTAAATGTTGAAAAATGTAAGGTAATGCATTTGGGTACTAAAAACATGAATGCAAGTTACCCGCTCGGATAAGAACTGCTGGGGGAATCCAGGATAGAAAAGGACCTGGGGGTCCTATTAGATGACAGGCTAAACAATGGCATAAAGCCAACAGAATATTAGTATGCATTAAAAAGGGGATTTACTCCAGGGATAAAACGATACTCCTGCCACTCTACAAGACTCTGGCTCGGCAGCATCCTGAGTATGCCATCCAGTTCTGGGCACCAGTCCTCAAGAAGGATGTGTTAGAACTGGAAATTGTTCAGAGAAGGACAACAAAGTTAATAAAGGGACCAGAGGATCTCAGCTATGGGGAAAGACTACAAGTATTGAACTTATTCCCTCTGAAGAAGAGACGTTTGAGAGGGAATATATTAGCAATATACAAATACCTTACTGTTGACCTTAGCATAGGAAAAAAACGTTTTAGTGGGAGAGAGTTTGAAAAGACACGTGGCCACTTACTGAAATTGGAAGAGAAACGGTTTAATCTTAATCTACGTAGAGGGTTCTTTACTGTCAGCAGTAAGGGTGTGGAATTCTCTTTCACAAGTATTGGTATCAGCAGGGAGTGTCGATAGTTAAAAAAAAAAAAAAAAAAACGATTAGATGGGCATCTAAACTATCACAAAATACAGGGATATACGATATACTATTGACATAAACACATACACACACACCCACACAGGTTGAACTGAATAGACTGGTGTCTTCTTTCAGCCTTACCAACTATGTAACTACAGTATATGAGTGAGGGGGAAACAATGAATACCGCTCAGGAAGTTCTTCTCGGAGTGAGGGGGAAAGGATGAGAACCTCTCAGGAAGTTCTCCTCAGAGTGAGTGGATGGCGGTGAGGAACACTTAGGAAGTTCTTCTCAGAGTGAGTGGACCATGGGGAGAACCACGCAGGAAGTTTTTCCTAGAGTATGGGGAAAACTGTGAGAACAACTCAGGAAATTCTCCTAAAGCCTCATACACACGATTGGACCGTGGACCAACTTTCCCGTGGATTTTTGTCCAAAGGGCGTTGACCCCAAGTTGGTATTGCATACACACGGCAGGACTTTTTCAGCCAACTTTCACCAAATCACTTGGTTTTTCTGCTCTTTACCGCCACCTTTGGTCAACTTTTGTATTGTTGTCTGATCTTTTGCATTGGTTCTGCATTGGTTTGTACAAAAGTCCGTTGGTTTTGTGTACACACGGTCGGACTTTGGTCCATCGGACTTTTGTTGGCAGAAGGTTGGTCCGTTCGCACAGCCAACAAAAGTCCAATGAAACCTGGAAAAAGTTGGTCCGATGGAGCGTACAGACGGTCGGATGTTGGTCCAAAACAGCTAATTTGCATGTTGGTTGTCAAAAAGTCCGATCGTGTGTATGGGCCTTTAGAGTGAGTGGATGGCGGTGAGGAACACTCAGGAAGTTCTTCTCAGAGTGAGTGGACCATGGGGAGAACCATCCAATAAGATTTTCCTAGAGTATGGGGAAAACTGTGAGAACCACTCATGAAGTTCTTCTCAGAGTGGGTGGATGAAGTTGCGAACCATTGAGGAAGTTGTTCCCAGAGTAAGTGGAGAGCAGTGAGAGCAGCAATTTCTTCTCAGATGTGTCATTGGGTGAGGTGAGGCTGGATAATTGGGGAGCCACTGAACAACCAATGGGGGTGGAGGCTGGCCCAAGAGGAAAATTCCTCCTCTGCTCAGTCTGTCACTGGGGGGGGGCATGCCTTTATGGTGGAGACTCAAGGCAACAGTTCCTTTTGCCCTTCCCCTTTAATCTGGCCCTGTGTATTCAATTATATATCATTTTACCTATTTAAATAATTAGTATTTTCTCATCTATCTGGCAGGATCATTCACTGTAGCCATACATGCTCTAAATGCAAATCCCTTATTAACATGATACATAAATGAAAGTCCTCAGATAACCGAATGCTCCCACACTAACTGTATGGCACACTGCCCTTGTAAAGCCACGTGCCACGGAGATGTCATTCAGATGCAAGCTAAATGCTTGCATCTCGCATGCTCGCATCTTTCATCTAATTTTTTTCTAATTGTGGAAAGGATAAATGCTGAGCTTTTTCAAAACTCCCAGGCTGCCTTGATTCTCTGTAGCTATTAGAGGTCTGTGGATAAAAGAAACTCTTATACGAAGAGAAGGTTCAGAAGAGGCAAGCTGGGACATACAATCAAAGGCTGATAAGAGGATCATTGCATAAAGGCTTAGGCTAGAGAGATGACATTTCTGTAATAATTATATGAATTATTTCACATCATGCTTTTATAATACCGGAAGAAAAGAATTGTAGATCTCATGCAAACTGATTGAATGAGAATATGTGTAGCCCTTAGCAGCCACCAGATCATCTGCCCATACTATGCAGAAAATACAAATGGCAGAATGTTAATGCAAGGCCATTGAGCCAGAAAGTATTAAAGTGTACGTAAAACACTTTTTTTGTTTGGTTTTGGATGGAGTGGTGAGGATTTATAAGACCTGCAAGGTTTTTATTGCAGTCTGTGTCCCCACTTTGGCTATTCATCCTCTGTACATTGTAAGCTTACTCAAGCAGGGCCCTCCTAACCGTTTATTTGTAGCAGGGCTCAAGTCCTGCGGGAACGCATGGGAACGGAGTTCCTGTACTTTTTCCACAACAGGAACTCAGTTCCCGTTAGCAGCCGTGTCCTGCAAGACTTTGAAGTATGCAAGCTGTGTGGCAGGTGCTACACCAGCAGCCGCCGACACAGCTCGCAATAGTACCAGGGGTGGACTGACCATTCAGGCATTGCCAGTAGGGGGCCCATGACAGCTTTGATCTACCTGTCAATCACAGCTATCTGACGGGTAGATCAGGTCCCTGCTGCTAAGAGATTGTGTTTAGTCATACCTCTCAGGATGCGCTCCTCCCTTCCGGTCCCTCCTGATTTTCTGTCTCCTCATTCCCCCCCCCCCCCCCAGTCTCCTGCATACTTGCTCTGTGTGTCCCGCTGAATCCCCCCTCCTCTATCTTCAGTGGCAGCAGAAAGGCACATATTCCATGTTTCCCCGTCTATAGGCCCTATATCTTCCTCCCAGCCCTTCCTACATGGTAGGCTGGATGAGTCTTGGATTTTACCCAGGAGGATGCCGTAGCATCTAGATATCATACCTTTTTTTTCTCCCTCCATAAGAATATTTTGGATGATTGTATGGTCTGTTTTTCGTAGTGTATTTGTTCTGGCTTGGGTTTGTATTGCATGCCTCAACTGCAGGTATTTATAAAAGTTGGTGCGTGGGATCTGAAATTCCTCCTGAAGTTCCGTGAAGGATTTGAAGGTAGGGCCATTAAAAAGTTGAGCCATATAGATTATACCTGCCTCCTCCCATTTCCTGAATCCTTTCAATTTCTGGATTTCTCTGTATTGTCTGTTCTGCCATATGGGTGTATATGTCAGAAATCCCTGTATTCAGTGGCGGCCCGTCCATAGGGGGCGCCCGGGCGCCGCCCCCCCCCCTCCTTGCAGTTAAAAAAAAAAATAAAAAAATAAAAAAAAAAGTTCAAAAAAAAAAATGATTTAAACATGTCCCTTTAAGGGCGCCATGTCCCTTTAAGGGCGCACAGTGCAGTATGCACCGCTCTATCACCAATAGATAGATTCATGCATTGCATGAATCTATCTATTGGTCACCTCTGCCGCCCCCTATTCAGGTGTCCGGCCCCTGATCGGGCGCCGGGCATCTGAATTACAGTGGGGGGGGGGTGTTGCGGGAAGCGCCCCTATTAGAGCTGTAAGCTCTAATAGGGGACCCTATTAGAGCGGTGTGCTCTAATAGGCTTCCCTAAGTGTAAACAGCGGGCGCACGGCCGTGCGTTCGCTGATTACACAGTATTGTGTTAGAGAAGCGAATACATCGCTTCCCTAACACAGACCCGCCTCTCAGCCAATCAGGTTGCCAGGTCTGTTACCTGTAACCTGATTGGCTGAAGTCACAGGCGCTGTGATTGGACGCTAGGCGTCCAATCATAGCAAAAGACAGGCGCGGGAGAAGAAGACCTCGGACGGACGATAGCAGAAGACAGGAGGAGCGCGGGAGAAGAAGACCTCGGATGATGAGACACCGCTCGCCGCCTGACACCATCACCAGCTACACATCGAGACAAGGTAAGTGCAGAGGGCAAGCAGGGGGCACAGTGGCAGCACTTTTGGGGCACAATGGCAGCACTTTTGGGGCACAATGGCAGAACTTGGGGCACAATGGCAGCACTTAAGGGGCACAATGGCAGAACTTGGGGCACAATGGCAGAACTTGGGGCACAGTGGCAGCACTTAAGGGGCACAATGGCAGAACTTGGGGCACAATGGCAGAACTTAAGGGGCACAATGGCAGAACTTGGGCACAATGGCAGAACTTGGGGCACAGTGGCAGCACTTGGGGCACAGTGGCAGCACTTGGGGCACAGTGGCAGAACTTGGGGCACAATGGCAGAACTTGGGGCACAGTGGCAGAACTTGGGGCACAGTGGCAGAACTTGGGGCACAGTGGCAGAACTTGGGGCACAGTGGCAGCGTTTGATGGGCACAGTGGCAGCGTTTGATGGGCACAGTGGCAGCGTTTGATGGGCACAGTGGCAGCACGTGGGGCACAGTGGCAGCGTTTAATGGGCACAGTGGCAGCGTTTAATGGGCACAGTGGCAGCGTTTGATGGCACAGTGAGGCTGTTTGTTTGCGCCCCCCCAAAAATTTTGAGCACCAGCCGCCACTGCCTGTATTCCTAGCAATCTCTTAATATATGCCCATAATGTATTTAAAAGTTTCACCGTCAGTGTTTTGGGATTCAGATGACAGTATCCCGCCTCTAGCCTGGTGAGCGCTGGTGCAGTTTCGCCTGGTACACTAAGTAGCTTGCGGATAGGGTCCTCGGTGTCTGGTATTCCCCAGCCTCCCAGCTGTTGCAGCTGTGACGCTAGGTAATACGTTCTAGGGTGTGGGACTGCCAGCCCCCCTTCATCTTTACCATACTGTAGCGTAGACAATTTTATTCTGGCATTCTTTTTCCGCCATATAAGCTCCCGGAATTGAGTCTCTATTTTGTCGAACCATTTCCTGTGTATCCATATTGGGGAGTTGTTGAATACATAAAGCAGCTGTGGTGCCCAAATCATTTTTATCAGATTTACCCTCCCCACTACCGATAGAGGAAGTTTGCACCATGCTGTGCATTTTTCCCGGAATTTGTTCAATAAGGGGACAAGGTTTTGATCTATGTATTCCGAGGTGTCTGGTGTCACCTGGATTCCCAGATATCTAAATGACTGGACTATCTGAATCATTTCAGCCTCTGCTGGGAGTGGTGTCTTTATAGGATCTATGGGTAGGAGCACCGATTTGCTCCAGTTAATGGAGAAGCCGGATAGTTGTCCGAACCCTTTAATAAGTAACATGACCGTCTGTAGTGTGCCCTGTGTGTCCCCTAAATACAGGAGGGTGTCATCGGCGTACATGGACACTTTGTCTGTCCCTGTCCGCCTTTGAAAGCCCTCTATGTTATTGTCTGCTCGGATCCTCGCTGCCAGCGGTTCCAGGGCCAAAGCAAACAGCAGGGGCGACAGGGGGCACCCCTGCCTGGTGCCACGAAACAGCTGAAATGAGTCTGACAGCTCCCCATTAACTCTAATTTTGGCTGATGGTTCAGCATAGAGGAGTTTTACCCACTTAATAAAGTTATTCCCCAGGCCCATATTTTCCAGCAAGGCCCACAGATAAGGCCACTCGACGCTGTCGAAGGCCTTAGCTGCGTCCAACGAGAAGATTGCCCTATTACCGGGGTTGTCGACTGGGAGTTGGAGGTTCAGAAAAAGTCTCCTAATGTTTTGGGCTGTTGACCTCGTGGGAATGAACCCTGACTGGTCCCTATGTACTAACTTATGGATCACTGTTGCTAATCTATTCGCCAATATCCTTGCTAGTAGTTTAATATCCGCCGTTAGCAGCGATATTGGTCTATAAGAGTCAGGTGAGTTAGCATCTTTGCCCGGCTTCAGTAGCACAACAATAATCGCCTTGTTCATGGAATCCGGCAAAGACCCTTTCTCATATGCATCATTATAAACCTTTAGTAGTAGAGGTGTTAGCGTGTCTGCATATCTTTTGTATACTTCGGAGGGGAGACCGTCTAACCCAGGTGACTTGTTGTTTTTTGATTGCGCAAGAGCTAAAGATATCTCCTCCTCCTTCAGGGGGGCATTGAGCATATCTGTATCTCCGTTAGGCAGTTTGGGCAGAGTGCATGTCTCTAAAAAGTTTGTTATTTCCTGGGTAGTGGGGTGCACCTTAGAAGCATACAAGTTTTCGTAAAAGTTCCTAAAGACTTGTACTATGTCTGCTGTTTGCGTTTGTGTTTTACCTTGTGTGTCTGTAATGGTGGTGATAAGGGAGGAGGACCTCTGCGCACGCGCCATTACTGCTAGCATGTGCCCAGTTGCCTCACCCTCCTCAAAGTGCGACTGCTGCAAGAAAAAGCGTTTATTTTCAGCCAATTGCAGTGCCAGTTGATTGGACATAGTCTGCGCGCTTAACCAAGCTCGCTTCGTATCTTCCGTGGGGTCAGCGATGTATCTGTCCTCTGTTGCCGTGACTACCCCCCGAACCGTGCATTCCCATGCCTTTGTATCAGTTTTAATACGTTTAATAGATCTAATAAATTGCCCCCTTAGGTAGGCTTTGGTCGCGTCCCATATTACTCCCATTCTAGCTGAATTAAGGTTATCTTGAATAAACGCAGTTAAATCATTACGGATTGGGTCTGGGAATAATGAGAGCCAAAATGGGTTCAGCCTCCAAACTGGTCTTATGCTGTTTATTGGTAGCGAGATGGATATCCAGTAAGCGGAGTGGTCCGATAACAGTCTGTCTGCATAGCCCGTCTCCTGCGCCTTAAGCAACATTGCCTCGTTCCCTAGCCCCAAATCTATTCTAGAGAGACCCCCGTGTGAGGCCGAGTGGCATGAATACTTCTTTTTTGTTGGGTTTTTTTCCCGCCATATGTCAGTCAATCCCATTTCTCTTAGTACCCTGGCAAAGGGTGTGTGTCCCTCTGCACCTGGCTTAACAGTGGTGGGGATGGGGAGTTTGTCTAGCAAATGGTTCAGGTAGTTGTTATAGTCCCCAACCGCCAGGAGTGGAACTTCCGGGTACTGTGCCATAAATCCCGCCAGACATTTCAGAACTTCTGATGAGTACGGAGGGGGTATATATATGTCCGCCAGTATGCAGGTCATCCCGTGAATCTTGCAGAGTAGGAATATATATCTCCCTCCCGCATCTATGTCATCTCTGATACATTTAAATTGCACATTTTTCTTAACTAGGATGCTTACTCCCCTGGAGTATGTAGAGTAAGTGGAGTGATATTGCGTCTCGTACATTCGGGGCTCAGACTGGGGGGTGGGTCCGAGGTGTAGTGTGTCTCTTGCAGACATACAATATCTGCTCCCATAGATTTAAGATGCCTAAGCACTGCCATTCGTTTTATCGGGGCCCCTAGTCCTCTGACATTCCATGACACTATTTTTACGCTAGCCGCCATAATTGCGATTTACTGTTATGGACCCTCATAGTTAGTTAGGTTGAAAAAAGACACAAGTCCATCCAGTTCAACCACAAATTAAACAAAAAAATATATATATATTATATATATATCATACAATCCCATATACCCCATTCTATACCCACAGTTGATCCAGAGGAAGGCAAAAAAACCCCCAGCAGAGCATTCTCCAATTTGCTAAAGCAGGGGAATAAAATTCCTTCCTGATCCCCCGAGAGGCAATCGGATTTTCCCTGGATCAACTTTACCTATAAATGTCAGTACCCAGTTATATTATGTACATTTAGGAAAGTATCCAGGCCTTTCTTAAAGCAATCTACTGAGCTGGCTAGAACCACCTCTGCAGGGAGTCTATTCCACATTTTCACAGCTCTTACTGTGAAGAAACCTTTCCTTATTTGGAGATTTCCTCGCATATACTTCAAATGCCATAATACATTTAATCTTACCATCTTTTTACACATACTGATAGAATTATGCATACATCTATTAACCATAATGTGTGTGAGCATCCTCTGGGGAAGCATTATCCTGGCCATAGCTTGGCTATGTGCTATTAACTTAAACCAATAGACAAGGGTCATACCATAGTGACATATTTCCTGAGAAAAAAAACTGGTTGTTGTGGTGCAACGTGTAACTTTGCGAGCCAACTGGGCTCTTGGCCAACCAGGCCAAAGAAAACATAGTTCCCATGCCTCCGCAATGGGGGGGGGGGAAGGCTGTGGAAACACCCAGCAAACCCTAGGGTTAAGTGGAACAAGGGTTTCAAGCCTGCAGCGTGTGTGGAACTCCACACCATTCAAGAACTTCTTTTTCTGCAACAAAAAAAAAGAAAAAAGTGTTCCTCTTCATCCGCCTGGAAAATAAGTGTCGATACACCTTCTTACATTGTTCTCCTCCCTTTGTAGCCGATTGCTATTGCTCAGCGGTTTAATAACTGTATAAGTTTGTCTGTGATCATGTAGTTTAGTTAGTGAGTATGTCAAATGTTGGCAGATGCTGCTGGATGTCAGGCCTTGTATAGTTCCCAGTTAGTCCTGTGCGTTGTTTCTCGCTGCTTTGAGGGCTCTGTCCTCCCGGTCCAGCCACTGTGCGGCCAAGGCAGGGCGATCAAAAAAGTGAACTTCTCCTAGTGCGACAACCCTCAGCCGGGCTGGGTACATCATGGCGTATTTCAAATTCAATTCTCTCATCCTTTTCTTCACATCTAGGAACTTTGCTCTCTGCTTCTGTAGCTCGGCAGAGAAGTCTGGGTACAGAGAGACCTTAGAGTTCTCTATTTTAAGTTCTCCTCCTGAGGTTCTGGCCTTATGCAGGATAGCGTCTCTGTCCTTGTAGTTTAATAATTTGAAAAGGAAGGCTCGTGGGTGATTGCCAGGTGGGAGCGGGCGGGATGGTACTCTATGTGCGCTTTCCACTGCAAACAATGGTGAAAAGGATTCTTTACCAAAGGTGTCGATCAACCATTTTTCAATGAATTCAACAGGGTTCTTGCCCTCAGCCCTCTCTGGTATTCCCAATGCCCGCACATTATTTTGTCTCATGCGATTTTCAAGGTCATCTAATCGGGTCGCATGCTGATCGACTAAATGACAGTTGTACTGTACATCCCTCTGCATGGGTTCTATGTCATCCTCCATTGCACTGATCCTTCCCTCAATGGCTGCAGTTCTTTCACGCAGCTTCTGCATGTCCTGTCTCACATAAGAGATTTCTGCCTTTACGCCTTTAACCTCCGCAGTTAGTGTGGAAACAGACATATTGCAGGCTGTGATTGCAGAGAATATGTCCCTCAATGTGGGTTCTGTGCTATCTGATGTGGGGGATACAGAGGGAGGCCCTGTGAACAGGTCTCTTGGGGTACTCACTGTGTGCCAGTCTGGGTTCAATCCATCGGAATCCTCCAGTGGAACCGTGTCATCTGCCTCAGATTGTCCCCCTTTAGCCTCCTCTGTAATGTGGGGAGCCGATCGGAGGTCTTTGGGGAGTTTATTGCCATAAAGTAGCTTCTGGGCAGCTTCCTTGTACTGGTCCCTTTGGGAGCGCTGTGACCCGGCGCCATCTTGGCTGTATTCCTCCTGTGCGGGTTTATGTCTCCTGGACATCGTTCCGGTCCGTTTGGGTGCCGCTGAGCCGATCCGGAATGTTCCTGGGATCGTGGTGGGTAAGTGGGGGTCTTTCCCTGTGAAGGATGGGGTGTCTGCAGGATAATATCCAGGATTTTCGACGGAGAGAAGAGCCGGTGCGACCGTCTACATGTGCCGCTAAGCCACGCCCCCCCACAAATGTCTTTAATCAAACCCAGAGAGTAGCCACTCGCAGCTGGGCGCTTCAATGTCAGACAAACCTCTAGCCAAATGTATGGCAGCTGACAATGTGATCTGGAAACTTGTTAAAAGTCTCTGACACAAAATGAACTTGCAACCAAAGGTGAATAGGAACCTTTCCCACAGTACCTGGAACTTTCTCTGTCTCCTTGGCAGTACTGTGGAAGTGTGGATTCTTTAGTGTCCATACAACTCAGCAACCAGGCGCCTCTTGAGATGCCAGCTTGTTGGCCCTCCTCCGAAGAGTCCTACCCCGGTCACCTATATGAGCTGTGGTGCCCCTCAAATAATGAGAGCACACGGGGACGCCTTGAATCCTCCTTCAGTTACTGGGCCTCGGGCTAACCGGCTCCGAGACTCGGGCACAGACGGATCCCCACCCCAGACCATGCGGGTCTGTGGGGCTAGTCAAACTGACCATGTTTGCGGGACGGCAAGTGCTCCTAGGCCAGGAACCCCTCGCGGGGCTACCCCGGTCCGGAACCAGGAAAAAGGACTGCGGCCGAACCCCGAACACGTGACTTCAGCACCTTAAGTACCCTTCCCCAGACTACACAGCGGGGCCAGGCGCACCCACTGATTGGCTCCGGGGAAGACTGATACCTAAGACGTCCAACCAGGCTAGGTTCTAGGCCTGTCATGTGTACCTCACTGTACCCATGACCAGGCAGAACCCTAGTACAGCACAGCCAAACTGATGCCAAAGTTAACCTGCACAATTAACCCTCATAACCCCATGTATAACCCCTGTTCTGAGGGAAAAAAAACGAAATTTCCACATATAGCGCACACTTGTGAAAGTGTGCTCGCTACAAGTACATAAATCATGCACAAAAAAAGGAGAAAACGCAAAATACAAAAAAACACGAAATGAAATACTGTATTTATCGGCGTATAACACGCACCCCAAGTTTAGGAGGGCATTTTAAGGAAAAAAAGTTTTAGGAGGGAAGTTTAAGGGAAAAAAAAAAAAAACTTACATTTAAATGCCCATCAATGCAGCCTTATCAGTGTGCATCTGCAGCCTTGCCCAGCGTCATTTGCAGCTCTCCCAGCGTCATTTGCAGCTTGCCAAGTGTCTATTTGCAGCTTGCCAGTGTCATTTGCAGCTTGCCCAGTGTTTATTAGCAGCTTGCCAGTGTCATTTGCAGCTTGCCCAGTGTCTATTTGCAGCTTGCCTAGTGTCTATTTGCAGCTTGCCTAGTGTCTATTTGCAGCTTGCCAGTGTCATTTGCAGCTTGACCAGTGTCTATTTGCAGCTTTCCCAGAGTCTATTTGCAGCTTGCCCAGTGTCTATTTGCAGCTTGCCCAGTGTCTATTGCAGCTTGCCAGTGTCATTTGCAGCCTTGCCCAGCGCCATTTGCAGCCTTGCCCAGTGTCATTTGCAGCTTGCCAGTGTCATTTGCAGCTTGCCCAGTGTCTATTTGCAGCTTGCCCAGTGTTTATTTGCAGCTTGCCCAGTGTCTATTTGCAGCTTGCCCAGTGTCTATTTGCAGCTTGCTCAGTCTCTATTTGCAGCTTGCCCAGTGTCATTTGCAGCTTTCCCAGAGTCTATTTGCAGCTTGCCCAGTGTCTATTTGCAGCTTGCCTAGTGTCTATTTGCAGCTTGCCAGTGTCATTTGCAGCTTGACCAGTGTCTATTTGCAGCTTTCCCAGAGTCTATTTGCAGCTTGCCCAGTGTCATTTGCAGCTTGCCAGTGTCATTTGCAGCCTTGCCCAGCGCCATTTGCAGCCTTGCCCAGTGTCATTTGCAGCTTGCCAGTGTCATTTGCAGCTTGCCCAGTGTCTATTTGCAGCTTGCCCAGTGTCTATTTGCAGCTTGCCAGTGTCATTTGCAGCTTGCGCAGTGTCTATTTGCAGCTTGCCCAGTGTTTATTTGCAGCTTGCCCAGTGTCTATTTGCAGCTTGCCCAGTGTCTATTTGCAGCTTGCTCAGTGTCTATTTGCAGCTTGCCCAGGGTCATTTGCAGCTTGCCAGTGTCATTTGCAGCCTTGCCCAGCGCCATTTGCAGCCTTGCCCAGTGTCATTTGCAGCTTGCCAGTGTCATTTGCAGCTTGCCCAGTGTCTATTTGCAGCTTTCCCAGAGTCTATTTGCAGCCTGCCCAGTGTCATTTGCAGCTTGCCAGTGTCACTTGCAGCCTTGCCCAGCGCCGTTTGCAGCCTTGCCCAGTGTCATTTGCAGCTTGCCAGTGTCATTTGCAGCCTTGCCCACGACAGACCAAGAGAGCGCCTGAAAAAGACCGATCGCCGATGAAAAAGACTGAGCCGACTGCTGGGCGGGACTGCGAGCGGAGCCGAGCCGAGTACACAGTAAGGTCGGCTCTGTCTTTTTCGGCAGTGCTCGCTGCAGAAACAGCAGGGAGGCGGGACTGCAAGCGGTCGGCGATCGGTCTTTTTCGGCGGCGCTCTGTATTTTTTGGCGGCGCTCGCAATTTTTTGGGGTCACAGACAGTGGGGATCACGACTTTCCCCCGATTTAAAGGGGGAAAAGGTGCATGTTATACGCCGATAAATATGGTAAATTAAACCGACCTTAATATAACCTCTCCCGTAAAGCACACACACCCTTTACAGGTATTTTGAAGCAAATATAGCACAGTAAAGCTGCTTTCACACTGGGGCGGTTTGCAGGCGCTATTGCGCTAAAAATAGCGCCTGCAAACCGACCCGAAACAGCTGTTGCTGTGTCTCCAGTGTGAAAGCCCTGAGGGCTTTCACACTGGAGCGGTGCGCTAGCAGGACGGTAAAAAAAGTCCTGCTAGCTGCATCTTTGGAGCGGTGAAGGAGCGGTGTGTTCACCGCTCCTATACTGCTCCTTCCCATTGAAATCAATGGGAGACCGCGGGGATACCGCCGGCAAAGCGCCGCTGCAGCGGTGCTTTGCGGAGGTTTTTAACCCTTTTTCGGCCGCTAGCGGGGGTTAAAACCACCCCGCTAGCGGCCGCATACCGCGGGTAAAACGATGGTAAAGCAGCGCTAAATATAGCGCTGCTTTACCGTCGCCGCCCCGCACCGCCCCAGTGTGAAAGTAGCCTAAAGCCCCATACACACGCTCGGATTATCCGAGGACCAGGTCCGTCGGATCATGTCCGTCGTACTTTGTCCGATGTTGGTTTTGCGTACACACGGTCGGACAAAGTTGTCGGAAAATCCGATCATTCTGAACGTGGTGACGTTTGTTGCCTACGACGGGACTACGTAGAGGCTAGTAGCCAATAGCTTTGGTCTTGTAATGTGATCTGAGCATGCGTGGCACTTTGTCCGTCGGACAACCGTACACACGATCGGATTTGGTGTGATCGGACCGTGTTGTCAAAAAATCTATCCAGCAGGAGATAGGACTTTGTCCGTCAGACAATCCGACGTACACTGTCCGATGGTGCATACACACGGTCGGATTTTTCAACAACATTGTCCGATCGGACAGAATCCATGCGAAAATCCTACCGTGTGTATGGGGCTTAAGAGAAACTAGGAGTGTCCGCTACAGCAAAAATATTTCTACAGCAAAAAATATACTTTATCCTCCCATTAAAGGACATATAGATAACGAATCTAATCATCCGAAATCAGACTTCACCAATGAATTTTGAAAGAGAAACACTCCTTTCCTGACATAGAGACTGAGCATGTGACAGATGAAAAGCAAGACGTGCTATAGAGGAAGAAGAGGAAATCCAAGTGTCAGCAAGCATTGTTCCTGGACAATGACTTCCCCGGGAGTCTTAGCATGGCAGACAACAAGACATTGAGTTCTGACTTCTTATACCGATTTACAATTGCTGAATTACGTGACAAAGAGAGTCTTGATGGCAAAATACACACGTCATCTATGTGCAGCAAAACCTTATTTGTAACTGTATATAGTGCCTTGAAAAAGTATTCATACCCCTTGAAATTTTCCACATTTTGTCATGTTACAACTAAAAAACGTAAATGTATTTTATTGGGATTTTATGTGATAGACCAACACAAAGTGGCACATAATTGTGAAGTGAAAAGAAAATGATAAACTTTTTTTTTTTTTTTTGGGCAAATAGATATCTGAAAAGTGTGGGGTGCATTTGTATTCTGCCCCCTTTACTCTGATACCCCTAACTAAAAGCTAGTGGAACCCATTGCCTTCATAAGTCACCTAATTAGTAAATCAAGTCCACCTGTGTGTAATTTAATCTTAGTATAAACACGTCTGTTCTGTGAAGCCCTCAGAGGTTTGTTAGAGAACCTTAGTGAACAAACAGCACCATGACGGCCAAGGAACACACCAGACAGATCAGGGATAAAGTTGTGGAGAAATTTAAAGCAGGATTAGGTTATAAAAAAATACCCCAAACTTTGAACATCTCACGGAGCACTGGATTAATCAGGATACTGCTACACAGAATAGAACCCTCAAAAAAACAAACAACATTTTTAACCGGTTCCCGACCGGCACATGACGATGTACGAATGTGCAGAATGGCACGGACAGGCATAAGGGTGTACAGGTACGTCCCTTTAAAAATGCCGCTGTGCTATCGCGTGGGCGCCGCCGACGGTCGGGACCCCCGTGAGTCCGGTCGCGGGTCCCACAGACTCGATCTCCACGGGGATACCCGCAATCGTCTCACGGGAAGGCTGAACGGGGAGATGCGGAAGTAAACAGCATCTCCCCGTTCTGCCTAGCAACAAGTGACACTGATCTCTGCTCCCTGTGATTGGAGCAGAGATCAGTGTTCACTAACACACAGCCACGCCCCCCCCCACAGTTAGTAACACGCCCCTAGGGACACTTAACCCCTACACTGCCACCCCCTGGTTAACCGCTTCACTGCCAGTGTTATTTACACAGGAATCAGTGCATTTAAATAGCCCTGATTGCTGTATAAATGACAATGGTCCCAGAAATGTGTCAAAAATTTCCGATGTGTCCGCCATAATGTCGCAGTCACAATAAAAATCGATGATCGCCGCCATTACTAGTAAAGAAAAAATTATTAATAAAAAATGCTATAAAACTATCCCCTATATTGTAAACGCTATAACTTTTGCGCAAACCAATCAATAATCGCTTATTGCGATTTTTTTAACCAAAAATATGTAGAAGAATACGTATCGGCCTAAACTGAGGGAAAAAAAACTTTTTTATATATTTTTGGGGGATATATATTATAGCAAAAAGTAAAAAAAAAAAAACGCAGAGGCGATCAAATACCACCAATAGAAAGCTCTATTTGTATGAAAAAAAGGACGTCAATTTTGTTTGGGAGCCACGTCGCACGACCGTGCCAATTTCAGTTAAAGCGACGCAGTGCCGAATCGCAAAAAGTGGTCTGGTCTTAAGCCAGCAAAATGGTCCGGTCTGAAAGTGGTTAAAGACATTTTCAGATTTTTTAAAGTGATTCTACTACTAAAACAAACTGCAAAAAAGGGTCCCCTGGAAAAATATAGCGATTGCCAGGGCTTTGTTTTCAGCAGGATCGCAGGGGGAACACAGTTCTGGCACCTCCAGGTATATCTAATGGCAAGGGGTGTTGAAGTATTCTGTAAGTTCTATTGATGTTGGCTGCTTGAGGATCTATTGTTGCTGGGGGGTAAATTGTTGAGGGAGGGGTCTGTTGTTGTTGGATGGTGGAGGGTCTATTGATGCTGGCAGCTAGGAGATCTATTGTTTCTGGCTGGGGTCTATTGTTGTTGGGGTGGATAATATCGTTTTCAAGGGGGATATATATTACATCATTAAAAAAACTGCATACAAATTACCTAGCACCACAAAATTATACTTGGTTCTGTATTCTCTAAAAGGGGTGGTACTGGGAGGTGGGTAGGGGAAGGAACCAAGGGAAGGTGTTCAGAAATGGGTAGGGGTGGAGACATAGATGTGCGCAGGGGGTGTGCCTGGGCCCACACCCCAATCACTGTATGCAGCGCTGATTCCCCCTGCTACCTGGGCCCCCCGTGTCCTACCACCCTCTGCAGCGCTGCCGGCTTCCCTCTTCCTCTCTCTCGCTGGCTGATGCGAGTGATGTGTCAGGGTGGAGAGAGGGGGAAGGGGCTGGTAAATATGTAATTTACCAGCCCCTTCATTTTCTGAATGAATACAGTGAGTTATCTGTACTGATCACTCCTGTGTTCTCTCATAACTGAAACATAGTAAGCTGTGCAGCTAAGGCTGCAGAGAAAGGGACTATGGAATCCAACAGGGCTCCTAAAAATTGTAAACAAAATAAAAAATAATTATAAAAAATAATTAAAAATTAAAAAAAAAATAACAACAAAAACGACTGACCCCGCCCACTGCCCTACTGATACAGTCTACTGCTCAGCTGACATTGTCCATGTTTCAATACATTTTAAAATGTATGTTTACATTTATTTATAATATGTGTTTGTGTGTGTGTATGTAAACTTTGGGGTGCACACCCTAATGTAAAAGGCTGCGCATACCTATGGGTGGAGACAAGGGGTAAGTTGAAAGGGGGAGTTCCTGCACCCATTCTCTGAGAAAAAAAAGGCCTGATAATTACTCACCTCTACAGCTTGCTCCACTGTCACTGAATGAAGGCCTCTTAAGCCCCCCCCCCCCCCCACACAGGTAAAGAGAGCCTCGACTGATGGGGGCATGGGCAGGTGCCGGACAAAGGAAATGATTGGTAGAAACATGGGGGATGGGATGGGCCTGAGCTCAGGGATCGTGTGCCCCAGGGAATTCTGGGTCTTTTGGAAGAATCGGATGGAAGAGCTTGTAGGGAAGAAAAAAACACCACCTAAAAACTCTTCACAATCCAAAACCTCCTGAAGTATCCCAGCCCCTCACTGTGCTCAATGGCACACAGGCACCAAGTCTACATAACCCAGGGAACAGTGTGATGGGCAAGGGTCAGGGCATAACAAAGTAGGAAACTGGGAAATCCACCCTTTATTCTCAGCAGTCTGTCATGTGCCTGGCAGGGGAGCCTGATGAGATGAGGATGTTATACAACTCCAGCCCAGGGCCCTTGATAGGGTGGACAGGTAAGGAAAGGGTAAGGGGTGACACTAGTGCCTTGCTGGTCTGCTGAATACTGTTACAAAGTGGTGGAGATGGATTGGGACTTTAACAAAGCCATGGCCTGGTAAGGTCATGTATTTCCATCCCAGGGGATGTTGGAGGCACCCACTTACCATACCACCAATACATATATCTGAGTAAGTAAGCATGTACTTTGTGCAGGGTTCTTCTTACCCTACCCCAGTTCATGCCCTTCATTATTTTTATTTTTATATATTTTTCACTTTTGTCTACTCATATACAACCTCTTATTATAGATTCATCACGTGCTTTACTCCTGACGAGTGGTTCAAAAGCCACGAAATGCGTAGAGCTACCAAATGCCATGTTTCTATCAAACATACCCAGATCTTCAAGCTATGATGCATTACCCCTACAGGTGCTAGAGGCCATTGGCCCTGTTGGCATTATTTTGAATATGTTTTTATCACATCCTGTTTTGGTGAACTTTGGACATTTATTGTGGTTCTACTATGTGGTACGAATGTTATTATCTTGTTTTGTTATTACCTTGCTTACCATTAAAACCAGCATTTTGTGTATATTTAACCGTAATAATCAATACAATTCCTATATGTTCACCAATTTATTCCTTTGGCACCACGTGCTTCATGTAAAGTCTAGACATGTGCAATTCGTTAATTTTTTTTTCGTTTTTTGTTTTTTTTCGTTATTTTTGTTCATTTGTTATCGTACGGATAAACGAACGATTCGCTAAAAATTTTAACGAATAACGAATCGTTCGAATCGAACGAATCCGAAAACAACGAAAATCCGAAAAAAAATAATTAGAAACAACGAATCTACGAAAGAAGAAAATCCGAAAAACGAAAACAAGAACAACGAAAATCAAAATGAACGAAAAAATTCGTACATTCGTAACTTATTTTTTTTGTTGAATTGGTAATTTTCCGTGTCCCTTACAATGGCGCTGCTTAACGTGCTTCGAATGGATTGAACGAAAAAATTCGTACATTCGTAACTTTTTTTTTTTTTCGATTCGTAATTTTCCGTGTCTCTTACAATGGCGCTGCTTAACGTGCCTCGAATGGATTGAACGAAAAAATTCGTACATTCGTAACTTTTTTTTTCGATTCGTAATTTTCCGTGTCTCTTAAAATGTAATAATAGCATACACATTACATAAAATTATGAATTATGCTCCGATTACGAATCTACGAATGTTACGAATGTTACAAATGTACGAATAAATACGAATGCGTCCGAATTTTGAATAAACGAATAAACGAAAATGAAACTAATGGAAAAACGAATCAACGAAAAAATAACTCTAACGAAAATACGAATACGAACACCGACGACTTACGAATTTACGAATTGTTACGAATACGAACACCGACGACGTACGAATTTACGAATCGTTACGAATCAACGGAAACGAGAAAAACGAAACGAAAATAAACAAATTTTTTTGTTGTGCACATGTCTAGTAAAATCCCAACTCCCAACTTTTTAAATACTGGTACAAGTGAATAGGAGCCACAGGTTCGTGATGTATGAACTTCCCTTGTAGGATGACAGGCAGGGAACCAGTCACTGGAGTTTCATATGCAATGGTCAAATAAAGGATCAGCAGAATGGAGAGCCAATAGGTCCATACAAGGGGAACTGCAGACTGGTAAGCAGAAGATGTGCAGGAGCTCAGGTCTGGTTCAAGGTCGGGCAGGCCGAATCAGTAGCAGGTGCGAGGTCATGTTCCAAGCCGTTGCCAATTTTACAATCGCACACGTTCCTGGAATAGGCTCAAAAGTAAGGGGTGCTACAGAAACAACCAGCTGGTGACTGGAACCATGCACAGAACAGTGTAAATATTTGCCAGAACACCACGGATCTTCAGATAAAGTCCAAACATTTTTTTTTTATTGTAGACAGGCAGAAGCGTGGTCGTGGAGCATGATGGGGTCAGTACAGGTGCATAACCAGAGCAGGCCTGGACAGGCTGGGTTAAGAACAATCAGGAAATATTTGACACGACTGACAGGATCTGCTGAAAACAAGTCAGCCCCGCTATGTGCAGCTATCCGGTAAGTTATGGCTGGTGCTCAAAATTCTTTTGGGGACGCAAACAAACTGAAAAATACTGACCCCCCCCCCCCCTCAATTGCAGCCTCACTGTGCCCATCAAAAGCAGCCACTTGTGCCCATCATATGCAGCCACTTGTGCCCATCAAATGCAGCCACGTGTGCCCATCATATGCAGCCACTTGGGCCCATCATATGCAGCCACTTGTGCATATAATATGCAGCTACTTGTGCCCATCAAATGCAGCCACTATGCCCATCAACTGCAGCCACTTGTGCCCATCAAGCGCAGCCATTTGTGCCCATTAAAGGCAGCCACTTGTGCCCATCGAATGCAGCCACTTGTGCCCGTCATACACAGACACTTGTGCCCATAATATGCAGCCACTTGTGCCCATCATGTGCAGCCATTGTACCCATCAAAAGCAGCCACTGTGCCCATCAAAGGCAGCCACTTGTGCCCATCATATGCAGCCACTTGTGCCCATCAAATGCAGCCATGGTGCCCATCAAATGCAGCCACTTGTGCCCATCATATGTAGCCACTTGTGCCCATCATATGCAGCCACTGTGCCTATCATATGCAGCCAATTGTGCCCATCATATGCAGCCACTTGTGCTCATCATATGCAGCTACTTGTGCCCATCAAACGCAGCCACTATGCCCATCAAATGCAGCCACTTGTGCCCATCAAGCGCAGCCATTTGTGCCCATTAAATGCAGCCACTTGTGCCCATCAAATGCAGCCACTTGTGCCCATCGAATGCACCCACTTGTGCCCAGTATATACAGCCACTTGTGCCCATCATACGCAGCCACTGTGATGACCGACCCCCCCACTCGCGGGGCTCGTGGCTCTGGCAGCACCCGCCCGGCGAGCGCGGCTCTGACAGCACCAACAACCCCCCGGCGCGAGCGGCTCTGACATGACATCCCCAACCCCCCTGCGCGCGCGGCTCTGACAGAAGGGACTTAACGACCTCCGCTCCATCGTGTCTCCTCTGCTCCACTTCCTAAGCGCCAGGCATCCAATAGGGTGGCCTGGCGCTTTGGCCAATCAGGAAACAGGTCTGACGCCGTACCTCCTGATTGGCGGGAGGAAGGTTAGCGTGAAAATAGCTTAAATTAATTTGCTATTATCACACAATTGGGTGGATCACTCTCTGCGCCCTGAGCCCACCCTATTTTGAAGCCTATTAGAGCCTCTGGCTCTAATAAGGTGCTTCAAAAAGTACCACCCCCTCCATAGGAATCAATGCATCTGCCGTCCTGAAAAGGGGCCGGGCGCATGGATGGGGGGGCAGTGCCCGTACACCCACAGTGCACGGGCCGCCACTGTATACAGTTTACTTGGCACCAAGAATAGCGTCAAAAGTAAATAAATAAAAGAAAGAAGAATAGCAGAAAGTGTTCATGCACCCGGTCATACACAAGTCAACCTGCACTTCCACAAATTTTGGTCTGTGATTTCCAGCATGAATAACATTCAGGGGCTGTAGCCTTTGGGCTTTTATCAATTTCATTGCTTGAAATACCTTTGCAATGCCTCTGATGGTTCTTCAGAATTTATTGAAAGGTGAATTTGACCTGCAGTTGACCTGGTTTTGTGGGGATGTAAAACCCAACTGGCACAAAAAAAAAAAATCCTGTAAACGGAAGCCCTTATGTAGGCCATACATGGTCGAATTTTGAACGAATTTTCTTTTCAAAATCAGAAAGTTCGTTTTTTTTGTTATCCGATGGTGCCACCATTGATTTTCGAAATTCGGCCGACCGAGCCCTCAATTTCACCTCATGTTGCTACAGAAAAGAATTTTCTTTTCTGGGAATCTTCTTTTCTCTCCGTAAATTTTCTTTTCTTATTACATTTCTTGCACGATTATCCCATCATTGATTAGAAAATCGGTCGTTTTTCAAAAAATGTCCAACATGTCCGATTCCTCAAATTTGATTTCCGAACGAAAATCGGCTGTTACTGCAGCCCACTAATGGTGAGAAATTCATACGAAAATTCTTAGATACGATTTTCGAAAGAAAATTCTTTCGAAATTCGAACCGTGTATGGCCGGCCTTACACTGAGTTAAAAACTTAAAACACTCTAAGGGCTCTTTCACACGGACGGACCGTATGTCCGTTTTTCATCCTTCCGTTTTCGGATGAAAAACGGACATACAGGTATCCCTATGGGATAGCGGGTGTCAGAGGATGAGCTGACACCCGCTCTCGTCCGTGCCCGCTATGCTCCGTTTCTGCAGACGGAGGAAAACCCCATTTTTTCATCCGTCTGCAGAGCGGTCCGTCGTCACCTGATCACCCATAGGGGAGAGCGGCGCTCTGACAGGTCCGTCCCTGCACGGAGTGCAGAGACGGACCTGTCATCTTCCTGCTCAGCGGAGATCGCTCCGGCGATCCCCGCTGAGCAAGCGGATATCCATGGGGCGGATCTGCACTGATCCGCCCCGTGTGAAAGAGCCCTAAAAGGTAATAAACATGTATTAATCCTGGAACCTAAATACCTATATGCCCACAGTTGTTAAATGAACATCCTCAGGCACAGTTCCCCATGTTAAGAGTGCATTCAGCTCTGTTCTATTTTAAAACTAGGAGTGCACAGGTGTGCCCACTTCTAATTACAATACCGCACTGTCGCTGACGGCCTCTAGTAATTACAGGGAACCAATCAATGAAAAGCACTCTATGAATGGAGGACAGGCGGAAGAATGAAAGGTTTGCCTTCTCCATTTGTAGATCGATTTTCATTGCGCAAAGCAATAGGTCCAGCCACTCATAATAAAAGAGAAGTATGGCCAAAGCTATTTTGGTCCTACTCCTCGTCTTGGTCACAGCAATGCACATCGTTTTTCACTCTTGTGACCCAGAATCAACCAACAGCAAGCTAAAGTCCATTGTAGGCTGATGTCACAGAGCTGATCCTGACTATAATGCGTATCAGGCTTCAGAGGAGAGTGAGATTTAGACGCATGTCTTAGCACAGGGGTATCCGACCTGCGGGTCGTATGAGGCCCAACCGGACTATGCATGTGGCCCAACACTAAATTGTACACTTGCAACTATGAATGTTCACTTCTGCCACCCTTGGCATAGCACCCGCGGCAGTGGTCGGCACAGCCAACAGTGCCCAGGATTGTCTGAAGGGATGCCATGTTTGCAGTAGCACCGGCGGCACATGCAGGGAATCCTGCTAGCTAGTGCTAGCCAAGTGAATGCCGTATGGCTGGATCTAGGGGGGTGCTGGGGCAGGCTGCCCCCCCAGGTTTCACTTGTTCCCCCTCAACCACCCTCTACTGGTGACACTTTGCCTCCCATCCCTGCACTGTACACACACCACATAGTTGAAATCTGATCATCCATAACTCCCAACTGTTCCTGATTTCAAGGGATTGTCCCTCATTCGGAATAAAGTCCCTCTGTCCCTCTTTCCTCCTCATTTGTTCCTTATTTTAGTCTGATCTATATAGTTTTATATAAAGTAAACTACTTATCAAAAAGTGTTTACTAGTGCTAAACATTTCACCCAATTTCTAAATTGCTGCATTTGTAAATTCCAAAAGCTAATATAACGGAATAGTAGTGGTAAAAATGTTCTTGTGGGTAAACCATTTTTTTTTTTTGAATTCTCCTTTAAGGGGGGCGTGGCAGGGGGGGGTGTCCTATGCCTACATACTTTTGCTAATAGGTGCCCCTCATTTCATCTTAGAAAGTTGGGAGGTATGGATCATGTGCCCAACTTTTTCTGCTCATCAGCTATCCTTAGGCCCCATTCACACTTAGCGATTTTGGAAGAAGAGGAATTGTCTTGGGACACACATAAATAACACAAAAAATAAGGTCTCATTCATACTTTGTGATTTCAAATCGCGGGCAGAATCGCCCTGCTTCTTTCCGCAACTCCAAATTGCATTGCAATACTGGCAAAAGGCGCTACGTGTCTTTGGGTGCCATTCATTCTTCAAAGGCGGTGTGATTTCACAGCGCGACAGACCTGCCCCCTCACTCGCACTAACAAACCCCCCCCCCCCCCCCCCGTGGGTGATGGACGGCGGCGATCAGTGGACTTCCCCCCGTGGGAGACACAGGGCGGTGATCAGTGCCCCCCCACGATCGGTGGCCTTACCTTAGGAGGCTGATGCTGCTCCTCGCTCCAGCTTGCCAAGGGAAGAGCCAGGGCCATTGCTTCTCTTCTGTACATAGCGCACCCCTCAACCCTGCACTCTGTAGAGCACTCCTCAACCCTGTACTCTGTATGTAGCACACACCTAAACCTTCCACTCTGTACACAGCGTGCTCCTCAACCCTGTACTCTGTATGTAGAGCGTTCCTCAGCCCTGCACTTTGTATGTGGAGCACTCCTCAACCCTGCACTCTGTA
This sequence comes from Lithobates sylvaticus, assembly GCA_028564925.1. Taxonomy (NCBI): domain Eukaryota; kingdom Metazoa; phylum Chordata; class Amphibia; order Anura; family Ranidae; genus Lithobates; species Lithobates sylvaticus. Next base: position 744,569,757 of record CM053026.1, on the reverse strand, counting down.
CACAGCACACCCTCAACTATGCAATCTGTGGTGCACTCTTCAACCCTATACGCTGTTCCTAGCATCCTCTTCAATCCTGCACTCTGTATGTAGCGCACTCCTGAACTGTACACTCTGTATGTAGTGTACCCTTGAACCCTGCACTCTGCATATTTTATAGATACAAGAAAACTTTGTTTTTTTTTAACCCCAACCCATAAGCCCCTCCCAATGGTAAGACGTTGGCCACACCCACATCTTGCCGCGGCGCGCCGCAGGTCAGTTCCTGCCTTAAGTGTTCCTCTTTGTGAAGTTCAAAACTTGGGATGTATGTATATATAAAATATTAGTCCCACAACTGGGTGGGCTCACTGTGCCCTGAACTCAGCCTTTTTTGAAGCCAATTAAAACTTCAAGCTCTAATAATGCGTTTCAAAAAAAAAAATGCATGTAGATTAGGGGCCAGCGCATAGATTAGGGGGGCCCACGCCCCTGCGCCCCCACTGGCTGTCATTCAACCCAGAAAACCGAGGACAGCAAAAGCTGATTTTTTATTTAATTTCATCGACTTCATATTTTCTGCTTTATAAATATTGTCCTTTCTGACCATATCTTGCAAAAATGTGTTTTGCGCGAAAGATCCACTTTAATTGTTCAGGACCCATTCCAATTTGCAGTAATGTTATGTTTCCAGTCTATGCCCCCTCATGAGACGACAACATTTCTCCAAGACAATTTGATATGTTTCTGAGTGACAGACAGTCTTATCACAGTTCTTATTGCACAGCGGTTTTTACTCAAAGCTCTTGATAGCAGTCATTTCCATGGACCATTTTGCTTCGGCTCTCTACAGCATATAAAGCAGCAGCCTTTTGTCTGCAACCTGCTGCTAACAAGCTGGACTGTGATTCCACTTGTCTCTTTTGTAGCCACACACCTATGATTTATTTTTTACACTCTGTCATTTTATTTGTGGTAAAACTTATCAAAATTTTCATTTTATTAATTTGGAGACTTTAAAGTGATGAATCAAGAGATATATTGAATTTTTGGTTGCCTGGTTATACAATTTCTTTTTAAATGAAACATAAAACTATGATAATTAAAGCCTGTCTTTGGAAGGTCTAGAGCAGTGGTTTCCAAACTGCAGCCCAGGGACCTGATGTGGCCCTTTGCTTGCCTTTACCAGGCCCTTGGGGCACTATTCCTCCCACTGACTTACAAATGGGCCAAAATTCCTCCCACTGACACCAATGATGGGGACACTATTCATCTCACTGATACCAATGATGGGGCACTATTCCTCCTACTAACACCAACAATGGGGCACTATTGCTTCCACTGACACCAACGAGGTGGCATTATTCCTCCCCCTAATACCAATGATGGGGCATTATTCTTCCCAACTAGCTCCAACGATGGAGCATTATTCCTCCCCCTAATACCAATGATGGGGCAGTATTCTTCCCAACTAGCTCCAACGATGGAGCATTATTCCTCCCCCTAATACCAATGATGGGGCATTATTCTTCCCAACTAGCTCCAACGATGGAGCATTATTCCTCTCAATTACATAGTCACATAGTTAATCAAGTTGAAAAAAGACACAAGTCAATCTAGTTCAACCAATAAAAGAGAAAATAAACAAAAAAAATCATACAATCCCATATACACAATCCTATACCTACAATTGATCCAGAGGAAGGCAAAAAAAAGAAAACAGCGAAGCATGATCCAATTTGCTCCAGCAGAGGAAAAAGTTATTTCCTGATCTCCAGAGAGGCAATTGGCTGTTCCCTCAGTCAACTTTACCTATAAATGTCAGCTTCCAGTGATATTATGTACATTTAGGAATTAATCCAGGCCTTTTTTTTAAAGAAATCGACTGAGCTGGCCAGATCCAGCTCTTGAGGGAGTCTAATCCACATTTTCACAGCTCTAATGCCTCGTACACACGCTCGGAAATTCCCGCGGGAATGTCCGCCGGACCAAACCGCCGGACCTTCCAGTGGGGCTTCGCCGGACTTTCCGAGCGTGTGACTTGCCCACACACGCCCGGACTTCTCCGGCGGACAATCCGCGGGAAAAAGTCTGCGGGACTTTTGAAAATGAACGGACTTGCCCACACACGGAGCAAAGTCCATTCATTTAGAATGTAACTGCAGGTAGACGGGACTAGCGAAGGCAGTGACTGCCGCCGCTCTAGCCCCGTCACCTGGCATGGATTTAAAGGGAATCCCTACGCCGAAAAAATGGCGTGAGGGTCCCCCCCAAATCCATCTCAGACCCTTATCCGAGCACGCAGCCTGGCCGGCCAGGAAAGGGGTGGGGACGAGCGAGCGCCCCCCCTCCTGAGCCGTACCAGGCCGCGTGCCCTCAACATGGGGGGTGCCCTGGGGAAAGGGGGCCCCCCCACCACAAAGCACCTTGTCCCCATGTTGATGAGGACAAGGGCCTCTTCCCGACAACCCTGGCCGTTGGTTGTCGGGGTTTGCGGGCGGGGGCTTATCGGAATCCGGGAGCCCCCTTTAATAAGGGGGCCCCCAGATCCCGGCCCCCCGCCCTATGTGAATGAGTATGGGGTACGATGTACCCTTACCCATTCACCTAAGGTGTAAAGTATAAATTAAAAAAACACACAATTTTTTAAAAATATTTTATTGCACTGCTCCGGGGGTCTTCTTCCGTCTTGGGGGGTCTTCTCGCCGGACTCCTCCGCTATTTTACCTAGCTCTTTTACCGAGCGGAGGAGCCCAGCTTTCTTCTTCGTCGCCGCCATCGTCTGGGGGGTCTCGATCTGCCTTCGGGGGTCTTCCGGCGGACAATCCCGTGGGAAAGTCCGCTAGTGTGTACGAGGCATTACTGTGATTTGGAGATTAAATCTCTTTTCCTCCAGACATAAAGTGTGCCCGCTTGTCCTCTGTGATGACCTTAAAGGCCCCTTTCACACTGGGGCGTTTTTCAGGAGCTACATCGCTAAAAATAGCGCCTGTGTAGCTCCTGAAAAAAGCGCGTCCTTTAACTCCAGTGTGAAAGCCGGAGGGCTTTCACACTGGAGCGGTGCGCTAGCAGTACGGTAAAAAAAAGTCCTGCTAGCAGCATATTTGGAGCGGTAAAGGAGCGGTGTATTCACCGCTGCTATACCGCTCCTACCCATTGAAATCAATTGGACACTGTGTGAATACCGCCGGCAAAGCGCCGCTGCAGCGGCACTTTGCGGGGGGCTTTAACCCTTTTTCGGCCGCTAGCGGGGGTTAAAACCACCCCACTAGCGGCCGCATACCACGGCTAAAACGACGGTAAAGCAGCGCTAAATATAGCGCTGCTTTACCATCACCGCCCCAGTGTGAAGCCGGCCAAAGTGAATAATTTAACACCAATTTCACTATATGAAACATTTATGTTTTTGTACATATTGATCATATCCCCCTTAATCTCCTCTTCCCAAGAGAGAATACATTCCGTTCCTTTAATCTTTCCTCATAGCTGAGCTCCTCCATGCCTCTAAACAGTTTGGTTGCCCTTCTCTGCACTTTCTCCAGTTCCCTGATATCCTTTTTGAGAACTGGTCCCCAAAACTGAACTGCATATTCCAGATGAGGTCTTACTAATGATTTGTACAGGGGGGCAAAATGATATCTCTCTCTCTGGAGTCCATACCTCTCTTAATGCAAGAAAGGAATTTGCTCACCTTGGAAACGGCAGCTTGGCATTGCATGTTATTATTAAGCTTATGATCTGGCAAGACCCCCAGATCCGTCTCCATTATGGGTTCCCCCAGTTGTACTACCCCTAGTATGATGCATGCATATTCTTAGCCCCCAAGTGCATAACTTTACATTTATCCACATTAAACCTCATTTGCCACTTAGTTGCCCAATTAGACAGAGCATTGAGGTCGGCTTGTAAATTGGAGACCGCCTGTAAGGACGTTATTCCACTGCATAGCTTGGTGTCATCTGCAAAGACAGAAATGTTACTTTTAATCCCAGACCCAATATCATTTAGAAAGATATTAAAAAGTAAGGGTCCCAGTACTGAACCTTGGGGTACACCACTGATAACATTAGACCATTCAGAGTAAGAATCATTAACCACGACTCTCTGAATTCTGTCTTTTAGCCAGTTTTCTATCCATTTAAAAATTGATCTTTCCAAGCCTGTAGACTTTACCTTTTACACATGAGCCGTGTGTGGGGAACTGTATCGAACGCTTTTGCAAAATCCAAGTGTAGCGATACCCCCACTTAAGAGGGCCGCAAGTTTGATTTTGGTCCCTGAGTACAGCTCCACCAACCTCCCGGCAATCTGCTCTACCCGCTCTGGCACAGTTAATATAGCAATACACATAAAATCACTTATGCTCTAAGTGTGATGAACTCAAACTCACAGACAATCTTCTAGCTATTATAACTGTCTTTACTCTGGTAGTTTAAAAGTGGTAACATACATCAAACATTTGGTTTACAACACATAAGCAGGTCCCTGCAGTATGTATTACAATAATATAACTGAACCGCAATGGGGGGGAGAAGAACGGAGCGCCACGTGTAGCGACCGTTACCTAAGCACCACTGTGGTGCGACAACCTAATTGCGACTACCTAATGGACCAGGCCTGATCCCTAAACATGGAGCTCAGTCCTTGAGGGAATACAAAATTCTTCACTGGCACAAGATCTGTAGAGGTGGTGCACATAAAGATTTAAGCAAAGTAATTGTAATCCACAAAGAAGGGAGAGGACAATCTTCTGCAACTTGAAGTAAATAGCCTCGGAAGTCTAATAGGCATAAAATATAGGGGGGCAACAGGCATAAGATGAGCTTTCGCTCGCTCACCACTCCGGACACCGTCCTTGGTCCCGGGACCTCCACCGGCTGTATCCTGCCTCGTCCACCACGGCCCCTGCGTTCGGATCCCCAGTCCGCTTGACTGCAGCAAGATGAAAGTCTCAGTGCCACTCAGGCTGGCAGTGAGGTGCAAGCCCTCCACTGCAAGGTCCACTGCAAGGCCTCAGGCTTTAGGCCTGTAACAGCACAGGTCCGCACAGGTGTCTCTCCTCTCTCACGTCCCGCATCCCAAGAGGAAGAGGCAGGGCTTCTCTCCCCCTTACATCACTTCTCCCATCAGTCTCTGGGGCAAGAACATCCAACCTCCTGGGAGCCAGGGGGTTTCTGGGAACCGTAGTTTCATCCCCTGCTGCTGCTGCTAGAGAACGTCTTTTCCCTAAAAGGGGAACACCCCCGCTACACAAGTATACCACGTCCACAGCCACGCCTCTGTCCAAGTATACCACGTCCACAGCCACGCCTCTGTCCAAGGTTTTACTTACCTCTTCATAAAAAGAAATCAGGTTTGTCTGACAATTTCTGTCTTTCATGAATCCAAGAACTCGGATCTATGTGGTCTTTATTATACTCTCCAGTATCTTCCCATCTATAGAAGTTAAACTAATAGGTCTATAGTTACTTGGTACCTTTTTAAATATAGGCACCACATTGGTTTTGTGCCAATCCAGTGGTACCATTCCAGTCATTAACCACTTCCCGACCGCCTAACGACGATATACGTCGGCAAAATGGCACGGGCAGGCAAAATCACGTACCTGTACGTGATCGTGCATGTGCCTGCCTGTGGGTCGCGCGCGCGCCGCTAGCGGCGCGCACGCGACCCGGTCGGGAGCTCCGTGACCCCGGCCGCGGGACCAGCGGACCCGATCGCCGCTGGTGTCCCGCGATCGGGTTACGGAGCTGAAGAACGGGGAGAGGTTTGTGTAAACAAACCTCTCCCCGCGCTTCCTACACTGACTGTCAGTGATCGGCGGTTCCCTGTCATCGGGAACGCCGATCAATGACGTCACACGCACAGCCACGCCCCCCCCTACAGTAAAATAAACACAACACGTCACACTAACTCATCCCCGCCCCCTAGTGGTTAACCCCTTCACTACAACTGTCATTTACATAGGAATCAGTGCTATTTAAATAGCACTGAATTCTATATACATGACAAATGTCCCAAAAATGTGTCAAAAATGTCCGATGTGTCCGCCATAATGTCGCAGTCACAATAAAAATCGCTGATCGCCGCCATTACTAGTAAAAAAAAAAATATTAATAAAAATGCTATAAAACTATCCCCTATTTTGTAAACGCTATAACTTTTGCGCAAACCAATCAATAATCGCTAATTGCGATTTTTTTTACCAAAAATATGTAGAAGAATACGTATCGGCCGAAACTGAGGAAAAAAAATGTTTTTTTATATATTTTTTGGGGATATTTATTATAGCAAATAGTAAAAAATATTGAATTTTTTTCAAAATTGTCGCTCTATTTTTGTTTATAGCGCAAAAAATAAAAACCGCAGGGGCGATCAAATACCACCAAAAGAAAGCTCTATTTGTGGGAAAAAAAGGACGCCAATTTTGTTTGGGAGCCAAGTCGCACGACCGCGCAATTGTCAGTTAAAACGACGCAGTGCAAATCGCAAAAAGGGGCCTGGTCCTTTGGCTGCCAATTGGTCCGGGGCTGAAGTGGTTAAAGAGTCCCTAAAAATTAGAAACAATGGGTTTGAAATGACAGAGCTCAATTATATTAGGATCCGTGGGTGGATGCCATCTGGTCCAGGTGCTTTATCCACATTTATTCTGTCTAAATATTTCTGGACCATATTACATTTGAGCCACTGTGGATCATTTGGGGCTGTGTCACTACCACCCCCATTATGGACATGAGCTCCCCCATGCTCCTTTGTATACACAGAGCTGAAGAAAGTATTTAATAAATCTGCCTTCTCTTTGTCCCCAGTCACCAAATCTAGATTACTTTGTAAAGGGCCTACATGCTCAGACCTGACCTTTTTACTATTAATATACAGTATTTTAAGTGTTTTTTTACGTGTTTCCTACTAGTATATTTTGCAATCTGTAATTTTTACATATTCTGTTATATTCTTTGTAATATTTAAACGATGTACAGTCTAAAGTCTAAATAACTCCAACAATGAAGCACTTTTTCTCTAAAGCCAAAAATAAGGCATTGTCCACTGTCACCAGAACATTTTATACTCCCAGTGGTCAAAATCGGGCCCCCCTAAAATCTGAAGGACAGTAAATTGACCCTTTGTTTAGAAAGTTTGGAGAACCCTGGTCTAGAATAAAGACAGAGGGGGTTATTTATGAAAGGAAAACCCACTTTACACTACAAGTGCACTGCAAGTGCACTTGGAGGTGCAGTCGCTGTAAATCTGAGGGGAAGATCTGAAATGAGGGGAAGCTCTGCTGATTTTATCATCCAATCATGTGCGAGCTAAAATGCTGTTTTTTATTTTCCTTGCATGTCCCCCTCGGATTTACACAGACTGCACTTCCAAGTGCACTTGTAGTGCAAACTGGATTTTCCTTTCCTAAATAACACCCAGTGTTCCACAAAGATTGCACTTTCTAGAAGGACCAAATTGAACATGTTTTAATTTTAAATTAAATACTGTATGTCTGGTCAAAACTAGGGTTGCACCGATACCACTTTTTTGAGACCGAGTACAAGTACCGATACCGATACCGATACTTTTTTTTAATGTCATGTGACAGTGACACTCATATGCAGCAGTGTCAGTAGTTTTTATTTTATTACAATTTAAAAATTAAATTTTTTACAATAATTTTTTTTTTATTCTTTTTTACAATTTATATTTTTCTGTTATTTTTTTTTATTTTTTTTACAATGCTTTCTTTTTTTTCCGACCCAATAGGCTACATTAGGCATTTGGACACTAGGACAACCGTGCTGCTGCCTTGAGGTGGTTGTATATCTTGCCTGAAGGAGCAATGGGGAGGAAAGGCGCTAAAACAAAAGGTGCAGAAGGTGTAAACCACAACTCCATGAAATCATATTTGATCCTCCAGGATAAGGTGGACTAAGTAGTGAAGAGTGAAAATGAGATAACCTCACCGCCAGTGGAGCAAACAAAAAAGAGAACTCGTATGGGAGAAGAAGGGGTAGAAATGGGGGTTGCAATCCTGTCAGAAGAAACTTTAAGGACAAATAAATCCCAGGTAACACAGTCAAATGCCGCGTACACACGGTCTGAATTTTCGTCGGAAAAAGCTCTGATGGTTTTCCTGTCGAAATTCCGACGGAATTTCGCTCAAACTGTCTTGCCTACACACGGTCACACCAAATTCCGACGATCAATAACACCACGACATACAACACGTTCGACGGTACTATAAAAGGGAAGCTTAATGCTTCCGAGCATGCGTCAAATTGTTTCCGAGCATACGTCAGAATTTTGCTTGTCGGAATTGCATACACACGATCGAAGAATCCGATAGAAAGGTTTTCCGTCTGAAAAATTAAGAACAGGCTCTCAATCCAAAGTCTGTCGGAAATGCCGACAGAAAAAGACCGTTGGGCATACACACGGTCGGGAAATCCGATGAAAAGCTGCCATCGAACTGTTTGCATCGGAAATTCCGACCGTGTGTACGCGGCATAAGATCAATAAGAGTGACGGAAGTGATGGAAGTTTTCAAAAAAATCAACAACAGCAGATAATGGAAAAGGACTCTGAGAGTTCTCAATCACTCCCTACAATGCAAGACATAGCAGAAATGATGTCTCACTTGGAATGTATGATCAAAGGAGAATTGTAAGTGCATATTTTTAGCACTGATCACTGTATTAATGTCACTGGTCCCCAAAAAGTGTCAAAAGTGTCAGTTACTGTCCCGACTGTGCACTGCAATATCTCAGTCCCGCTATAAGTCGCTAATCGCTGCTATTACAAGTAAATAATTAACAAAAAATATCCCATAGTTTGTAGACGCTCTAACGTTTGCGCAAACCAATCAATATCCACTTATTGGGATTTTTTTTTTTTTTTTACTAAAAAATATGTAGCAGAATATATATTGGCCTAAATTGATAAAGAAATTAGATTTTTTCTTTTTTGTTGTTATTATGTTTATAGCAGAAAGTAAAAAATATTGTGTTTTTTTTCAAAAGTGTTGGGCTTTTTTTGATTATATCGCATATCAAATATCAATAAAAATAACAAAGTGCAGCACTGGGCTAGTGTAAGGAGGTGAGATATCCCATATTAGATAAATTTCGCAAACAAAAGGTATTACCCAAAGGTGCAATACAGTACTAATAATACAAAATAAAGTGCAATGTCCAATGCAGTAATTGGAATGAGCAAATGAGCAAATAGCGCCTGTACACCGCCTGAAAAAACCGGCCCCATTCACCGGCGGGCTTTCACACTGGAGCGGTGCGCTAGCAGGACGGTAAAAAAAGTGATGCTAGCAGCATCTTTGGAGCGATATAGGAGCGGTGTATTCACCGCTCCTATACCGCTCCTACCCATTGATTTCAATGGGACACCGCGGTAATACCGTGGCTAAAACGACGGTAAAGCAGCTCTAAATATAGTGCTGCTTTACCGTCGCTGCGGCTCCCGCCCCAGTGTGAAAGGGGCCTAAGTGACTGATATTCAATATGAGTGACTTCAAGTGCAGCATCGATCAGCTGGTTGACACCGTCCGTGATACCCATCACCTCGTTAAGATAAAAGGCTTACCAGAGAGCCTGCGACATCCCTTTCTCAGGGAGGGCAAACAGCGCTTAACCACTTACCGACCGGCTCATGTAGATATACGTCAGCAGTTTGAAGATGGATGTTTCGGCAACGACAGCAGCTGCTGCCACAACCGAGGTATCCATCTTTAGAGCCGGCGGTTCTGTGTACGATAATGTTGGTCTCGGCTTGATGCGCCGCAAGATCACCGTTATCGGCGGCGGGAGAGGTGCCATCCCCCTCCCGCCGCTCTCCCACGCCCTCCGCCGCTTACCAGAGCCATCGGTAGCAGCGGAGGCAATCGGGACCTTTCTGTGTCAGTGTATGGAGACAAGTGAGGGGAAGATGGCCACCCATCTCCACCATACCATAGGAGGGCGGAAGCGACGTCAAAACGTCACTTCCGCCCATACTTCTTAAAGGCACATTTTTCTGTTGTCATTTTTTCAAATGACATTTTTTTTTTTTTTTTTTTTTTTTGCATTTTAGTCCAAATATGAGATCTGAGGACTTTTTGACCCCAGGTCTCATATTTAGGAGGACCTGTCATGCTTTTTTTCTATTACAAGGGATGTTTACATTCCTTGTAATAGGAATAATTTTTATTTTATTTTTTAAAACGGTGAAAAAATAAAATAAATAAGAAAAAATAAATAAAATTTAACGCACCCCGTCCTGACGAGCTTGCACGCAGAAGCGAACACATACGTGAGTAGCGCCCGCAAATGAAAACGGTGATCAAACCACACTTGTGAGGTATCGCCGTGATTGGTAGAGCGAGAGCAATAATTCTAGCCCTAGATCTCCTCTGTAACGCAAAACATGCAACCTGTAGAATTTTTAAAACGTCGCCTATGGAGATTTTTGGGGTGAAAGTTTGACGCCATTCCACGAGCGGGCACAATTTTGAAGCGTGACATGTTGGGTATTAATTTACTCGGCATAATATTATCTTTCACAATATAAAAAAAAATTGGACTAACTTTACTGTTGTCTTATTTTTTTATTCAAAAAAGTGAATTTCTTCCAAAAAAAGTGCGCTTGTAAGACCGCTGCGCAAATACGGTATGGAAAAAAGTATTGCAATGACTGCCATTTTATTCTCCAGGGTGTTAGAAAAAAAAACAAAATATATAATGTTTGTGGGTTCTAAGTAATTTTCTAGCAAAAAAACCTGTTTTAAACATGTAAACACCTAAATTCCAAGACGAGGCTGGTCCTTAAGTGGTAATGAAATCAGAGATCCAACGATGGAGTACTGTGACTTCCCCCTCTGATCATCCGTTGGCAGCCGGCCAGCATAAACAGCAAGACATGATGAAATGCAGGAAGAGAAAAAGCCCAAATAGTGTAGAGTGTTTCTTTTAAACTTATTTATTTGGTAAAAAAAGGGCTGGGGGGCTCAACAGATACATAAAAAACACTGGATAGCAGATTACAGTTCTGGGTAAACACAAAATAGTACTTGCAAGTAGAAAAATCCGTACAGGGCCGTAAAATCAAATCGCGCATGCGCAGAGCGTGTGTGCGTAGCGTCCCGCCGATCGCGCACTGATGGGCACTGATAAAGTTGTTTGTAATATTTATAATATTTATAATATTATACTTATACATTTTTTTGTTTGTGATTGAACCTAGGGTCAGACTTAAGTTTATTAGCTGTTTTGCTCAGTTTGCAAAGCGACCAGGGATCCCCTGCATCTATACCAGACCTTTATCCTAGATGAGGGTCTGATATAGATGGTAATGCATACCTTCCAACCATCCTGGAAGTCCCGGCATCCCGGCGAATCAAGGCTTTGTCTCGGAGTGGAGCCAAGTGCTGGAACAAGATTTCCCCAGTGCCCTCCCCCCAGATTTCACCTTTGCCGACCCCCCATGCAGTGGCGTATTATACATGGGTGCAGCATGTTCACTACACGCGGCCCAAAAAAATGTCATGGTTCTTCCTCCCAATTAATACCCCATGCAGACAAAAACGGCATTCCACCCCAAATTCTATACTAGACCATGCAGGTCTAGTATGAAATTTAGAGGGGAAACCCATAAAAAAAAAAACAAGTGTAGTGCCCTGCTCCTAATGAGCAGACGCTATTGTTTTTCAAATTTAGTTGTCTGAAGCTGTAGTTGGGCTCAGGCTGATTACTCTAAAAAGTTCTGTTTTCTGTGCCAGTCCAGCTGGGTTGCACTGCTTTCCACTTGACTGTAGGTGTCGCTGTCAGCGCCGGTAAGTGTGGAAATGCAGCAAGCTGGAAGTATTGAATACCACCTCTTGCTCAGAAATAGCCCAGTGGGAGTGTTTTCCCTGCTGTGCATTCTGGGAGAGGGTATTTAAGGTACCAACGCCATTTTTGGGAGGTTCTTTTTTCTTTTCGGGGTTCGCTATACCGACCTCATGGCCCTCTTGGCCTGGGGTGTGTATCGCATGAGCCTGCGCCTCGGGGCCGGCTGGCCAGAGGCTTTGCAACTGAGAGGGTAGGCCCGGAAAAGTCTTGGGGCCTACTGATCCAGGGGTGGTCCTGTGCTGTCTCGCCTGCGGAGAGAGGCCAAGAAAACTGGAGGATCCAGGGGAGGACTTTTCTAAGAGGGGACCGAGCGCAAGGCTGGTATCTCTGGAGGAGCCTGGAAACTCAGTTGGAGGACGCAACCCGGATGAACACCCATACAGTATCGCCGGGTCGGCTGAAAGAAACTGGTACTGTATGGCAGTTCTTTAAATCTCTCAAGACCTCTCAAGAATGCTTTAGTTTAATTGACAAGTCTGTGGCAGAGACTTTGTTGAGCATCTCACCGGCTGCCAGGTCAAGTGAGAGGGCCTGTCCGGTGGTTGCTGGATCCAATCTGTGGAGCTGTTTGTCCTCTGGATCTGACCAATACCTCTAACCCGCAATTACCAAGTGCCTGAACTCCCCTTAACCCTTTGACCCTCTATTGAAAGACTTTGTGCTTATCCCAAATAAATAAGGGAAAAAGGACTAATGCGGCGTACACACGGTCGGAATTTCCGATGGAAACAGTCCGATGGGAGCTTTTCATCAGATTTTCCGACCGTGTGTATGGTCAACGGTCTTTTTCTGTTGGAATTTCCGACGGACATTGAATTGAGAACCTGTTCTCAATTTTTCCGACGGAAAACCTTTCTATCGGATTTTCCGATCGTGTGTAGGCAATTCCGACACGCCAAAAATCACGCATGCTCAGAATCCACTATGAGATGGAACCGCTCGGTCTGGTAAAAGCTAGCAGATTCTTCACACTGGGTTTTTTTTTATTCTTCAATGCGCCGCTCATTCTCTTCTTTATAATGCTAGAAGAATGAAGTGGTTTTGCTGCTTATATTCACACAGAGTTTTTACAAACGTATTTCTTTATTATTTCTAGGTCTCTCCAGAATAATATTTATATTAGAATTTAAGCCAGATCTGCATGAAATAGATATTATTTTTAAAGTGTTTTTTTTTCTTTAATAAGAATATTTGTATTATTGTATTATTTTCTCGTGCTCTCCATTTTTTTAATGTTATGTTTCCACAACACCATTATTCTGTATTATTTGTGAACCTGTGTGTTGTTGGTGTCCCTTGTTAATTTTGACATTGTATTTTTGAAATGTACCTGCCTACTCCCCCAAAATAAATTGATTTGCTATTTGTAGAAAAACACATAGGCAAGTATTTTATGAAAACCAAATAAAAATTTATTTCACATCATAATTACAAAATAAAGATAAAGGCAACGCAGGAGAAATTGCTTCAATTGGTGAAGACCCGGGTCCCCAAGGCAGACATCAAATAAACTGGTAGCTGAGAAGTACATACAAAAAGGAGGACAATGAGGTCCAGGAGTCCCAGAGAACCGGAGCAGCAGCAGATGGTATATGTACCCAGTCTGTGGTCCTACAACAGGATGTTGGTTCTTTGAGACGTGAAGGCAGGGGATCACTTCCTGGTCTTCCGTAGAGCCTTCCCTGCAGCCTTCCGTGCAGCCTTCCCTGCAGCCTTCCCTGGAGGCTGTGGCTCTGGAGGTGGCATTGTGGCAGGAGGAGGAGGAGGAGGAGGAGGAGGAGGAAGAGGAGGAGGAGGATGGGGGAGAGAACAGAGGTGTTGGTTGTCCGACATTTCCCCACTTAACCCCTTCTGTATAGTATCGAAAATGATTCTTTCACACTTTCGCCGTTGGCCCTCCTCCATTTGTTGCAAATTAGAGGCAATATAGATGCCATAGGCCTCCGTAGCATCAATGGGGGATCCGAGGGACTCGTTAGCCTCCCTGATCAGGGCCAGTGCTGCCTCCTCTGCTTTTGTGCCCTTCCTCTGGCGTTTGTAGGGAAGGATGAGGGGAGGAATCTGGGATTGGGTGTGACTGGGCCCTGCCACCTCCTGGGTGACACTTCCCCCTGCCTCCTCCTGTGTGCCACTAGCCAGAGCCTCGTCCTGGCTGAGGTCATCCTGTGTATGAAAAAGGGACATAGTTTTAGTTTTTTGTTCATCAAACACACACAATTTTCAGCTCATGACTGCTGCAAATTTAATCTTAATAAATAGAAAAGACTATCATTGTGAGCCCAGCATTTTCCCTTCTTGTCCTAATCTTTTTTGCCCACTTCTGTCTATAAATCTGTGAAACACTTTTTGTTACTTCATTCATTTATTAGCAATAATAACATCTACTTACCAACAATTTTTTATTTGCACAGATAAATTATGTATAAAAAACCTTTACCTGGCTCCATCTGGGCTCCTCAATCTCCTCCTGTATGGCAGGCCCAGGTTGGTCCACAGATGCCTCAGCTTGGGTAGAGGGAAGGCTGGATGGAAGGCTGGAGGGAAGGGGTGCCGGAAGGGTAGAAAGTGATTCCCTGCCCTCCATCTGGTCATCTATAAACCTCATCCTGCTGTAGTACCACAGACTGGGTACATGCACCTTATCTGCTGCTACTCCGGACCTCAGGGACTTCTGGACCTTCTGGTACTCCTTCTTATAGGTGCTTCTCAAGCTACCTATTTTTGCCTCAACAAATTTGATGTCTGCATCAGGGACCCGGGTCTTCACAAATTGAAGCAATTTCTCCAGCGTTGCCCTCCTAGCTGGCTTATTGTGGTACAGGGGGTTTTTCACCTCCCAGAGATTTCTCATATCCCTGTACTTATCTATGAATTCCCCAAGGAATTCGGGGTCCTTAAATGGGAGCATTTTCTCTGCAAGACCAAACAAAATAGAAATATAAAAATCTCAGGATAATCTTTCAACACAATATAGGCATCAATCTAGATTCAGTATAGGCCGCACATGACTCCAAAAAGTTTCTAATCTTACCTTCGTTCTAACGTTCGTTGTTGTTCGACGTTCTTCGTGGCGTCCGTTCCTCCTTCCTGTGCACACAGAACGTAGTTACGTCACACACGTGTTTGAAGCTTTATATACACTGCGCATGCGTGAATCTCCGCCCGCGTCGCCCGCCCCTGACGTTCTTTCTAGAATATTCGCCGCCCAGTCTCTTTCGTTGCAGTGGGAGCGGAACATGGCGGAGACACAGCAGGTGCATAAAAGCAGTAACGAGGAGGAGGATAGCCCGGAGCCTGAAACGTCACGATCGAGGAGGAGATTTAAGGCCTCAAATATGTCCTTTGTGGAGATGATGGAGATGGTGGACATCTTGAGGAGCAACGACTATGATGGGAATTACGGTCCGTACCCCAACCCAAATATGAGAAAGGCCAAGATCATGACTAAAGCTCTGAGTCTGTACAGTAATTTTGGGGTACGACGAACGAAGGATCAACTGAGGAAACGATGGTCGGACCTCAAATTAAGGGAGCACGATCAGTACAGGAAGATCAAGAAAGTTCTTCGAAAAAGTAAGTATATTATGTCGTGTGTACCTATTATTATTAATATTGCATGCTGCGCCCTGTGTTTTCCCCTAATAAGGTCTTGTACACTCCAAAATGGCTACTTTCATGGTCATACGCAGTAATCGTTCGTTGTAAACCTCGTTCCTTATCCAAAATACGATGTTTTCACAGATAAATGATTAAATACTGTAGGGCCTTCAATTTTTCACATTTATCCAAAAGAGTTTTTGAGGACATTGTTGTCTAGATGTGTTTGAACCTAAAAGGAATATCAATCTTCATTCAGTGTAATGTATGTAGAGGACACTCTGCAGCTGTTTACACATCTGGACTCTGGTGCACATTTTAGGGTGTCAAACACAGGTACTCCAGTGGATACTTTGGGGTGTCTCCAGGTGGGAAAATTATCCAAAAAAGGTAAGTATTCCAACCTGAGGAATTAAGGGAATAAATCATGTGTTCAGCTTGGAATTCTGCCCAAACAGACAATTGTCCCCCACTTCCAAGCAATGTTTATCATTCATATTTGTTGGCTCAAATATCTGTGTGCTAAATATACCTTTTGTTTTATTCTCATAGGGGAGCAAAGAATCGGGAAATATCATGTCCCCAGGGACCGGTCATCTCCGGAACGAAGGGAACAGAGGTCACCACCAGAGTATGAGGATGTGGAGGAAGGAGAAGTGGTCGAGATTGAGACCACAACAGGTGAGTGTCTGACACCCCAGATTCAGGTAATCAGACATGTATGCCTGCCTATTTATAATACATGGTGTGTTTTTTTTTATTTTTAGGTGAAGTACAGGTTGTGGAAGAACAGTCACAGTCACATCATTTCACCACTGACAGTGCCCAAAGGCTAATCCAGGACATAATGTTTTGTAGTCAGGATTTAGAGATTATTCGCAAAAAAACTAGGGATATTGAAATGAAACTTAAAAACATGATTGATGTCCTTGGGAGAATCGAATTTTTCCCAAAATGTCCAACCTTTTCTTTTTGCTGTTTTATTAAAAGTTTACAACATTTTCAAAAGCCTAATTTTGAAGATGCACACAGTATGTCAACATGTGCTATCTGCCATCAGGGGATATCAATGTACGCGTTTTGTGCCTGCAACCCCTTCCTCAAAACTCAAGTCGGTGAGAGGAAGGGGTTGCACCCCCAAAACACATACATTGATCCCCCATGATGGGAGATAGCACATGTTGACATTAGGCATGGGATCAGGATGTAAATCCCCAGTTTGCCAGAAAATTTGTGTGCATCTTCAAAATTAGGCTTTTACAAGGGTCACTGCACCCCATCTGATGAAGGCAAAATCCACACATTTTGGACAATGTAATGTGTGATCTTGGCTTCCCAAGTTTTTCTACGTAGAACTTTGTTATGCACCAGAGTTGTGTATTTTATTTTTGGAAACATGGCTGTTTATGTACCGTAAACCCAATTTTTGGGGGTGAAAATGCAAAACTTGTTATTTTTGTAAAAAAAAAAAAAAAAACATGTGAATGTGTACGGAGTAAAAAAAATATTTTTTGCTCAACAATGTGTGCCTTCTTCTTTCAATACCATTTCTTGGTGTTTAAATTGGTGTTTACAGTGACAATGGGTGTTAGATAATAATGTGCAAACCACTTGGCACTACAAGTGCACTAGAAGACACCAAAAAAAAACACAAGCAGGAAATTCAAAGCAAGATTTTTCTAGATAATTCAAGGTAAAATTTATTGAAGCACTGCTGGCAAAGCAATGGCCCCCCTCCCCGAAAAATATTCGGAATAATTTTCCCGCACTTCACGGGCGCTTTGGGGGGGCAAGCCAGGACGGGCCGCTTCCAGGGCTGTGAGAGATTGTAGCCCAGCGTTAGGCCCAAGTGTTACCACATAATTTGGGTTTGTCCGTTTAAAAAAATTGTGCAAGATGCAACATGATACCACGATGGTGTTCAGTTTATATTCCGCAATATTTATGGCCGTTTGGAACAGGCGGAACCTGCTGGCCAGAATACCAAACGCATTCTCCACGACTCTACTGGCTCTGGCCAGCCGGTAATTAAATACCCTCTTCTCCGGGGTGGGGGAACGGTCGCATCAAATGGTTTGCCAAACCAAACGCCTCGTCTGCCACGAAGACAAACGGGAGTCCCTCGACATTCTCCTCCGGGGGTGGCAATCCCAAGCCACCACTCTCGAGACGTCGGTAGAACTCCGTCCGGCAAAACACTCCTCCATCCGACATCCGACCATTCCGCCCCACGTCCACATATAGGAACTCATAGTTCGCCCCCACCACCGCCATCAACACGATACTATTGAACCCCTTATAGTTGAAATAGTATGACCCTGAATGGGGTGGTGGGACGATGTGGACATGCTTCCCATCGATTGCCCCTCCGCAGTTCGGGAAATCCCACCGCTGGGCAAGCTGGGAGGCCACAGTCTGCCATTCCTGTGGCGTGGAAGGAAACTGTGGAGTCAAACAAGAAAAATATAATTAGTACATTTGATAATAAAAATTACAAGCAGATTATACACAAACATTGTTGGCAAACATCAGTATAACATTTCTTGTAGTATTTAAAGGCTAAAAATATAAGGTACACTTATCAGATTCCTCCCCCCTCTGATGGCCACTTGTAAATATTTTTGGGGGAGGTATGTTTTGGACAGGTAACCACCCTCTCCACTACGTAATGGAGTAACAAAGTAATGTGTGATAGTTTTGCCAGCCCCTCCTTCATTACACTATTGGCAGCCCACTGGACAGGTAAAAAAAAAGGAAAATGGAAGCACATTTTTGGATTCTGCTATTACCTATCACAATAATAATAGGAGGAGAAGAATTAAAACACTAGCATTTGAAAGTATTGAGGCAGGCCCTGGCACTACATGCTTTGAAAAATGAATCCATAAATATGACCACTAAAGAGGTAGGTATAATGTGTATTGGGTTTGGCAAAGTCAGCACATAGAGGATTGGTATCAGCTGACTGAGCAGTTGGGGGAGGGGGGGTTCAAAAAAGATTTGGGGCACCACAAAACAAAGCCTCAGGCCCTCTGAAGGAATTTAAGGACAACTATAACATTTGTACACATTTTAGGGGGTGTTTAGGGTAAAGCATTACAATGGAGCTGACAAAATACATTGTTAAGTGACTAGACTATAGGTATATATGGGCCCCAAATAGCATGCTGGGGGGGGGGGGGTAAGTGAAGTCAAATATGCATGAAGGACAAAAAAGGAACATACAAAAATCCAACATGCATGAGGACAAAGGGGCACAGCATATTACAGCATATTACAGCATATTGAAATCCTGGTAATTAGGGAACAAGGAAATAAATACAATACATTAGCAAACAGTAAATACATAGAATGTGATGTTAAAGAATACAACTTACCCTCATATAGTCCTTCTGCAGGACCTGGATGATGGCAGAACAGGTCTCTGGAATAATGATCCCCAGAGCCTGGGGGGAGATGCCTGTCGAGAACTTGAGGTCCTGCAGGCTTCTCCCTGTCGCCAAGTATCTCAACGTGGCAACTAACCTCTGCTCCGCAGTGATGGCTTGCCGCATGCAGGTATCCTGCCTGGTAATATACAGTGGTGTGAAAAAGTGTTTGCCCCCTTCCTCATTTCCTGTTCCTTTGCATGTTTGTCACACTTAAGTGTTTCGGAACATCAAACCAATTTAAACAATAGTCAAGGACAACACAAGTAAACACAAAATGCAATTTGTAAATGAAGGTGTTTATTATTAAAGGTGAAAAAAAATCCAAACCATCATGGCCCTGTGTGAAAAAGTGATTGCCCCCCTTGTTAAAACATACTATAACTGTGGTTGTCCACACCTGAGTTCAATTTCTCTAGCCACACCAGGCCTGATTATTGCCACACCTGTTCACAATCAAGGCATCACTTAAATAGGAGCTGCTTGACACAGTAAGGTCCACCAGAAGATCCTTAAAAGCTACACATCATGCCGAGACCCAAAGAAATTCAGGAACAATTGAGAAAGAAAGTAATTGAGATCTATCAGTCTGGAAAGGGTTATAAAGCCATTTCCAAAGCTTTGGGAATCCAGCGAACCACAGTGAGAGCCATTATCCACAAATGGCGAAGACATGGAACAGTGGTGAACCTTCCCAGGAGTGGCCGGCCGCCCAAAATTACCCCAAGAGCGCAGCGACGACTCATCCAAGAGGTCACAAAAGACCCCACAACAACGTCCAAGGAACTGCAGGCCTCACTTGCCTCAGTTAAGGTCAGCGTTCATGCCTCCACCATCAGGAAAAGACTGGGCAAAAATGGCCTGCATGGCAGAGTTCCAAGGAGAAAACCACTGCTGAGCAAAAAGAACATCAAAGCTCGTCTCAATTTCTCCACAACACATCTTGATGATCCCCAAGACTTTTGGGACAACATTCTGTGGACCGATGAGACAAAAGTGGAACTCTTTGGAAGGTGTGTGTCCAAGTATATCTGGCGTAGAAGGAACACTGCATTTCAGAAAAAGAACATTATACCAACAGTAAAATATGGTGGTGGTAGTGTGATGGTCTGGGGCTGTTTTGCTGCTTCAGGACCTGGAAGACTTGCCGTGATAAAAGGAACTATCAATTCTGCTGTCTACCAAGAGATCCTGAAGGAGAATGTCCGACCATCTGTTCGTGTACTCAAGCTGAAACGAACTTGGGTTCTGCAGCAGGACAATGATCCTAAACACACCAACAAGTCCACCACCGAATGGCTAAAGAAAAACAAAATGAAGACTTTGGAGTGGCCTAGCCAAAGTCCTGACCTGAATCCTATTGAGATGTTGTGGTATGACCTTAAAAAGGCCGTTCATGCTCGAAAACCCTCTAATGTAACTGAATTAGGACAATTCTGCAAAGATGAGTGGGCCAAAATTCCTCCAGGACGCTGTAAAAGCCTCATTGCACGTTATCGCAAACGCTTGGTTGCAGTTGTTGCTGCTAAGGGTGGCCCAACCAGTTATTAGGTTTAGGGGGCAATCACTTTTTCACACAGGGCCATGATGGTTTGGATTTTTTTTCACCTTTAATAATAAACACCTTCATTTACAAATTGCATTTTGTGTTTACTTGTGTTGTCCTTGACTATTGTTTAAATTGGTTTGATGTTCCGAAACACTTAAGTGTGACAAACATGCAAAGGAACAGGAAATGAGGAAGGGGGCAAACACTTTTTCACACCACTGTAAGGGGACAGCAAAGCCAACAGACGGTGAAAAACGGGGTCCGTCATCCTGAGATAATTCCTGAAATCATCAGGGTTATTCTCACGGATCTCACGGAGCAGAGGCATGTGCGAGAATTGGTCACGCTGGAGCAACCAATTCTTGGTCCACGAACTTCTCCTCGCCCTGTTCATGGACTGGGCTTGTGTCAAAGTAAGAACCCCAACACCAAGCCCCCACACAGCACGAACTCTACGACGAGTACGTACACGTAACATCGCTTCTAAACGGTCGGCTGATCAGAACGGACTAAAGAAAGCACTGATAAACAGCAAGGCCTGAAAGAACGAAATGCAAATCAAGCAACGAGCGGACAATAAGCACTGAAAATCAAAGCCTACTATATATAAATATATAGGCCGCAAAGACAAACAAATGCGAACTGACTACACGCACTGATAAGCAAATACGCACCGACAAGCACAAACTGTAGAGCAGGAACGATCTGAAGCACAAGTCTGAAAAGACACGAATCGTCTATAGCAAAACTTCTACTAACATGCGATAAACACAAGATCAGCAGAAGGAGCCCAACGGGTGCCGGAGATGGAGCTGAACTTTCCTTTTATGGTCTCGTCGTACGTCACCGCGTTCTTGGCGGTCGGAATTTGGTGTGATCGTGTGTAGGCAACACAGCTTGAGCGGAATTCCGTCGGAAAAACCGACACAGTTTTTTCCAACGAGAATTCCGATCGTGTGTACGCGGCATAAGTGTCGGATTTAACCTTCTTTGGGCTATTTTCCAACAGAACCCCTGAGATGGAGAAGCGAGCAGGTGAGGTAATGGTAAGGCCAAATAAAACCAGCAGCTCCTTCGGGGGTCAGTGCTACACAAGAAAAATCAATAGGTTCACTGCAAAAATCCATACCATGCCCATATTCAACTTTTGTCTCTAATAAGAAGCATTCAAAGAAAGATAAACATGAATCAATTAAAAGATTACAACAAATATTGCCTGCCCTTTGGCATCATTCTTAGATTCAAGCACTGCAAAAATCGATGCCATGCCCATATTCAACTTATATCTCTAATAAGAATCATTCCAAGAAAGATAAACATGAATCAATTAAATGAATACAACAAATTCTGTCTGCCCTTTGATATCATTCTTAGGCTAGTTTCAAACTTGGGCGCTGGGTGCGCTGGCGGTAAAGCGGCGCTATATTTAGCGCCGCTTTACCGTCGTTTTAGTGGCACATTTCGGCTGCTAGCGGGGCGGTTTAACCCCCCGCGAGAGGTCGAAAAAGGGTTAATACCGCCCGCAAAGCGCCACTGGAGCGGCGCTTTGCGGGCGGGTTCGGAGCGCTGCCCCATTGTTTTCAATGGGAGGGGGCGCTTTAGGAGCAGTAAATACACCGCTCCTACAGCGCACCAAAGATGCGGCTTGCAGGACATTTTTCAGCGTCCTGCAAGCGCACCGCTTCAGTGTGAAAGCCCTCGGGCTTTCACACTGAAGACACAGCAACAGCTGTTTCGGGTCGGTTTGCAGGAGCTATTTTTAGCGCAATAACGCCTGCAAACCGCTCCAGTGTGAAAGGGGCCTTATGCCGCATACACACGACCGGACTTTCCGTCAGAATAAACTCAGACGGTCTTCCCGACAGAGTTCCGACGAAGTTCCGACCAAACGGACGAGCCCACACACGATAACACCAAAGTCCGTTCGTTTCGAATGCGATGACATACGACGGGACTATAAAAGGAAGTTCAATAGCCAGTAGCCAATAGCTGCCCTTGCGTCGTATTTGGTCCGTCGGACCAGCATACAGACGAGCTGTTTTCCCGATAGAAATTGATTCCGTCGGAAAGATTTAAAGCATGTTCTATTTCTAGGTCCATCTGAATTTTTGAAGAAAAAAGTCAGATGAAGCCCACACACGATGGGAAATTCTGCCGGAAAGTCCGGTCGTGTGTACGCGGCATTAGATTCAAGCACACTGATTTACCTGAGAGGCACACCTTAAGGGGGAACTGAACTGTGTAGGCTTAACTAAGGAAACCGAAGCAGATAAATAGATGACTACCAACAAACATGAAACTTAGGCAGTCACTTTCTATCTATGTTCAGTTCACCCTTTCTACAATAAATATCCCACGGCTCAAAGTCCACAAGCTCTGCTCAAAACATGGGCGAGGCTGCTACGTCAGTCAGGCTTTGTCTGTTACTTTCATAACTAATAATAATTACTGAGATGCATCTACAAGTCAAAGTTTGTAATAATAAATTATTTAATTTTGTGCATTTTTTTTTTATCATTCACAATAATATTCCAATATTTATTAATAATTTAAGAATTAAACAGTGATTTCTGATGCGAGGGTGCCATGTGTGACAGTTAACATTCCTTCCTTTCGGGAACTTTAACTGACGGTAGAGTCTTGCTGAGAATGTTGTATTGTTGTGTATAAATAAGTCAACTATGTCAGTTCAACACGAAGGACTCATCACAATTACGGCGTGCTTATATATATATATATATATATACACACACACACACACACACACACACACACATATATACACAGTATCTCACAAAAGTGAGTACACCCCTCACATTTTTTATTACCGTATATATTCAAGTATAAGCCGACCCGAATATAAGCTGAGGCACCTAATTTTACCACAAAAAAAATGGGAAAACGTATTGAAATGCGCAGCTACTGTAATGCCACGTACACACGGTCAGAATTTCCAATGGAAACAGTCCGATGAGAGCTTTTCATCGGATTTTCCGACCGTGTGTATGCCCATCTGTCTTTTTCTGTCAGAATTTCCGACGGACTTTGGATTGAGAACCTGTTCTCAATTTTTCCGACGGAAAACCTTTCTATCGGATTTTCCGATCGTGTGTATGCAATTCTGACACGCAAAATTCTGACGCATGCTCGGAAACAATTCGACGCATGCTCGGAAGCATTAAACTTCCCTTTTATAGTGCTGTCGAACGTGTTTTATGCCACTGTGTTACAGACCGTTGGAATTTGGTGTGACCGTGTGTAGGCAAGACAGTTTGAGCGAAACTCTGTCGGAATTCCGACGGGAAAACCATCAGAGCTTTTTCCGACGAGAATTCCGACCGTGTGTACACGGCATAAGTGGAAAAGATGGTCAACAATGCCCATTTGCAGCCTCAATGTGCCCATTTGCATGCCTCACTGTGTCCATTTGCAGCCATATGTCCCCCGAACTTCAAACTTGGTAGTTAAGGGTTCCTAGATGCCCCCTAGCTGCAGCCAAAATTTGGGGTTTTTGGATCCAAAGGGTCCCGAAATGACATTGCTGCAGATGGACACAGTTGACCGAATTTGGGGCCACGTATCTCGGGGCCACTTAGTGCTAGGAACTCTAGCTTGGGTATGTTGTAATGCTAGTTACACCGGGTTTGCACACCAAATTTGGGGTTCCTAGCACCAAGTGGCCCAAGATACGGGGCCCCAAATTCGGTTTCGGAAAATGTCATTTTCTGCAGCAGAAAAATGCTTGACTCGAGTATAAGCTGAGGGGGGCATTTTCAGCACAAAAAACACGGCTTCTACTCGAGTATATATGGTATATCGTTTCATGTGACAACACTGAGGCGGCACAGTGGTGTAGTGGTTAGCACTCTCACCTAGCAGTAAGAAGGGTCGCTGGTTCGAATCCCAACCACAACACTTCCTGCCTGGAGTTTGCATGTTCTCCCTGTGCCTGCGTGGGTTTCCTCCGGGTACTCCGGTTTCCTCCCACAATCCAAAGACATGCAGGTAGGTTAATTGGCTTCTGTCCAAAAATTGGCCCTAGTATATGAATGGGGACCTTAGATTGTGGGCTCCTTGAGGGTAGGGACTGATGTGAGTGTGCAATGTACAGGGATGGGGACAATTGTAGACACTTGCTCAGGTTGAACTGGATGGACTGATGTCTTTATTCAACCTTACTAACTATGAAACTATGAAACTATGAAACTGAAGAAATTACACTTTTCTACAATGTGCAGTAGTGAGTGTACAGCTTGTATAACAGCGTCAATTTGCTGTCCCCTCAAAATAACTCAACACACAGCCATTAATGTCTAAACTGCTGGTAAACTGCTAGTAACAAAAGTGAGTACACCCCTAAGTGAAAATGTCCAAATTATTTGTGTGGCCAACATTATTTTCCAGCACTGCCTTAACCCTCTTGGGCATGGAGTTCACCAGAGCTTCACAGGTTGTCACTGGAGTCCTCTTCCACTCCTCCAGGATGACATCACAGAGCTGGTGGATGTTAGAGACCTTGTGCTCCTCCACCTTCCGTTTGAGGATGTCCCACAGATGCTCAATAGGGTTTAGGTCTGGAGACATGCTTGGCCAGTTCATCACCTTTACCCTCAGCTTCTTTAGCAAGGCAGTGGTCGTCTTGGAGGTGTGTTCGTTATCATGTTGGAATACTGCCCTGCTGCCCAGTCTCCGAAGGGAGGGGATCATGCTCTGCTTCAGTATGTCACAGTACATGTTGGCATTCATGGTTCCCTCAATGAACTGTAGCTTCCCAGTGCTGGCAGCCCCAGACCATGACACTCCCCCCACCATGCTTGACTGTAGGCAAGACACACTTGTCTTTGTCCTCCTCATCTGATTGCCGTCACACACACTTGTCACCCTCTGAACCAAATAAGTTTATCTTGGTCTCATCAGACCACAGGACATGGTTCCAGTAATCCATGTCCTTAGTCTGCTTGTCTTAAGCAAATTGTTTGCAGGCTTTCTTGTGCATCATCTTTAGAAGAGGCTTCCTTCTGGAACGACAGCCACGCAGACCAATTTGATGCAGTGTGCGGCGTATGGTCTGAGCACTGACAGGCTGACCCTCCACCCCTTAAACCTCTGCAGCAATACTGGCAGCACTCATATGTCTATTTCCCAAAGACAACCTCTGGATAGGATGCTGAGCACATGCACTCAACTTCTTTGGGCGACCATGGCGAGGCCTGTTCTGAGTGAAACCTGTCCTGTTAAACCGCTGTATGGTCTTGGCCACCGTGCAGTTCAGTTTCAGGGTCTTGGCGATCTTCTTGTAGCCTAGGCCATCTTTATGTAGAGCAACAATTCTTTTTTTTAGATCCTCAGAGAGTTCTTTCCCATGAGGTGCCATGTTGAACTTTCAGTGACCAGAATGAGCGAGTGAGAGCGATAACACCAAATTTAACACACCTGCTCCCCCATTCACACCTGAGACCTTGTAACACTAATAGATCACATGACACCGGTCAGAGAAAATGGCTAATTGGGCCCAATTTGGCCTTTTTTTACTTAGGGGTGTACTCACTTGTGTTACCAGCAGTTTAAACATTAAAGGCTGTGTGTTGAGTTTTTTTGAGGGGACAGTAAATTTACAGGCATACAAGCTGTACACTCACTACTTTACATTGTAGCAAAGTGTCATTTATTCAGTGTTGTCTCATGAAAATAAATAAATGAAATATTTACAAAAATGTGAGGGTGTACTCAACTTTGTGAGATACTGTGTATATATATATATATATATATATATATATATATATATATATTTGTATTGTGAGACACTGGCAGGCAGGATTGTACACTGTATACATGTTATTTAGGTTTCTCATCTACTCATGGTGATGGGCTCCAGGATTTATGACTAATATTGAATAAACATTTTTTTTAGCTTTCTCTGATATTATGAAGTTCTGCGATTGATCCTGGAGTCCAGAGACTTTGTAGAGCTTTGGGTAGGATAAAGTCTCCTTTACTTAGTCCACATTTTACCTGTTAGACCTCACTATTAGTCTGAGCTGTGAACAGGTGTTTATATACAGTATGCAAGCTGACTGATACTCTGGGCTCTATCCTGTATTCTTTGCTGTGTTATGCACTCCTGAGCTCTGCTCCCCGTGTGTTATTTACTCCTAAACTCTACACCCTATGTTTTATGCACTCCCAAGCTTGGCACCCCATGTGTTACGCTCTGCACATATGTGTTACGCACTCCTGAGCTCTGCACCCCGAGTGTTACGCACCCCTGAGCTCTGCACCCTGAGTGTTACGCACTCCTGAGCTCTGCTCCCCAAGTGTTACGCAGTCCTGAGCTCTGCACCCCGTGTGTTATGCACTCCCGAGCTCTGCACCCATGGGTTATGCACTCCTGAGCTCTGCACCCCAAGTGTTATGCACTCCTGAGCTCTGCACCCCATGTGTTACGCACTCCTGAGCTCTGCACCCTGAGTGTTATGCACTCCTGAGCTCTGCACCCCATGTGTTATGCACTCGCGAGATCTGCACCCATGGGTTACGCACTCCTGAGCTCTGTACCCCAAGTGTTATGCACTCCTGAGCTCTGCACCCCATCTGTTATGCACTCCCAAGCTCTGCACCCATGTGTTATGCACTCCTGAGCCCTACACCCTGAGTGTTACGCACTCCTGAGCGCTTCACCCCGAGTGTTACGCACTCCTGAGCTCTGCACCTCGAGTGTTAAGCAGTCCTGAGCTCTGCACCCTGAGTATTACGCACTCTTGAGCTCTGCATCCCGTGTGTTGGCAACTCCTGAGCCCTGTACCCTGTGTGTTACACACTCCTGAGCCCTGCACCCTGTGTGTTACACACTCCTGAGCCCTGCACCCTGTGTGTTACGCACTCCTAAGCCCTGCACCCTGTGTGTTATGCACTCCTGAGCTCTGCACCCTCTGTGTTATGCACTCCTGAGCTCTGCACCCTGTGTGTTATGCCCTCCTGAGTTCTGCACCCTGTGTGTTATGCACTCCTGAGCTCTGCACCCTCTGTGTTATGCACTCCTGAGCTCTGCACCCTGTGTGTTATGCACTCCTACACCCTGCACCCCATGTGTTATGCACTCCTGTGCTCTGCACCCCGTGTGTTATGCACTCCTGCACCCCCGTTGTTATGCACTCCTACGCCCTGCACCCCCTGTGTTATGCACTCCTATGCCCTTTCCCCCTGTGTGTTATGCACTCCTAGGCCCTGCACCCCGTGTGTTATGCATGCCTATTCCCTGCACCCCTGAGCCCTGCACCTTGTGTGTTATGCACAAAAATGAAAAAATATTGTGGTGCCCGGATCTACTGCATTATTAGTAAATAACTATTTAGATAATAAATATAGTAATTACTTCAGCCTTTCACCATGTAGTATCAACAACATGGCGCAGTCCATGCTACCAGAAAAACTGCAGTAACTGAACACTACGGTTGAATTTAATTACATTTTATTTAGAAAAAAACACACCATAATATCAAATATGACAAAATACCAAAAATAGCGGTCTGAGTATAACTTTATAAAATATTAAAAAAGACAACGTTGTCATTTAAAAAGAGGGATCGCAGCTGCACATATACCCACACAATCAGACATACACACAGCTCAAAGGATGGGAGTTGATTGAAGTAATGTTGATCAATATATTGCATATATCATTGTCCTCCTTCCTAATTAAGTAGTGGTTTGTGGTCATCCCAAACAGTATATATAGCTGTAATTTGATTGAGATGTGGATGCGCATGAACAAACAAGTGGGTATAAGATGGGCCGTCCTAGGTCATTAGTAAACAAATTCAACTGTGGCACCTAGGATTAGGGGCTCTCATTTGTCTATTGGAGGCACAGGTGGCTTAATTGTAAAGGTTGCAGTATCCAGTAAGCATGGCTGCGGGGGGGTAAAACTTCTTAAGTGTAATACTCATTTAAAAGCTCATTGATCCAGGGCCGGGACAAGGGGTGGGCAGGAGGGGCGGCTGCCCCTGGCGCAATGGTTTATTGCAGGGGTGGGGGGCACCCTGACCTTAACCCTAAGGGAAAGGGGGGCGCAGTTTGGCATCTTTGCCCTGGGCGCTGGATGACCTTGTCCCGGCACTGCACTGATCCATCACAAGTAGGTATGGGGAGGGAGGAACACAGCGGGGGAAATTGGTGTTGTCAGTCCACAGCTAATCAGCAAGTTCAACTGAATGGTAGCAATGGAAAATACTCTCACCCACATCTGTGTCTCCTCATACCTCCACCCATCCTTTCTGAGCCGAGCTCCCCTCCTGAAGTCACCGGATTATCCCCTTGGGAAGTTGATCCAGGTGTTGGATCCAGTGTCATCCCCGCCTGCAGCAAGCTCTCAGCTGTTCCATCGCCACTGCCTCAATACACAGTTTGTATTAGTGCTACGACCCCTCCGTCATCACGAACGTGCTGACATCATGCTGACATGTTTCGTTAGCCAGTAACAGCTAACTTCCTCAGAGTTTTTAAATGACAACGTTGTCTTTTTTAATATTTTGGAAGGTTATACTCAGACCGCTATTTTGGGTATTTTGTCATATTTGATATTATGGTGTGTTTTTTTTCTAAATAAAATGTAAATAAATTAAACCGTAGTGTTCAGTTTCTGCAACCTCTTTGGAAGGCCTTGTCCTTTCTTTTTTTTCTTCTCCTGTGGGTTATGCACTCCTGAGCCCTGCACCCTGTGTGTTACACACTCCTGAGCCCTGCACCCTGTGTGTTACGTACTCCTGAGCTTTGCACCCTGCATGTTACGCACTCCTGAGCCTTGCACCCTGTATGTTACGCACTCCTGAGCCCTGCACCCTGTGTGTTACACACTCCTGAGCACTGCACCCTGTGTGTTACGCACTCCTGAGCTCTGCACCCTGTGTGTTACGTACTCCTGAGCTTTGCACCCTGCATGTTACGCACTCCTGAGCCTTGCACCCTGTATGTTACGCACTCCTGAGCCCTGCACCCTGTGTGTTACACACTCCTGAGCACTGCACCCTGTGTGTTGCGCACTCCTGAGCCCTGCACCCTGTGTGTTACGCACTCCTGAGCCCTGCACCCTGTGTGTTACGCACTCCTGAGCCCTGCACCCTGTGTGTTACGCACTCCTGAGCTCTGCTCCCTGTGTGTTATGCACTCCTGAGCCCTGCACTCTGTGTGTTATGCACTCCTGAGCTCTGCACCCTGTATGTTACGCATTCCTGAGCTCTGCGCCCTGTGTGTTATGCACTCCTGAGCTCTGCACTCTGTGTGTTATGCACTCTTGAGCTCTGCACCTTGTGTGTTATGCACTCCTGAGTCCTGCACCCTGTGTGTTACGCACTCCTGAGCTCTGCACCCTGTGTGTTACGTACTCCTGAGCTTTGCACCCTGCATGTTACGCACTCCTGAGCCTTGCACCCTGTGTGTTACGCACTCCAGAGCTCTGCCCCTGTGTGTTATGCACTCCTGAGCCTTGCACCCTGTGTGTTACGCACTCCTGAGCTCTGCTCCCTGTGTGTCATGCACTCCTGAGCTCTGCACCCTGTGTGGGTTATGCACTCCTGAGCACTGCACCCTGTGTGTTACGCACTCCTGAGCTCTGCTCCCTGTGTGTTATGCACTCCTGAGCCCTGCACCCTGTGTGTTACGCACTCTTGAGCTCTGCACCCTGTGTGTTATGCACTCCTGAGCCCTGCACCCTGTGTGTTACGCACTCCTGAGATCTGCACCCTGTGTGTTACGCACTCCTGAGCTCTGCTCCCTGTGTGTCATGCACTCCTGAACCCTGAACTCTGTATGTTATGCACTCCTGAACTCTGTATGTTACGCACTGCTGACCCCTACACCCTGTGCATTATTAAATTCTGACCCCTGCTTGATAGACAGTGGAACCAGTATGCAAAGCTTGTAGTAGGATCCACAAATGGGTGCTTTGGCTCAGGTGTCCTCCTGTGATCAAGGCTTCCTGCCAAAACGCGTAAGCCCCTGTTTTATACTCACTATCATGTACAAATAATGTAACTTGCATGGACTTTGGAGTTGCGGGCTTTATCATTTTGTTTAAGTATCAGTTTCTGTACATTATACCCAGAAGCTTAAACTGCATTTACTATGTTGTACATTATACTTCTGTCCCCTGCACTGCATATGCTATGTTGCACGTTATACACCTGACTCCTGCATTGACTATGTTGTACCCTGTACACACTATGTTGTACATTATTCTCCTGCGCCCTGTGATGTATATGCTATGTTTTACATTAATATTAAGATATATCTTCCAGTGCCAGGTGGGATTGTTACTATTATTATTATTATTATTATACAGGATTTATATAGCGCCGACAGTTTGCGCAGCGCTTTACAACATGAGGGCAGACAGCACAATAACAATACAAATCAATACAGGAGGGATCAGAGGGCCCTGCTCCTTGGAGCTTACAATCTAGAAGGGAGGGTCAATTGGAACAAAAGGTAATACTGTGGGGGGATGAGCTGATGGAGAAAAAGAAAATACGGTTGTTGTTAGGTGTGGGTAGGATGGGCTTCTCTGAAGAGAAGGGTCTTCAGGGATCGTCTAAAAGCTGATAAAGTGGGAGATAGGCAGACAGATTGGGGTAAGGCATTCCATAGGATTGGAGAGGCTCTGGAAAAGTCCTGGAGGCGAGCATGGGAGGAGGTGATGAGGGAGCTAGAGAGCAGGAGGTCTTGAGAGGAACGAAGAGAACGAGTAGGTTACTAAAGCGGCTGCAGGTGTATCTTAAAACTACACCTATGTGCTTTTTACCAGCCATACCCACTTTTCACCCTTTCAAAGTGGGGATATGTGTTTGCATTTCTACCGAAACTTATTCAAGGGAAGGCAACAAAATGATGAGCTTATTTCTCTGTCACTCTGCTTTCTGCTCCTACCAACATGCTCCTTATTAGAACATGAGCACAACAGAGTTGCACCATGTGCTGCTCTTCCCTCATCCTGTCTATGGTCTGCTGAATAGGGGATTGAATGAGGCCAACATCAGATCAAGATGTGGTACCTACCCTGCTTGTATACATTTTTATGATGCAATAATGACTTTATTGATTTTTGTGTTGTTTGCCTACTTGGATTTCAGCATAAGGAGAAGTTCAACTAAATAACAATTGCAAGCACAGTTATAAAAGTGAGTCATATAATTAGAGTGACTACCAGCATGTGTCAGCTGCAAAGCCGGTGTGTCAGCTCTGACATATACAGTTTTTAAAGTTATATTGACGCCATTTCTTTCCCTAAATCAGATAAGATAAGATAAGATAAGATTACATATCTCACATGCATTTCATTTTTTTTTTTTTTATGAGTTTCCTCCTCGGGGCTTCCTTTTTCAATTGTCCCCTAGCCGTGCCACTATATTCCTGTTCTCTCTGTGCCACCGGGCCCTATAGAGTCCTGTTTAGGTCTCCGCAACATGCGCGCTCCCGCCCTGTACTACAACTCTACGTGCAGCTGTTTACAGCGCACACACACAGCAAGCAGGAGGGGAATACAGAGTAGTTGCCTCTTAAGGTTGGCGGATCGCTTTTCAGAGGGCCTTTGTCGGGCAGTGAGGAGGCTATGGGGTTGATTTACTAAAGGAAACTAGACTTGGCAGTTACACTCTGCAAGAGCAGTTGCTCCAGTGCTTAGTAAATGAGCAGAAGCTCTGCTGACTTCCATCATCCAATCATGTGCTAGCACAAATTACGTTTTTTTTATTTTCCTTGCACGTGATTGGGTGTTGTTTGCAAAGTGAAGCCTTACCTCATTTACTAAGCTCTGGAGCAATTGCACTTTCAGAGTGCAACTGCACTGCAGTCTATTTGCCTTTAGTAAATCAACCCCTATAACTTTTGTGTAAAGTTCCACGGGTCTCAAACTAGCGGCCCTCCAGCTGTTGCAAAACTACAAGTCCCCTCGTGCCTCTGCCCGTGGGAGTCATGCTTGTAACTGTAATGCCCAGTACACACGGTCGGATTTTCCGATGGAAAATGTCCTGTCGGACAATGTTGTCGGAAATTCCGACCGTGTGTAGGCTCCATCGGACTTTTTCCGTCGGATTTTCCGACGGACAAAGTTTTATCTCCTGCTCTCTCATCGGACTTTTTCCGATCGTGTGTAGCGAATTCCGACGGACAAAGTGCCACGCATGCTCAGATCACATTACAAGACAAAAGCTATTGGCTACTAGCCTCTACGTAGTCCCGTCGTACGCAACGAACGTCACCACGTTCAGGATGATCGGATTTTCCGACAACTTTGTCCGACCGTGTGTATGCAACACCAGTGTCGGACAAAATCCGTCGGAAAAAATCCGATGGATTTTGTGGTCGGAATTTCCGACCGGGTGTATGGGACATAAGCCTTGCAATGCCTCATGGGACTTGTAGTTTGGCAACAGCTGGAGGGCCACCAGTTTGAGACCCCTGAATCAATATATGCTTATTGGGATTTTTTTTTACCAAAAATAGGTAGCAGAATACATTGCGAAATAGGAAGGAGATACAATGAGCAAAGAGGAAGCTGCACGCCCCGATAAAGGTACAAAATTAAAAAGGTTTTGTATTGCAGCATGAAAATTCTAAATAAATTATAAAAATATATTTATTACAAAAATTGAATAAAGATACAGAGGTAAATATCAGTTAAAACATGAGCTCTATGATTGAGGCTAACAAACATACATGATGATACAGCCGTACAGTGAACATTTAAAACATAGCATGATATACATATATAGTCATGCTAGAAAAGTCTTGACGCATTTCGACCATATGTAGTAGAGGTCTTCTTCAAGGGGAAAAAATTGCAGAGTTCTAGAGAACTCAGTCACAGAGCTCATGTTTTAACAGGTATTTATGCCTTTGTATCTTTTAAACTAAAATGTTTTTGTTTAAATGTTTTGTACAATTTTCCAATGCAGAAACATTATATCTTTTGTTCAGCACAATTAGTATACAGGCATACCCCACTTTTAAGTACACAATGGGGTTTATTTACTAAAGCTGGAAAGTGCAAAATCAGTCTAACTTCGGCATAGAAACCAACGAGCTTCCAGGTTTTATTACAAAAGCTTAATTGAACAAGCTGGGATTAGAAGCTCATCGGTTTCTATGCAGAAGTGAGGTGTACATATTACTCACGTAGGTGATAGCCAATGCCTCTGTATCTTTATTTAATTTTTGTAATAACTATATTTTTATAATTTATTTAGAATTTTCTTCCTGCAATACAAAACCCCATAGGGAAACCTTTTCCATTTTGTAGCAGAATACATATTGGGCTAATTTTTTTTCAATTTTTTTTATTGAATATGTTTTATAGCAGAAAATACCTTTTTTTTTTTTTCAAAATTGTCAGCCTTTTTTTGTTTATAGTGCAAAAAATATAAAATGCAGAGGTGATCAAATACCACCAAAAGAAAGCTCTATTCGTGGGAAAAAAAAAGAACATACATACAAGGACATTCATACATACACGACCGTGCAATTGTCATTTACAGTAACACAGTGCCTTATCTCAAAAAAATGGCCTGGTCATGAAGGAGGGGGGGGGGGGGTAAATCTTCCGAAGCTGGAGTAGTTAAGAGTTGACGTGTATGGCTTAATATCCTCCTGTATTCATCTGTCTTCGGTAATTACAGCTAATTTTTGCCTTTTAATTTTATGAAAATTTAGTTTTCTGGTTGAAATATCCTAGCTTCATTATAAACAAAGTGACATCTGTATTTTACACATTTTGGGAGCTATGCCCAATTATCCGGAATATTACCCATAAAGGTCAATAAGTGTGCCCTATGTGAAATGTACAGAATGTTGGTGGGTACATCACGCAGGCTTGTCTTGTGCTGATACTGTGAAAGGTTCACCTATAGGATCTATGTTATGTAGATAACGTGCTTCCTTTATGTTCATGACATTAAGATCATAAAATTTATGGGTAGCTTACAAAGCCTGTTTTTTTAATGCTAAATGGTTCCTGTGTTAGAAATGTGAGTAGAACTAATGGTGGAACAGGGCTTGTAATTTGCAGAAATAAGAAATAATTTTTATTGACTGTAACTCATTTATAATACTTCCATGATGGAGCTTACAGCGACCAAAAAAAATACAGAACAGATATACCTGTAAAAAAAAATGGGACCCAATACTTACATCCATGGGCATGCGCAAAGGAGGTGTGCCTGGGCACACCTTAATCACCTGTGCACCAGGGCCGATGATAAGGCAGTACAGCCTGCCCTCCTGTACCGGCCCCTTGTCCGAACCCTGCACTCTGTACATAATGCACTCCTGAACCCTGTACTCTGTACATAACACACTCCTGAACCCTGTACACTGTACATAACACACTCCTGAACCCTGCACTCTGTACATAACGCATGCCTGAACCCTGAACTCTGTACATAACGCATGCCTGAACCCTGCACTCTGTACATAACACACTCCTGAACCCTGTACGCTGTACATAACACACTCCTGAACCCTGCACTCTGTACATAACGCATGCCTGAACCCTGCACTCTGTACATAACGCATGCCTGAACCCTGCACTCTGTACATCAGGGGTGCCCAACCAGTGGCCCGCGGAGCCCTCTGATGTGGCCCGCGACCTCCTGCTCTGGGATAGAATAGAAAGAATACTGTTATTAAAGGTCAGTTTATTACTAAAATCACAGTGTATATATATGTGTAGCACTGGCCACATGACGAGCAGGCGCTATTGTTTTTGAAAATTAAGTTGCCTGAAGCCACAGTTGGGCTTCAGGATAATTCTTTTCAAATTTCTGGTTTCAGTACCAGTCTAGCTGGGATTGCACTGAGTTCTCCTTGACCGCAGGTGTCGCCGTCACCATCGGCAAGAGTAGAAAGCAGTCTAGCTGGATGCATTAAGTGCCACTTACCTATCAGAACCAGCCCAGGGGGAGTGTTCTCTAGCTGTTAATTCTGGGGGGGGGGGGGGTATTTAAGGGACCGACACCATGTGACCGAAAAAGGTTTTTCCTGTCCGCGTGGTTCTGGTGGTCCTCCTGACCCAGCCTCATGGCCCTCCTGGCCTGGGGTGCGAACCATGCGTCCGGTGTCTTGGGGCTTGCTGGCCCGAGGCAATGTAACTGCAGGGGTAGGCCCGAGTGACTTTCGGAGCCTACTGATCCAAGGAAGGTCCGGTGCCGTCTCAACAAAATGGAGAGGCCCAGCAACTGAAGTACCCCAGGAGTGGACCCTTTCAGGAGAAGGCCATGAGCAAGGCTGGCTTCTCTGAAGGAGCCTGGAGGCTTAGTTGAAGGATGCAACCTGGATCAACATTCATATGGTATCGCCGGATCGGCTGAGAGAACCTGGTACCTGGTGTCCATCTCATCATTTTTCTCTGGTTTACTTTACACGGGATCCCCAAGACAGAGATACAACAGGTGAGGTAACAGTAAGCCCAAAAATAACCAGCAGCTCTTTCGGGGGCCAGTGCTACATATGTATATATGGGCAAATCTTTTCTGCAGTGGTTACTGGGCTGCTTTCAAACTGACCCGCAGTTTACCTGCGGGTTACCTGCACTGAGCCATAGACTTCTGTTATTACCTGCAAGTTTGGGGAGCTTTCTGAAAGGGCACCAAACCTGCAGAATATAATAGAAGTCTATTGCAAACTGCAGGAAAGCCAAAGGTACACTACGCTGCACACGTGGTGCAGGTAAACCGCAGCGCATCAGTGTGAAAGCAGCCTTGGACCCCTTTCACATGGTCAGTCCGACAGTCCGACCAATTGAACCCTCCATTCACCTTTAAGTAGTGGCAGACATAAACCGACTTGTGTTCTACCTCCAATACGATCCGCTAAAAAGTATCGTGGGCTGTGTACATAAAGCACTCCGGAACCCTGCAATCTGTACATAACGCACTCCTGAAAATTGCACTCTGTACATAACGCACTCCTGAACGTTGCACTCTGTACGTAATGCACTCCTGAACCCTGTACTCTGTACATAACGCACTCCTGAACCCTCCACTCTGTACATAATGCACTCCTCAACGCTGCACTCTGTACATAATGCACTCCTGAACTCTACATAATGCACTCCTGAACCCTACACTCTGTATATAACGCACTCCTGAACCCTGTACTCTGTACATAATGCACTCCTGAACTCTGCACTCTTTACACAGCACATGCCTGACCTCTGCACTCTGCATGTAGCACACCCATAAACCCTGCACTATGTTAATGGCACACCCTGAACTCTGCACTCTTTGCATAGGGCACCCCTGGAACTGCACTCTGTACATAGCACATCCCTGAACTCTGCACTCTGCATGTAGCGCACTCCTGAACTCTGTACATAACACATTCCTGAACTCTGCATTCTGTATGTAGCGCACTCCTGAACTCTGTACATAACACATTCCTGAACTCTGCACTCTGTATGTAGCGCACTGCTGAACTCTGTACATAACGCATCCCCAGATACAACTGTTCCTTTGAGAGCAATCATACTACTGATGCAGCCCATGATGAAATTGAGCTTGCCACTCCTAACTTAGGCTCAACGAGCACTTCTAGATATTCTCTATAACATAGCAAATCTTCACTTTTTGAATTCAGGTCAACGTTAACAAAAAATCTGAACATCAAGGCTGGGTAAAAACATTGCCGATTGCATTTTTGTGTTCATTTTATGCATGCGCATTATCATGCTTTAGTGCATCAATGCATGTTTATAATTTTTTTTCCCCAATAAAATATATCTAAAACTAAAAACAAATATTTAATATTGTATATTGCAGTTTTTCAGTACTTAGAAATGGTGTCTGCATTCGTTTTTTACAGGCTTTTTTTCCCTTTTTCTTCTCCTGGCAGTCCTGCGAATAACACATTACTGATATTTACCAAGCTGTGTGCATTGTTTCATAGACAACAATTCACCTGTGGTCAGATCGGTATAAACGTTTATTTACTCCAGTGTTCACAAAAAAAAAAATATTTTGGGGTTTAGATTTAAAATAAGCCAATAATTCTGGCAGCCAATAAATGCATCTTCCAAAAAAAAAAAAAAAGTGAAACATCACTGTAGTGTAGAAGAAGAGTTTGTGTTGTGATCATTGGGGTGATGTAGGGATATCTCTTATTCCAGCACTATGTGTGGTGGCTGCTGCAGCAGTCATTAAGGATGAGCGGGCGAGGAAGAGGGGAAGGTACTGGAATTACCAAATCAAAAAGGGACAGTTCTGGGTCTTCTATGAAAAGGTTCCCCTGTGTCAGATATCTGAAGGACTATCCTCTCCCGTGTTGGATATTTGAAGGACTATCCTCTCCTGTGTTGGATATCTGAAGGACTATCCTCTCCTGTGTTGGATATCTGAAGGACTATCCTCTCCTGTGTTGGATATCTGAAGGACTATCCTCTCCTGTGTTGGATATCTGAAGGACTATCCTCTCCTGTGTTGGATATTTGAAGGACTATCCTCTCCTGTTTTGGATATCTGAAGGACTATCCTCTCCTGTGTTGGATATCTGAAGGACTATCCTCTCCTGTGTTGGATATCTGAAGGACTATCCTCTCCTGTGTTGGATATTTGAAGGACTATGCTTTCCTGTGTTGGATATCTGAAGGACTATCCTTTCCTGTGTTGGATATTTGAAGGACTATCCTTTCCTGTGTTGGATATTTGAAGGACTATGCTCTCCTGTATTGGATATTTGAAGGACTATCCTCTCCTGTGTCAGATATCTGAAGGACTATCCTCTCCTGTGTTGGATATCTGAAGGACTATCCTCTCCTGTGTTGGATATCTGAAGGACTATCCTCTCCTGTGTTTGATTTTTTTTTTTTACCAACAAAAAGGTTTTTATTATTCAAAAAGGTGATATACATCCAACCACATCAAAGCAGCAATTAACACTTCCAAGTGTATAACCAATCATTACAGAGCACATTTAAAGGAACAGTATCTCATTATGTCTAATCTTACAATATTGCATTTACAATCCAGTACTTTAACCCCACCATTATCCAAGCAGCCTATCTATGACTAGGTCCACCGGGGCAAGCCAGATTTCCAATAAAGCATAATCAACCTTCTGGCTTGGAATAATACCCTGTTTACTGCCTCCCTGGTGTGTACTGCCATCACATATTCCCCCACCACCCCCAAGAGGCATACTTTGGCATCAACTGGTAGAGATATCTTGAATACAGAGTTGACCGTGTTCACCACTTCATTCCAGTACAAATGCAATTTGGGGCAGCGCCACAAGAGGTGAATAAGGTCCCCATGATCGCGATGACATCTGGTACATGTATCCTCAGACTGCAACCCCATCAACTGTAGTCTATGCGGCGTGTAGTACACCCTCAGAATAATATATAATTGAGTAAGCCTTTGGGCCACATTTAATGAACATACACTCACCCCCTGGAATATCTCCTCCCATTCCTCACCGTCCAATTGTCCCACATCCCTCTCCCATTTTTCTCTCACCCTCAGGGGATGCTGCCCCAGGAAGTGTTGTAAAAGTGTATTGTAGCTTTGAGAAATAAATCCCTTCGAGGTCACAGCATCCCTAATGAGGCCGAACACCGGGGTAGATGACAAGTGCCACTCAGATGACCTGCTCTGCGCCCCCTAACCGCGTGTTGCAGCTGTAGATACTGGAAGACCATTGAGGGAGGCAGGCCAAACTCCACCAGCAAATCCGCAAATGTCCTAAGAATACCATTTTTGAAAACATGCTTGAAGTGGTGTTTCCACCAAAATGGCAACATTATGTGAATTGACATAAAATCTGACAAAAAAAAAAAAAATTGGATAAAAAAAAAAATTCACTTACCTACCGTATTTTCCGGCGTATAAGACGACCTTTTATACTTAAAAAAATCCCCCAAATGTCGGGGGTCGTCTTATACGCCGGTATATGGATTTCAGCATGGATGTCCGCATTAATGTCCGCGCTGAGCCAATCGCGGCAAGCGATGTATTCTTTTAATGAATACAAAGCCTGCACGGATTGGCTTTCAGAGTCAGAGAGGCGCGGGCTGATGATGTTCCAACCTCTGCCAATCACGGCGAGCGATGTATTCTATTAATGAATACAAAGCCTGCTCGGATTGGCAGAGGTTGGAATATCATCAGCCCGCGCCTCTCTGACTCTGAAAGCCAATCCGTGCAGGCTTTGTATTCATTAAAAGAATACATCGCTTGCCGCGATTGGCTCAGCGCGGACATTAATGCGGACATCCATGCTGACATCCATATACCATGCCTGTATACAGTACCGGTATGTTACTAAATGCGGCTACCCCTCGGCTCCTCGCCATTCAGCACTGGAGCTTTAAATTGAAACACCCGACCCTCCATCTGGCACCCGACCCTCCATCTGGCACCCGACCCTCCATCTGGCACCCGACCCTCCATCTGGCACCAGACCCTCCATCTGGCACCGGACCCTCCATCAGGCATCTGACCCTACATCAGGTATTTACCACCACAGCACTGCTTCACAAAGCTTGTAATTAAATTGCACTTATTGCTGCTTCAGTATGTTAGTCAGACTAGTCGGAAGGGGGTCGTCTTATACTGTGAGTATATGTTAAAACCAACGTTTTAGCTGGACAATTAGGGGGTCGCCTTATACGCCGGCAAATACGGTATTTCTCCCTGTTGCTAGGTGGTCCCACGAAATCTGCCTCTTCCTCAGCCCGGGCTAGAAACGTCACTTCCCCTCGGCAGTCAGTCATCTGGGACACGTGACAGGTCCCAGATGACTGTGCGGCGTATCACGATGTGCGGCGCCGCTCGCGCATGCGCAGTGGGTGCACAGCCGGGTGCCCACAGTAAGGATGCCGGCGCCGCGAGCGGAGCGGGGAATGAGGGGGGGGCATCGTTCCCCCGCATCCCTGGACCCTGGGACAGGTAAGTGTCCGATTCTTAAAAGTCAGCAGCTGCAGTATTTGTAGCTGCTGACTTTTAAAAAAAAAATGTTGATGGGCACACCTCTTTAATATGTGTGACACCATATGATATCCATCTAGCCCCATCCTGCAGCTTGGCCAGCTCCGTGTAGGTGTCATTATGCCACAGAGGGCTATATTCAGTGTACCCCTCAGCCTGTTGTATATATTTACATTTGTTCCAAACCTTTTGTATCAGGTTGTATGTGGGGTACTTCTTATTAGGCCTGGCAAATGCCAGGACTTCCAGTGCCGTGGGAATGGGACCCGAGCCTACCGTGTGAAACATGAGTGCCTGGGAGGAGCCAGCCGGCTCTGTCCCAAAGCACCCTACTAGGTGCTGCAGCTGGGCTGCCAAGTAATACAGCCACAGGTTGGGCAATGCCAAACCGCCGTCGTCGTCTTTAGGCCTTTGGAGATGTTCCAGCTTTATTCGTGGAGGTTTATTTTTCCATAATAAAGTGCAAAAGATGGAGTTAACCATCCAAAAGATTTTTAAGGGTATTACTACTGGGGCATTGTGAAGGTAGTAAAGCAATTGGGGCATAAGAATCATTTTAACCAAGTTTACTTTGCCTGCTACTGACATGTGAAGGCCGTTCCAAGTCCTCACTCTCTCTCTGAACCTCTGAAGCAGGGGCGAAACGTTCAACCGGCCGAAGTCCCACAGGTTAGATGTAACCCGGATCCCCAGGTATTTAAAGGAAGTTGTGACAGGGATGGGACACGACTGATCCACGACCTGTGTGGCGTCGCCGTTTAGCAGCAAGAGGGCGGACTTCGACCAGTAACCCTGAGTATACCCCAAATTTGGTAACGGTTGCCATGGCCTCCCGCAGGGATTCGTCCGGATCTCCCAACATGAGCAGGGTATCATCTGCATAGAGCATTAGCTTCTCCTGCAGGGGGCCATAGCAAAATTCCATAATTTGTTCATTTGCCCTTATTTCGATGGCCAGGGGTTCAATAGCTAATGCAAAGAGCAAGGGGGACAGCGGACATCCTTGCCGTGTCCCCCTCCTCAAAGCAAAGTCATGCGACAGAAAACCGAAAGCCCGAATGGCGGCTTCGGGTCTACTGTACAGTAGACGCACCCATGCTATGTATGTGTCACCAAATCCAAATTGTTCCAATACCGCCCACAGATATGTCCAGTCAATACTGTCAAACGCCTTATGCCCCATACACACGGTCGGATTTTCCGACGGAAAATGTCCTATCGGACAATGTTGTCGGAAATTCCGACCGTGTGTAGGCTCCATCAGACTTTTTCCGTCGGATTTTCCGCCGCAAGTTTATGGCAGTGGATTTATTTGGCATTAACCCTGCCTGATCGTCGTGTATGAGGGAGGCTATAACCGTATTAAGTCGCTGAGCTAACACCTTTGCCAGGATTTTAATATCACATTGCAACAGTGAGATTGGCCTGTATGATCCTGGTCCAACCGGATCCTTACCCGGTTTGAGGAGAAGTACAATATTTGCTTTTGCCATTTGGGGGCGGAAGTTCTCCCGCCTCCCGGGCAGCATTGAACACCTGTAATAAGCGAGGCAACAATATATCTGCATGTTGTTTGTAGACCTCCATGGGGATCCCATCCTCCCCCGGGGCCTTACAGTTAGGGAACAGACCCACAGCCTCCTGCAGTTCCTCCACCGTGAGAGGTGTGTCTAACCCATCCCTCTGCGCCGTGGCGAGTCTGGGAAATGTCAGCTCCCTAAGGTACTGGTCCAGAGCCGCCCTGTCATAGGCGGCACCAGGGCAGTACAGCTCTTCATAAAACCCAGCCAACTCCTGCATAATGTTTTCAGGGGACCGAACAAGTGGCCCAGCTTTAGAATTAATGGCTCCTATTGTTGGTGATCTCTGATGTGAGTTCGCTATGCGAGCCAACATACGCCCAGTTTTCTTCCCCTCTTCAAAAAACGTCTGTTTGGTGAAAAAACGCTTTTTCTCGGCAGTTGAGGAGAGGACCCGCTCATACGCTGACTGCGCCTGTGTCTGATATTTGAAGGACTATCCTCTCCTGTGTCTGATATTTGAAGGACCATCCTCTCCTGTGTCTGATATTTGAAGGACTATCCTCTCCTGTGTCTGAAATTTGAAGGACTATCTTCTCTTGTGTCTGATATTTGAAGGACTATCCTCTCCTGTGTCTGATATTTGAATGACTATCCTCTCCTGTGTCTGATATTTGAAGGACTATCTTCTCCTGTGTCTGATATTTGAAGGACTATCCTCTCCTGTGTTGGATATCTGAAGGACTATCCTCTCCTGTGTTGGATATCTGAAGGACTATCCTCTCCTGTGTTGGATATCTGAAGGACTATCCTCTCCTGTGTCTGATACAGTGGTGTGAAAAAGTGTTTGCCCCCTTCCTCATTTCCTGTTCCTTTGCATGTTTGTCACACTTAAGTGTTTCGGAACATCAAACCAATTTAAACAATAGTCAAGGACAACACAAGTAAACACAAAATGCAATGAAGGTGTTTATTATTAAAGGTGAAAAAAAATCCAAACCATCATGGCCCTGTGTGAAAAAGTGATTGCCCCCTAAACCTAATAACTGGTTGGGCCACCCTTAGCAGCAACAACTGCAACCAAGCGTTTGCGATAACGTGCAATGAGGCTTTTACAGCGTCCTGGAGGAATTTTGTCCCACTCATCTTTGCAGAATTGTCCTTATTCAGTTACATTAGAGGGTTTTCGAGCATGAACGGCCTTTTTAAGGTCATACCACAACATCTCAATAGGATTCAGGTCAGGACTTTTTTTTTTTTTTGGCTAGGCCACTCCAAAGTCTTCATTTTGTTTTTCTTCAGCCATTCGTGGTGGACTTGCTGGTGTGTTTAGGATCATTGTCCTGCTGCAGAACCCAAGTTCGTTTCAGCTTGAGTACACGAACAGATGGTCGGACATTCTCCTTCAGGATCTCTTGGTAGACAGCAGAATTCATAGTTCCTTTTATCACGGCAAGTCTTCCAGGTCATGAAGCAGCAAAACAGCCCCAGACCATCACACTACCACCACCATATTTTACTGTTGGTATAATGTTCTTTTTCTGAAATGCAGTGTTCCTTCTACGCCAGATATACTTGGACACACACCTTCCAAAGAGTTCCACTTTTGTCTCATCGGTCCACAGAATGTTGTCCCAAAAGTCTTGGGGATCATCAAGATGTGTTGTGGAGAAATTGAGACGAGCTTTGATGTTCTTTTTGCTCAGCAGTGGTTTTCTCCTTGGAACTCTGCCATGCAGGCCATTTTTGCCCAGTCTTTTCCTGATGGTGGAGGCATGAACGCTGACCTTAACTGAGGCAAGTGAGGCCTGCAGTTCCTTGGACGTTGTTGTGGGGTCTTTTGTGACCTCTTGGATGAGTCGTCGCTGCGCTCTTGGGGTAATTTTGGGCGGTCGGCCACTCCTGGGAAGGTTCACCACTGTTCCATGTCTTCGCCATTTGTGGATAATGGCTCTCACTGTGGTTCGCTGGATTCCCAAAGCTTTGGAAATGGCTTTATAACCCTTTCCAGACTGATAGATCTCAATTACTTTCTTTCTCAATTGTTCCTGAATTTCTTTGGGTCTCGGCATGATGTGTAGCTTTTAAGGATCTTCTGGTGGACCTTACTGTGTCAAGCAGCTCCTATTTAAGTGATGCCTTGATTGTGAACAGGTGTGGCAATAATCAGGCCTGGGTGTGGCTAGAGAAATTGAACTCAGGTGTGGACAACCACAGTTATAGTATGTTTTAACAAGGGGGGCAATCACTTTTTCACACAGGGCCATGATGGTTTGGATTTTTTTTCACCTTTAATAATAAACACCTTCATTTACAAATTGCATTTTGTGTTTACTTGTGTTGTCCTTGACTATTGTTTAAATTGGTTTGATGTTCCGAAACACTTAAGTGTGACAAACATGCAA
The DNA here is from genome assembly GCA_028564925.1 of Lithobates sylvaticus. Lineage (NCBI taxonomy): Eukaryota > Metazoa > Chordata > Amphibia > Anura > Ranidae > Lithobates > Lithobates sylvaticus. Next base: position 744,525,442 of record CM053026.1, on the reverse strand, counting down.
AGGAACAGGAAATGAGGAAGGGGGCAAACACTTTTTCACACCACTGTATTTGAAGGACTATCCTCTCCTGTGCTGGATATCTGAAGTACTATATTCTCCTGTGTCTGATATTTGAAGGACTATCCTCTCCTGTGTTGAATATCTGAAGGACTATATTCTCCTGTGTTGGATATCTGAAGGACTATCCTCTCCTGTGTTGGATATGTGAAGGACTATCCTCTCCTGTGTCGGATATCTGAAGGACTATCCTCTCTTTTGTTGGAATTTGAAGGGCTATCCTCTCCTGTGTTGGATATTTGAAGGACGATCCCCTTCTGTGTTGGATATTTGAGGGGCTATCCTCTCCTTTGTTGGAATTTTAAGGGTCTATCCTCTCCTGTGTCTGATATTTGAAGGACTATCCTCTCCTGTGTCTGATATTTGAAGGACTATCCTCTCCTGTGCTGGATATCTGAAGGACTATCCTCTCCTGTGTCTGATATTTGAAGGACTATCTTCTCCTGTGTCTGATATTTGAATGACTATCCTCTCCTGTGTCTGATATTTGAAGGACTATCTTCTCCTGTGTCTGATATTTTAAGGACTATCCTCTCCTGTGTCTGATATTTGAAGGACTATCCTCTCCTGTGTCTGATATCTGAAGGACTATCCTCTCCTGTGTCTGATATCTGAAGGACTATCCTCTCCTGTGTTGGATATCTGAAGGACTATCCTCTCCTGTGTCTGATATTTGAAGGACTATCCTCTCCTGTGCTGGATATCTGAAGGACTATCCTCTCCTGTGTCTGATATTTGAAGGACTATCTTCTCCTGTGTCTGATATTTGAAGGACTATCCTCTCCTGTGTTGAATATCTGAAGGACTATCCTCTCCTGTGTTGAATATCTGAAGGACTATATTCTCCTGTGTTGGATATCTGAAGGACTATCCTCTCCTGTGTTGGATATCTGAAGGACTATCCTCTCTTTTGTTGGAATTTGAAGGGCTATCCTCTCCTGTGTTGGATATTTGAGGGTCTATCCTCTCCTGTGTCTGATATTTGAGGGGCTATCCTCTCCTGTGTCTGATATTTGAGGGGCTATCCTCTCCTGGCTCAATGATTGGTTGTCTCCCTTTCTATGGCCGTCTGGGTTCCTGTGTCATCCACCGTCGCCATGGAGACCAGTCTCCCATGGTGGCCCAGTCCACACAACTCATCCCGGAGGGGGGAGGTGTCTGCCGTTCCTCCCTCTATCCCCGACATTGGTCTCGCCCAGCGTGGAACGCACGGGTCATGTGACGTTGGTGGAGCCCCGCCCCCCGGGTCAGGCCTGGCACTGTACAGTGACGACATCGGAGCGAAGGAGAGAGCCGACCCCGGGGAGACATGCTGCTGCTGCCGGCCGCCGGACTCCTTCTGCTCCGGCTGTGCCTGCTGGTGGCGGGGAAAGAGTGCGACAAGCCGTGTGTGAACGGAGTGTGCCAGCCGAGCACCGGGCAGTGTGTGTGTGAGGCGGGCTGGACCGGAGAGCAGTGCCAGCACTGCGGGGGCCGCTTCATGTGAGTCCCGAGCCCCACCGGGGCCCTGTGTGTGTCTGTATATACACCCCCTCATATCTCTGTATATACACCCCTCATATGCCTGTATATACACCCCTCATAGGTCTGTATATACACCCCCTCATATCTCTGTATATACACCCCTCATATGTCTGTATATACACCCCTCATATGTCTGTATATACACCCCTCATATGTCTGTATATACACCCCTCATATGTCTGTATATACACCCCTCATATGTCTGTATATACACTCCTCATAGGTCTGTATATACACCCCTCATAGGTCTGTATATACACCCCTCATAGGTCTGTATATACACCCCTCATAGGTCTGTATATACACCCCTCATAGGTCTGTATATACACCCCTCATAGGTCTGTATATACACCCCTCATAGGTCTGTATATACACCCCTCATAGGTCTGTATATACACCCCTCATAGGTCTGTATATACACCCCTCATAGGTCTGTATATACACCCCTCATAGGTCTGTATATACACCCCTCATAGGTCAGTATATACACCTTACCTTATATACACCGCTCATAGATCATTATATACACCCTCATCTCATTATATACACCCCTCATATAGCTATATGTACACCCTGAACCTCCTGTATGTGTATACACATTATATACCCCATCATATGTGTATATACACCCCTCCCCTCTCTCTGTACCCCATATATGTGTATATACATCCCTCGCCTCTCCCTGTACCCCATATATGTGTATATACACCCCTCAGCTCTCGCTGTACCCCATATATGTGTATATACACCCCTCACCTCTCCCTGTACCCCATATATGTGTATATACACCCCTCACCTTTCCCTGTGCCCCATATATGTGTATATACACCCTTCACCTCTCCCTGTGCCCCATATATGTGTATATACACCCTTCACCTCTCCCTGTGCCCCATATATGTGTATATACACCCTTCACCTCTCCCTGTGCCCCATATATGTGTATATACACCCTTCACCTCTCCCTGTGCCCCATATATGTGTATATACACCCCTCACCTCTCCCTGTACCCCATATATGTGTATATACACCCCTCAGCTCTCGCTGTACCCCATATATGTGTATATACACCCCTCAGCTCTCCCTGTACCCCATATGTGTATATACACCCCTCACCTCTCGCTATACCCCATATATGTGTATATACACCCCTCAGCTCTTGCTGTACCCCATATATGTGTATATACACCCCTTACCTCTCCCTATACTCCATATATGTGTATATACACCCCTCACCTCTCCCTGTACCCCATATATGTGTATATACACCCCTCACCTTTCCCTGTACCCCATATATGTGTATATACACCCCTCGCCTCTCCCTGTACCCCATATATGTGTATATACACCCCTCTCCTCTCGCTGTACCCCATATATGTGTATATACACCCCTCACCTCTCGCTGTACCCCATATATGTGTATATACACCCTTCACCTCTCCCTGTGCCCCATATATGTGTATATACACCCTTCACCTCTCCCTGTGCCCCATATATGTGTATATACACCCCTCACCTCTCCCTTTACTCCATATATGTGTGTATTCACCTCTCCCTGTACCCCATATATGTGTATATACACCCTTCACCTCTCCCTGTGCCCCAGATATGTGTATATACACCCCTCACCTCTCCCTTTACTCCATATATGTGTATATACACCCCTCAGCTCTCGCTGTACCCCATATATGTGTATATACACCCCTCACCTCTCCCTGTACCCCATATATGTGTATATACACCCCTCACCTTTCCCTGTGCCCCATATATGTGTATATACACCCCTCACCTTTCCCTGTGCCCCATATATGTGTATATACACCCTTCACCTTTCCCTGTGCCCCATATATGTGTATATACACCCTTCACCTCTCCCTGTGCCCCATATATGTGTATATACACCCTTCCCTGTACCCCATATATGTGTATATACACCCCTCACCTTTCCCTGTACCCCATATATGTGTATATACACCCCTCACCTTTCCCTGTACCCCATATATGTGTATATACACCCCTCACCTTTCCCTGTACCCCATATATGTGTATATACACTCCTCCCTGTACCCCATATATGTGTATATACACCCCTCACCTCTCGCTGTACCCCATATATGTGTATATACACCCTTCACCTCTCCCTGTGCCCCATATATGTGTATATACACCCTTCACCTCTCCCTGTGCCCCATATATGTGTATATACACCCCTCACCTCTCCCTTTACTCCATATATGTGTGTATTCACCTCTCCCTGTACCCCATATATGTGTATATACACCCTTCACCTCTCCCTGTGCCCCAGATATGTGTATATACACCCCTCACCTCTCCCACCTACACCCCTCAGCTCTCGCTGTACCCCATATATGTGTATATACACCCCTCACCTCTCCCTGTACCCCATATATGTGTATATACACCCCTCACCTTTCCCTGTGCCCCATATATGTGTATATACACCCCTCACCTTTCCCTGTGCCCCATATATGTGTATATACACCCCTCACCTTTCCCTGTACCCCATATATGTGTATATACACCCCTCCCTGTACCCCATATATGTGTATATACACCCCTCCCTGTACCCCATATATGTGTATATACACCCCTCACCTCTCCCTGTACCCCATATATGTGTATATACACCCCTCCCTGTACCCCATATATGTGTATATACACCCTTCACCTCTCCCTGTACCCCATATATGTGTATATACACCCCTCCCTGTACCCCATATATGTGTATATACACCCCTCACCTTTCCCTGTACCCCATATATGTGTATATACACCCCTCACCTCTCCCTGTACTCCATATATGCATAGTATGCAAATCCATGTATTATATTGTGTAGGAAGTTGATGTTGTATGTGTGTTTTATGTATATAGTATGTTGTGTGTACAGGTATGATGGGAAGACTTTGTTTTGTATGGGGTGGGATGGGAATCATCCCTATAGAAGAATAGAAGTGAGACTCTGATATGTAGAAGGGGCTGAGTATAGACCATGTCATCATACAGCTGGTCTTGTGGTGTGTGAATAGTATACGTTCTTCTTTTTTTTCTTTTGGGAGATCTTACCTCTTCTTCTTATTTTTTTTATTTTTTTTTAGCTTGTCTGCAAAGCATCAGTTTTCCACATTCCAGCCTTTCGCATTGCTTCCTTCTATAATCTGCTATAATATAAATGACAGCTGGGACCCGCTGGAGTCCATAGGCTTCCCTTTCCCATCTCTCTCTCCAATGCTTCCTCTTCTGACAACTCTAATATTTGGTAGCGGTTACATTCTCCATCTCATAATGTTATTTATATGCCGTTCCCTTTCTGACTACATTTATTTTTCCTGCAATGTTAAACCCCTTAATGATGGCGAGGTGCCCTCATGTAATTGGAGTATTTATAACTGTTCTGCGATTTAATCCGATGTTTGTTGGTATCTTGTTATCTGGTTGGTATTGGACACGGCTTGTCACTCTGTGTGTGGCTACACTGTTTACCATTTGTATACATTTTATATTTTCGATGTGTTTTACCAATTGTAGCTTCTTTGATGCAGGTTGTGCTTTCCCAGTACTGGTTCTGGTTGACGAGGTTTCATGATTTAGGCTCGGTTTCCACTAGTGTGACTTTTCATGCTTCTTGGGACTGAAAAGTCGCATGAAAAGTCACACACACCATGATTTCCAATGAGTACTGTTCATATCTGTGTGACTAAAAGTCGCAGCGTCTTCAAAGTACTCACTGCACTACTTTGGTCCCACTTTGATGCGACTTGAGGTTCGTAAACCTGAACAACACACAGTGGAGGTCGACGGATATGGGTTTTTCTGTGACCGATGCCGATATATGATGCCGATTTTTTTTGGGCCGATTTTTTAGGCCGATATGTTAGGCCGATTTTTATATTTTATTTTTTTTATTTTTTTCCCTTCATCTCATAAAATCTAACAGACACCTTTCACACTGGGGCATTTTTCAGGCGATTTTGGGCTACAAATAGCGCCTGTAAATTGCCTGCAAAATGGCTCCTCTGCAGTCTGTGTGAAAGCCCGAGTGCTTCCACACTGAGGCGATGCGCTGGCAGGACATTAAAAAAAAAGTCCTGCAAGCAGCATCTTTGGAGCGGTGTATACCGCTCATACGCCACTCCTGCCCATTGAAATTAATGGGCACCGCTGCCGACGCGCCTGCAATTAGACATGTGGAATTCGTTTAGTTACGAATTCGTTTTCCGTTCAAATTCGTTCATTCATAATCGTACGAATGGTTTACTAAAAATTCTAACGAAAAACGAACTATCGAAAAGAACGAATATGAAAAACAACGAAAATACGAAATAATTAAATTAGAAACAACAAAACTACGAAAGAATGAAAATCCGAAAAACGAAAACACCGAACAAAGATTCAAAAATAACGAAAATCAAAATGAACGAAAAATCGAAATTACGAATATTCGGAAAAAAGGAAATCAAAACAACGAAATAACGAAAATTCTGCTGATCGAGAATTCGAAAAAACGAATGTTCTAATTCTGAAATATTCCATCCAGAGTCCAGACAGGGTGTGGTTGGGTCGGAGGCTCTGTGTTTTGGTGGATTTTTGAGCTAATTTCTGACTTGTGAGAGAGAAATTCTTTGTTTCTTAAACATATAAATAGCACACACATTACATAAAATTATGAATTATGCTCCGATTACGAATCTACGAAAACAATGTTACGAAAGTACGAATAGATCAATCTCACGAAAGTACCAATGTAATCTACGAAAATACGAATTTCGAATCAACGAAAATTAGATTAACGGAAATACGAATCATTTCAAATCAACGAAAGTATAACTCTCCCGAAAATACGAAGGCGTCCGAATACGAAATATAACGGAAATACGAATCAACGAAAAAATAACTCTTACGAAAATACAAATACGAACACCGATGACTTACGAAATTACGACTTGTTGCGAATCAACGGAAACGAACAAACGAAACAAAACTAATTTTTCTATTGTGCACATGTCTACCTGCAATGCGATTTGGCAGCGGCGCTTCACGGGCGCATTTAACCCCTTCCTCGGCCACTAGCTGGGTTATAAGTGCCCCGCTAGCAGCAAATATCACCGCTAAAATGACAGTAAAGTGCCGCTATAACTAGCAGCGTTTTACAGTCAACGTCTGCCCGCTCCAGTGTGAAAGCAGCCTTAAGTGATACAGAAAATTTCTTACATTTATTAAACAAAACAAACCTCCAATCAGTTCACTTGTATGTATAATTTAGATAAAAAAAATAAAAATAAAACCTATATATTAAATACACCAAAACAGGTAATCAAAACTTTTGGACAAAAAAAATGGGCTAACTTTACTGTTTAGTTTTCTTTTTAAAATCATTGGTGTATTTTTTTTTCCAAAAAAATAGCGTTTGAAAGACCGCTGCGCAAATGCCATGTGACATAAAATATTGCAACAACCGCTATTTTATTCCCTAGGGTCTCTGCTAAAAAAATATATATAATTTTTGGGGGTTCTAAGTGATTTTCTAGCAGAAAATACAGGATTTTTACTTGTAAGCAACAAGTGTCAGAAAAGATTTAGTCTTTAACCACTTGCCGACCGGCGCACGACGATATACGTCGACAGAATGGCACGTACAGGCAGGAGGGCGTATATATACGTCCCTCCTTTAGCTCCCGCGCCGGTCGGGACCCCCGTGAGTCCGGCCGCGGTCCCCGCGGACTCGATCGCCGCGGGGTCTCCCGCGATCGTCTCACGGAGCGGCTGAACGGGGAGATGCCGAGATAAACAGCATCTCCCCGTTCTGCCTAGCAACTAGTGACGCCGATCTCTGCTCCCTGTGATTGGAGCAGAGATCAGCATTCACTAGCTGACAGCCACGCCCCCCCACAGTAAAAAACACACCCCTAGGCATACTTAACTCTTTCACTGCCCCCTTGTGGTTAACCCCTTCACTACCAGTGTCATTTATACAGAAATCAATGCATTTAAATGCATTAATTGCTGTAAAAATGACAATGGTCCCAAAAATGTGTCAAAAATGTCCGATGTGTCCGCCATAATGTCGCAGTCACAAAAAAAATCGCAGATCTCCGCCATTAATAATAAAAAAAAATTATTAATAAAAATGCTATAAAACTATTCCCTATCTTGTAAACGCTATAACTTCTGCGCAAACCGATCAATAATCGCTTATTGCGATTTTTTTTTTTTTTACCAAAAATATGTAGAAGAATACGTATCGGCCTAAACTGAGGAAAAAAAATGTTTTTTTTTATATATTTTTTGGGGATATTTATTATAGCAAAAAATTAAAAAATAATGCATTTTTTTCAAAATTGTCGCTCTATTTTTGTTTATAGCGCAAAAAATAAAAACCTCAGGGGCGATCAAATACCACCAAAAGAAAGCTCTATTTGTGGGAAAAAAAGGACGTCAATTTTGTTTGGGAGCCACGTCGCACGACCGCGCAATTGTCAGTTAAAGCGACGCAGTGCCGAATCGCAAAAAGGGGCCTGGTCCTTTGGCTGCAAATTGGTCCGGGGCTGAAAGTGGTTAAATGGCTAAACTGAGAACTTCTCCACACAAAGTTCAGTCCATTCATAAGTGTAAACATTGTATCTCTTTGGTCTTTTCTTGGCAGACTGCCCAGAGAGGAGACAAGTCGCTTCACTGAAGACTTCAGGCAACTTGCATTGACTTCTATTAGACCACTTTCACACTGAGGCGCTTTTCAGGCGCTTTCACGCTAAAAAACAGCGCCTAAAAAGCTCACGAAAACTTATTTCCATTAAAATCAATGAACGCTTTCACACTGGAGCAGTGTGCTGGCAGCGCTGTGAAAAACTCCCCTCCCCATTGAAATGAATGGAAAGCTCTTCAAAAGCTCTTCAAAAGCACCTGAAAAGCTCTTCAAAAGCGCTCAGTGTTTTTACTGGCAGTTTAGAAGCGCTTCAGTGTGAAAGTGGCCTTACAGAAGTCATTTGCAAGTCGCGCTGAAAATATAATCGGCTTTTTTTTTATCAGCACAATCGGCCGATGCGATTAATTAAAAAATGCCAAATATCGGCCGATATATCGGTCGACCTCTAACACACAGGCATTGCTTCAAGTCGCAGCAAAATCGCACGACTTTGGAGTTGTAATAGTGGAAACCGAACCTTAGGCCTGAGCTGAGATCTCCGCTCACAATGTGATCTCAGATGTAGAAGTTTGTTGTGTGCTTTTTCCTGGCAAACTGCGATTTATATCCTCACACTTTTTTTTGTTTTTTTGCTCATTATAACTTAAATGAATTGCTTCGTGGTCTTTGTGTGGTGGCGCTGTGGCAGGGAAGACCTGCTGCTACTTGGCATTGGTTTCCCAGGCGTGGTGTTGACATCAGAGGCACTACAGAAATAAGCAATGTATGGTGGGGAAGTGGAATCTTACATTGTACATGCTAATTTTAAAAGGGAAGCTATCTTGCATTTTATTGCAGGGCTGTGGAAATTAAAGATTAATTCCTCGATTTTAATCGATTTAATTTTTTTTGATCGATCAAAATTCTTTTGATCGGTACTCACCTCTCCGCCGGCTTCCGAGAGCTCCGTCGGAGATCCGGTGACGTCACGGACATCAACGTCACCGGACTCCTCCCCCTTCCCCAAGTGCCTCCGTCTGCTAACGAAGGGAAGAGGGGAGGAGTCCGGTGACGTCGAAGTTCTGATTGAACGTAACGCGTACGGGGGAGGAGCTACGCATCACGTCACCCGCTGCTGCCCTATGGAACTAACACGATTGTCGGCGTCACATGCTGTGTTTTTATCATCTTCATGTGGGTAGTTTGTGTTTGAACACAAAAATGAAATCTTATACTTAAGCGGTGAGCTCTTAGATCTTTTTTTTTTTTACCCATGACCTGGCGTCCTTGCTGAGATCTAAGGAGACGTGAGAGAAGTTTATGGTCTGTGTTAACCCTTTTGATACCCGCTTGCATGACCACCTGTTTGCACAGGGGTCCATGCCATAAGGTGAGAGTGATTATTTAGACCGGAGGTGGAGGGATTGTCACGCTACTGTGGAAAAAAAATGACTTACGTCAGTGCTACAGTTTGAATTTAAAACGTATTTGTGTGAACTGTGAAGTTAAGTCATGGATTGTGGAAACTAACTAGTGTCGGGTGATTGTATATAGTGTATACCACATTTACCACTGACTAATGCAGAGCTGCAATGCAAGGAGATCAGCTAAAAGTAGTTGGATCTGTATGTGCGTTATAATTAATCAAAATTAATCGATTTAAAAAAAAAAAAGATTTGATTAATCGAACATAAAAATTTGAATCGGTAACAGCCCTAATTTATTGTGGGTACTCATGTAACTTGTCTCTCTAATATTTATCCCAAAGAAATGTAGCTGTGACTGGCACATTCCTGTAATGCAGTAAGTACAGTGCAATGCGTTGTAGTGCCATTCCTTTCGAATAACACCCCCAATTCATCCAGTGTGTGTGTGTGTGTGTAAAAATACTTGATGTAGGATTGATTTTGCTTGAATTCAAAAAAATATAAGCTACTTTGTAATGCTTGTTTTGTGCAGATGGTCAGAAAATATAGCTAGCTAGCATAGCTTCACCTATAGCAGCCCTGTTCACTTAGAGCATTCAGGACTTATGCAATGAATTTTCCTTAGAATAAAAAGATCACGATTCTCTCAAGATTCTTGCGGCGTAAAATCTTTCACATTATACAAAAAAAATTGAGCGTTAACTTTACTGGTAATTTTAATTTTTTTTTTTTTGTTTGCGCAAATAGTGTGACATAAAGAATTGCAACAACCACCATTTTATTCTCTAGGGTCTCTACAAAAAAATAAGTAATTTTCTAGCAAAAAAAAAAAAATTAATTTAACTTGAAACCAACAAATGTCAGAAAAAGGTTTTGTTTAACAGCTTCCCGACCGCCTCATGCACATATACGTGTGCAGAATGGCACGGGCAGGCAAAATCCCGTACCTGTACGTGATCCTTTAAATGCCTGCCCGTGGGTCGCATGCGCGCCGTCAGCGGCGCGCTCGCGACCCGGTCGGGAGCTCTGTGACCCCGGCCGCGGGACCAGCGGACCCGATCGCCGCTGGTGTCCCGCGATCGGGTTACAGAGCTGAAGAACGGGGAGAGGTATGTGTAAACAAACCTCTCCCCGCGCTTCCTACTCTGCCTGTCATTGATTGGCTGTTCCCGGTCATCGGGAAAGCCGATCAATGACGTCAGACGTCAGCCCTGCCCCCTAATGTAAAAAAAAAAAAAACACACGTCACAGCCCATAACCCCCCCGCCCCCTAGTGGTTAACCCCTTCACTACAACTGTCGTCTATACAGGAATCAATGCATTTAAATAGCATTGATTGCTGTATAAATGACAATGGTCCCAAAAATGTGTAAAAAATGTCCGATGTGTCCGCCATAATGTCGCAGTCACAATAAAAATCTCTGATCGCCGCCATTACTAGTAAAAAAAAAAAAAATATTAATAAAAATGCTATAAAACTATCCCCTATTTTGTAAACGCTATAACTTTTGCGCAAACCAATCAATAATCGCGATTTTTTTTTTTTTTTGTTTACCAGAAATATGTAGAAGAATACATATCGGCCTAAACTGAGGAAAAAAAATGTTTTTTTATATATTTTTTGGGGATATTTATTATAGCAAAAAGCAAAAAATATTGCATTGTTTTCAAAATTGTCGCTCTATTTTTGTTCATAGCGCAAAAAATAAAAACCGCAGGGGCGATCAAATACCACCAAAAGAAAGCTCTATTTGTGGGGAAAAAAAGGACGCCAATTTTGTTTGGAAGCCACGTCGCATGACCGCGCAATTGTCAGTTAAAGCGACGCAGTGCCGAATCGCAAAAAGGGGCCTGGTCCTTTGGCTGCCAATTGGTCCGGGGCTGAAGTGGTTAACCACCTCAGTACAGTGAATTTTCACCCCCTTCCTGCCCAAGCCATTTTTCAGCTTTCAGATCTGTCGCATTTTGACAATTGCGCGGTCATACAACACTGTACCCAAATGAAATTGGTATAATTTTTTCCCCACAAATAGAGCTTTCTTTTGGTGGTGTTTGATCACCTCTGCGGTTTTTATTTTTTGAGCTATAAACAAAATAAGAGTGACAAGTGTTTTTTAAAAAAAAAAAACTATATTTTTAACTTTTTGCTATACTAAATATCCCCAAAAAATATATAAAACAAACATTTTTTTTCCTCAGTTTAGGCCGATACGTATTCTTCATTTTTTTCGTTAAAAAAAATCGCAATAAGCGTATATTGGTTTGCACAAAAGTTATAGCGTCTACAAAATAGGATAGATTCATAGCATTTTTATTATTTTTTTTTTAACTAGTAATGGCGGTGATCTGTGATTTTTATCGTGACTGCGATATTGCGGCGGACATATCGGACACTTTTGACACATTTTTGGGACCATTCACATTTATACAGCAATCCGTGCTATAAAAATGCATTGATTACTGTATAAATGTGACTGGCAGGGAAGGGGTTAACCACTAGGGGGCGCTGAAGGGGTTAATATGTTCCCTGGGAGTGATTCTAACTGTAGGGGGAGGGGATTCACAAGGGGAGGAGACCAATCTGTGTTCTCTGTACTGAGAGCACACCATCGGTCTCCTCTCCTCTGACAGGACCGTTGATCTGTGTATTTACACACACAGATCCACGGTCGCGCTGTGTTACCGGGCAATCGCGGGTGCCCGGCGGACATCGCGGCTGCTGGGCACGCGAATCGGGTGCCCAGTGACACGGCGGTCGCAAAGCGGTTAACCTGGTGTTCCCATTATAAAAAAATGTATTAAGTCAGCAGCTGCTGACTTTTAGTAATCGGACACTTACCTGTCCCAGGGTCCAGCGATGCGGGAGATAGAAGCCCCGCTCATCTCCCCCCTCCGTTCGGCGGAGCCGGCATTGTAACTGTGGACACCTGGCTGTGGCTTCACAGCCGGGCACCCACCGCACATGCGCGAGCAGTGCCGCGCGATGTGATTGGCCGTGCAATCATCTGGGACCTGTGATGTGTCCCAGATGATTGACGAGAGGGAGGGGGGGGGGGGGGAGCTGAACCCTTCCTGCGCCGAGGGGAAGTGATGTCACAAGCCCAGGCACTGAAGGAGGCAGACTATGAGGGACCCCCTAGCAACAGGCATTTTAGAGGTGGAACACCACTTTAAATGGTTAAACTTCCCTCATTTTCACAACAAAGTGTATTCCTTTGATCTAAAGGACAACTTGTTACAATGTTTATACTTAAGTTTCACTGCTAAAGAATTTTGTGATTCTTGGAGGAAAGGCTTGGATCCCGTGTACATACAAAGCATGGACACTGATCCATACCTTCCCCCAGTAAGGCCCACTTCACACCTATGCAGGTTGCATATTCCAGGTGCGTTTTTTTTTTTTTTCAATACACGTTTATTGATCAATTGAAGTCTATGGAACCAGAAAAAGTCCCAGGCCCTTAACATAAAACGCACAGATGTGAATGTGAACCATAGGAAACCATGTTATATTGACTGTAGTGTGTTTCTGCAAAACTGAAAACGCCCAAAACAAGGGCTCAGGCGTGATCCGGGCCAAAAGCACCTCCCACAATACACTAAAAACATTAGTTAGGCACACAGTTAACCCTTTGCCCCTGACAACACTTTCCCAGCCAGGGTCACTAGTACAGTGACAGTGCATATTTGTAGCACTGATCACTGTATTAGTGTCACTGGTCCCCAAAAAGTGTCGGTGTCCAATTTTGTCTGCTGCAATATTGCTGTCCCACTATAAGTCACCGATCGCTGCCATTACTAGTTAAAAAAAAAAAAAAAATCCATAAATATATCCCCTATTTTGTAGACGCTATAACGTTTGCGCAAACCAATCAATATACGCTTATTGTGATTTTTTTTTTTTTTACCAAAAATTTGTATCCGAATACATATTGACCTAAATTGATGAAGAGATGACATTTTTTTTACATATTTTTTTTATTTTTATTGTGTAGCAGAAAGTAAAAAATATTTTGTTTTTTGTTTTTTATTTTTTTTATTTTTTCAAAGTTGTTGCTTTTTTCGCAAAAAATAAAAACTGCTGAGGTGATCAAATACCACCAAAAAAAGCTCTATTTGTGGGGGTACTGCTTCGCACGACCGCGCAATTACCACAGTGCCATATCACAAAAAATAGCCTGGTCAGGATGGGGGGGTAAATCTTCTGGGAGGTGGTAAAACTGGGTTAGACGGCCCCCATGTACAAGAGACATAAGGGCTGCTTCCTCTGCCCTGCTTTGGGAAAAGTGCAGCTAAACTGCTGGTTGACTGCTCATTCTAATGGACTTCTGTGATGTCCGGCGGTTTTGGTGCCGTTTCTGAAAACGTGTCAAAGATGTAGCATACAGAAGCTTTTGGGGGGGAAATTTTGTGAAACCGCAGGACCTCAAAGAAGTCTGTGGGAAAGAGCAGCTAAACTGCACAAAAACCACCACGGCTTAGCTGTTCTTTAGCAAAAGCACAGCGGGGCGATGTGAAGCTGCCCTAACACAAGTTTGCTGTAAATAACTGTTGCTGGTGGCATCTAGCTTTCATTTCTGTATACTATCCTTTGACTTGTAGCTTTGCATTGGTGGGTGCCCACCTTTATTTGAAATCACTTGGCTGGATTTTCCTTATGGGAAATAGGTCTAGATTTGAGGAAGTGTTGTGAATGGCATGAAATAAAGATAAAGGTGTCAACAACCTCTTTACACAGAGAGTTTGACGCACAAGGAAATCACCCGCAGGTTTTGTCCACTGAGAGAAACACACCTTGTCAAGGTGAAGGTCCGTCTTCTCACATCGGTTATCTTTTGAGCCGAGGTTTATTTATTTGATTACAGGATTTATATAGCACCAACAGTTTATGCAGCGCTCGCGGTGTCATTTACATAGGAATCAGTGCATTTAAATAGCACTGATTTCTACATAAATGACAATGGTCCCAAAAATGTGTCAAAAATGTCCGATGTGTCCGCCATAATGTCGCAGTCACAATAAAAATCGCTGATCGCCGCCATTACTAGCAAAAAAAAAAAATTTATACAAATGCTATAAAACTATCCCCTATTTTGTAAATGCTATAACTTTTGCGCAAACAAATCAATAATCGCTTATTGGGATTTTTTTTTTTTTTTTTAACCAAAAATATGTAGAAGAATACGTATCGGCCTAAAATATATTTTTTGGGGATATTTATTATAGCAAAAAGTAAAAAATATATTTTTTTCAAAATTGTCGCTCTATTTTTGTTTATAGCGCAAAAAATAAAAACCGCAGGGGTGATCAAATACCACCAAAAGAAAGCTCTATTTGTGGGGAAAAAAAGGAAGCAAATTTTGTTTGGGAGCCACGTCGCACGACCGCGCAATTGTCAGTTAAAGCGACGCAGTGCCGAATCGCAAAAAGGGGCCTGGTCCTTTGGCTGCACATAGGTCCGGGGCTGAAGTGGTTAAAAAAAGCAAACCAATAAAATTATACATGTTATCTGCCAATAGAACTTAACCAAAAAGTGCATTCTATGCATCCAAAAATATAGAAAATATAACAAATCAAATCATTATTCAACCAAAAAATATAAAATAAAGGCCTCATGCCTGTGTCCTGCTTCTTAACCACATGCTGACCGCCGGCTGTCTACTGACAGCCAGGCGGCACAACTCTCGTGGCAGGAGGGCGTCATATGACGCTCTCGCCTTTTCGGGCCCACCAGGGGGCGCGTGCGCCCGCCATGTTACTGGCGATTGCCCGGTAACACAGCAGGACCGTGGATCTGTGTATGGAAACACACAGATCCACGGTCCTGTCAGAGGAGAGGAGACCGATGGTGTGTTCTCAATACAGAGAAACACTGATCGGTCTCCTCCCCTTGTCAATCCCCTCCCCCTACAGTTAGAATCACTCCCGGGGAACATATTAACCCCTTCAGCGCCCCCTAGTGGTGGTTAACCCCATTCCCTGCCAGTCACATTTATACAGTAATCAATGCTGTTTCATTGCACGGATCGCTGTATAAATGTGAATAGTCCCAAAAATGTGTCAAGTGTCCGATATGTCGGCCGCAATATCGCATTCACGATAAAAATCGCAGATCGCCGCCATTACTAGTAAAAAAAAAATAAATTATAATAAAAATATACGCTTATTGCAATTTTTTTTTTTTTTACAAAAAATATGTAGAAAAATGCCTGTCGGCCTAAACTGAGAAATTATTTTTTTTTTTAAAAAAAAGGATATTTATTATAGCAAAAAGTAAAAAATATTATTTTTTTTTTTCAAACTTGTTGCTCTTTTGTTTATAGCGCAAAAAAAAAAAAAAAAACGCAGAGGTGATCAAATGCCACCAAAAGAAAGCATTATTTGTGGGGAAAAAAGGACGCCAGTTTTGTTTGGGAGCAACGTTGCACGACCGCGCAATTGTCATTCAAAGTGCGACAGCACTGAAAGCTGAAAATGGCTTGGTCAGGAAGGGGGTGAAAATGCCCTGTATTGAGATGGTTAATATAGGGGGTCAACAATTCCAAGAGACGGTGAAAGCAAGGGTCCGGAGATGATTCCAAAAAAACATCTGGATTATTCTCCTGGAGCTCCCGCAGCAAAGGCATATGACATAATTGGTCACGATTAATAAAGCAACCAATTTTTGGTCCACAAAATCCTCCTGTTCCTGGACTGGGGTCAAAGCAATAACTCCTAGGCCAATAATAAACACGTTATATCCTCTGATTCCGCAACATGGCTGGTTGACGAACGGCCGTTCCGAAACTAAATGAAAAGCGTGAATTGACACTCGCCAAACTTCTACTAACACGAAATTAGCAGGAGCAGCCCAAAGGGTGGCGCTAAAGAGCTAAAAAACATGTCACTACGTTCGTGTTTGTTTGGCCGACAATTGTGTGCCGTTTGTATGCAAGACAAGTTTGGGGCCAACGCCCTTCGGACAAAGGTTTTATCTGCGGATCTTGTGTATGAGGCTTTGGGCCAGTGTCTCGTGTCCTGATTGGATAGATAGCAGTGTAGCCATTGGCTCCCACTGCTGTCAATCAAATCCAATGATCCAGGGGCGGAGTTGAGCCCTGCTGGTCTGTGTCAATAGACGCAGCAGCAGGAAACGGGAGCGCGCCCGCATGGGTGCCCAGAGGGAGATCGCTTCTCCGGGGGCACTCAAGAGGAGGAGTCGGGAGCGCCACTGAGGGACCCCAGAAGAGGAGGATAGGGGTGACTCTGTGCAAAACCAACTGCACAGAGGAGGTAAGTATGACATGTTTAACCACCTTGCAAACCGCCGGCTGACAAATTACGGCCAGGCGGCGCAGCTCTCAGCGAGGAAGGGCGTCATATGACGTCCTCCAATTCAGTGCACTCCAGGGAGCGCGCGCTCTCGCCGTGTCACTGGGCACCCGATGCGCGTGCCCAGCGGCCGCGATGTCCGCTGGGCACCCGCGATTGCCCGGTAACACAGCGGGACCGTGGATCTGTGTGTAAGCACACAGATCAACGGTCCTGTCAGAGGAGAGGAGCCGATGGTGTGTTCTCTGTACAGAGAAACACTGATCGGTCTCCTCCCCTTGTGAGTCCCCTCCCCCCACAGTAAGAATCACTCCCAGGGAACATAATTAACCCCTCCCCGCCCCCTAGTGGTTAACCCCTTCACTGCCAGTGTCATTTATACAGGAATCAATGCATTTAAATAGCATTGATTTCTGTATAAATGACAATGGTGCCAAAAATGTGTCAAAAATATCCGATGTGTCCGCCATAATGTCGCAGTCACAATAAAAATCGATAATCACTGCCATTACTAGTAAAAAAAAAAATATTAATAAAAATGCTATAAAACTATCTCCTATTTTGTAAATGCTATAACTTTTGCGCAAACTAATCAATAATCGCTAATTACGATTTTTTTTTTTTTTTTTTTTTTTTTTTTTACCAAAAATATGTAGAAGAATACGTTTCGGCCTAAACTGAGGAAAAAATGTGTTTTTTTATATATTTTTTGGGATATTTAGTATAGCAAAAAGTGAAAAAAATATATATATATTTTTTTAAATTTGTCGCTCTTTTGTTTATTGCGCAAAAAATAAAAAACGCAGAGGTGATCAAATACCACCAAAAGAAAGCTCTATTTGTGGGGAAAAAATTATAACAATTTCATTTAAGTACAGTGTTGTATGACCGCGCAATTGTCATTCAAAGTGCGTCAGCGCTGAAAGCTGAAAAATGGCTTGGTCAGGAAGGGGGTGAAAATGCCCTGTACTGAGGTGGTTAAAAAAATAATAAAAATAATTTACCTTTTTAGATATCCTTTAAGGCACAAGTGTCAAACTGGCGGCCCTCCAGCTGTTGTAAAACTAAGTCCCATGAGGCATTGCAAGGCTGACAGTTACAAGCATGGCTCCCTCAGGCAGAGGCATGATGGGACTTGTAGTTCTGCAACAGCTTAAGCGCCACCAGTTTGACGCCCCTGCTTTAAGGTAATGAACCTTCTGTGCTTCAGCCTGATCTTGAGCTAGGTCTCTGCAAGTCACATCTCTCTCCGATCTTTCCCTCATCACAGGGCAGGTTGATAGTAGTGGGAGCCATTGGGTCCTGCTGCTGTCAATCAAATCCTATGGTGAGGGAGTGGGGTGCGAGCCAGCACAAGTACCCTCCTTGGCAAGCGGCTTGCTGGGGGGGGGGGGGGGGGAGTTCTTGGAAGGAGGGGAGGAGCCAGGAGCGCTAACAGGGGACCCTAGAAGATAAGGATCGGGGCTGCTTAGTGCAACCACTGATCAATACGTCTTCTAAATTGTCTGTTCGAGAGAAGTTGATCGAGCGATTGACTTATGTCGATCATGGACAGCCACACACTGAAATTTGGAGGGTCTCTGCTCAAGCAGTAAAAATTTGGATGGTCGGCATAGTCTTTGAGCAGCTCAAAGAGAACCTGTCACAAGCCTAAAAGAGCAGCTGTTGTCTTCATGTGGACGCAGTGCTCAAAAAATCACAGCTGTCGTCTTTTGTTTCTGCTTTAATTTGTCTGTCTTCAAGCTAAATACGTCTGATGGAGGCTGCCATTCACAGGCTGCATGCCCGGGCACCTGTCACCCATTACTGCCAGTGAGGAGACGGCTTTGGAAGTGGAATGCACTTTATACTAGACTTATTTTTGTAGACTAATGACAGCTTTCTTACCACACTTTCAGGGATGCTAAATGGGCTGTTCATGATCATAATGCTTGTGAATCAGACAGCAGCAGCTTCCGTCAGAAAGATATTTCGCTTCAGGCCCGATACCCTTAAAACGAACCTGCCAGGAAAGGGATATGGGAGCCGCCACTGCTGAAGAGATCATCTTTGAGATTTGCAAAAAAGATTCCCAGTGCATTACAGTTTACACTGTACATTAATGTGCTGTCTTCTATATTGTAAAATAATGCTTACTTTTCAAGCTGCTTTCTTTTGGGCTCTCCTCTTCGTCCTGCCTACCGACCGCTGGATGCACGGCCCCCGCGCCTCACAAATGGGCCCCCGACTTGGTTCCCCAACTCATACAATGCAGCATCTGCGCTTTTACTCTCGCAGAACGCTGAACTCAGCTGCTGTAGAAGAGTGTGCGTACCTGGGTAAGGGAGTGAAGCTGTGAAACTAGACATACCTGGGTAAGGGAGTGAAGCTGTGAAACTAGACATACCTGGGTAAGGGAGTGAAGCTGTGAAACTAGACATACCTGGGTAAGGGAGTGAAGCTGGACATACCTGGGTAAGGGAGTGAAGCTGGACATACCTGGGTAAGGGAGTGAAGCTGGACATACCTGGGTAAGGGAGTGAAGCTGGACATACCTGGGTAAGGGAGTGAAGCTGGACATACCTGGGTAAGGGAGGGAAGCTGGACATACCTGGGTAAGGGAGGGAAGCTGGACATACCTGGGTAAGGGAGGGAAGCTGGACATACCTGGGTAAGGGAGGGAAGCTGGACTTACCTGGGTAAGGGAGGGAAGCTGGACTTACCTGGGTAAGGGAGGGAAGCTGGACTTACCTGGGTAAGGGAGGGAAGCTGGACTTACCTGGGTAAGGGAGGGAAGCTGGACTTACCTGGGTAAGGGAGGGAAGCTGGACTTACCTGGGTAAGGGAGGGAAGCTGGACATACCTGGGTAAGGGAGGGAAGCTGGACATACCTGGGTAAGGGAGGGAAGCTGGACATACCTGGGTAAGGGAGGGAAGCTGGACATACCTGGGTAAGGGAGGGAAGCTGGACATACCTGGGTAAGGGAGGGAAGCTGGACATACCTGGGTAAGGGAGGGAAGCTGGGCATACCTGGGTAAGGGAGGGAAGCTGGGCATACCTGGGTAAGGGAGGGAAGCTGGGCATACCTGGGTAAGGGAGGGAAGCTGGGCATACCTGGGTAAGGGAGGGAAGCTGGGCATACCTGGGTAAGGGAGGGAAGCTGGGCATACCTGGGTAAGGGAGGGAAGCTGGGCATACCTGGGTAAGGGAGGGGGAAGCTGGGCATACCTGGGTAAGGGAGGGGGAAGCTGGGCATACCTGGGTAAGGGAGGGGGAAGCTGTGCACATACGTGGGTAAGGGAGGGAAGCATTTTTTGTTTGTGAGGTGCTGGAGCAGTGGATCCAGTGGTTGGTACGTCTTGCCATTTAGTCAGGACTGAGGGTTGCACTACAGTAAAAGCATAATTTTACAGAATCAATGACTAAATATTAATATATACACAACCAGTACCCATTTCATACCAGCGTCCTTTTGCTAAATATTAATATACTGAGGAAGCTGGGAATATTTTTGCAAATGACATTAGGTAATAAAGGTGAGCAAACTCTGTTGCTAAACCCAGGACCCTGCATTTCCTATATTTGGTCTCCCACAGTACACGGAACATGCAAATGCAATTATTTTAGTAATTTATAAACTGCTAAATACCTTTTTCTCATCAGCAGTATATAGCAGTCTTGTGACTTCTATCAGTGTTTGGCTTAAGCTTGTAGGAGGAGTTTTCGTTCTCTTCTGACTGTCCTATGAGGCTGCAGGACCCCTGACCCTCTGTCTGGAAAGTGCTGATTGGCCCTGTGCTGACCACATGCACCCTCCCAAGGGAAAAAAAAAAAATTCTGCACATGCTCCGTTTTGTGTGTATTGCTAGAGTGAATCCAAGGCTCTGCTCTATCCGCAAATAGATTGGAGACCATGGTAAAAGGGGAGGATCAGAGAAGACGGGGTCAAACTGCCTTTTTACACAATGTGGAGGATTAACCCCTTAGGTTCCACAGGGAGTATAACAAGCATGCTTTACTGCATATACAGACTGATTTTGCTGTTGTAGGTTTAGTAGCCCTTTAAAGCTGCAGGTCTACTGCTAAGGTGAGTTCCTGACCAGGAGCAATCGTATGCACATTCCAGGAGTAGTTCTGTTTGGTTGTGGTGGGGTAGTGCTCTGTAAATTACCTTTAAAGTAGAACTATAGGCAAAACTAAGGGAGGGTTATAACTCTGCCACCTGTGTCCTGTTGGGGAGATTTACCTTCACTTCCTGTCCCATAGCCAAAACAGGAAGTGAGAGGAAATCCCTGCAAATTAGGGAAATCCCTTGGGGACCCCCAGCAAACCAGAACTAGTGTCCCCATTGCAAGATTTTCACTCTTACTTTTCTGGGTACAACATCCTCTTCTGGGGTCCCTCGGCGGCTCCTCTCTGCATTAGATAACCCCTTAGGAGAAGCGATCTCCCGAGGGGGGGTACCTTGCAGGCGCGCTCCCAGATTAATGTCTGTATGCAAGATAAATCCAACATAGTTCGAAATTAAAATAGGAGACCAACATAATAGTATAACCAGAATTGGAGGACTACAACTTTTTGAAGAAAAAAAAGAAAAGAAATAGACTTTATGGGATCACGTTGCCTTGAACATTCAAGGGCCCTTGGACAAGTATGAGTATTTAGTTTCATCAGATGTCCAGATGCTTTCCATGTTCCCATCATCCCTGTAGTGCATATACACACAGACATTGCACATATTGTGAATGCTGGTTTGGGGATTATTGCATTCAAATAAGAATTCATAAAGCATTTCTCAACTTTCGAGCACCCTTCAGCTTCTCTTTTATGGGTCCTAATGTTGTTTTAAAGCTTTTCAAATGCTTTGTAAATGTTTGCTGAACACATTGCTCTTCAGAGAAGTGTTATAATCTGCAATGGAATGGATTGCCTGTGATTTGTATATATGTATGTTTTTTTATATATACACACACACACACACACACACACACACACACACACACACACACACACACACACACACACACACACACCCCCCGTGTGTTTATGTGTGTGTATATATATATATATATATTATTCTATCATTTTATTCTATCATTTTATTGATAAGACCGTAGAATCAGGGGTCTTCAAACTTTCTACTCAAAGGGACTGTTTATTAGACATAATTACGGTATGTTATTCCCGAAGTTGGGCTTAAAGCGGAGCTGCACCCGCACCAAAAATATTAAAAGTCAGCAGCTACAAATACTGCAGCTGCTGACTTTTAATAAATGGACACTTACCTGTTCCAGGGTCCAGCGGTGTCGGCAGAAGATGACGAGCGACCGCTCCTCTCTCAGCTGCCCCGCCGCCATCCTCTGTCAGGGAATCAGGAAGTGAAGACGCAACGTCTTCACTGCCCGGTTCCCTAGTGCGCGAGTCGCGCTGCACATCTCTATTGGTCCCCATTGTGTCCTGGGAACTGTTTCCCAAGACCCAACCGGGCATCTCCGGATAGGGGCGGGGCAGCTCCGGATATCTCGTCCGGAAGTGGGTGCAGATACCTGTATTATACGGGTATCTGCACCCCCCTCCCCCCTGAAAGGTGCCAATTGGCTCCGATAAGCGGAAGTTCCACTTTAGGGTGGAGCTCCGCTTTAGATAAAACATGTAATGATGTATTAAAGAGTACAGATCTACATCAGTTGGTGTCTTTTAGTGTAGCCACCAAAAACAAAAAAAATTGGCTTAAAAATCATAAAAAAAAATTGGAAAAAAAAATGTTTTTACTCACCTCTAAATGCCTGTTGCTAGGGGGTCCCTCGTAGTCTGCCACCTTCATTGCCCGGGCACTGACATCACTTCCCCTTGGCGCCGCACAGTCATCTGGGACCTGTCACATGTCCCAGATGACTGAGCGTCGAATCACGGCGGCGCTCGTGCATGCGCAGTGGGTGCCCGGCTGTGAAGCCACAGCCGGGTGCCCACATTAAGAATGCGGGCACCGCGAGCTGAGCGGGGAACGAGGGGGGGGCCTCGTTCCCACGCATCGCTGGACCCCGGGACAGGTAAGTGTCCGATTTATTAAAAGTCAGCAGCTGCAGTATTTGTAGCTGCTGACTTTTAAAAAAAATAATAATTTTGTGGTCCCTCCTCTTTTTAAGTTGACATACAGAATCTTATCAAAAACCAACTGGATTACCTATTTTGGGTATTTTAAAAGCATTAGGCATTGCTTAGGTTATGGGGACATATGTACACACATAATACGGCACTCAGGATACGTTTACATACAACAGGGGATGATTGTTATATACACTCACCGGCTACTTTATTAGGTACACCTTGCTAGTACCAGTTTGGACCCCCTTTTGCCTTCAGAACTGCTGGGACCTTCAGTAAAAAGCATTTCAACTTTCCACCTATTAAATCTTCTGCGCTTGTTTTAACCGCTTCAGCCCCGGAAGATTTTACCCCCTTCCTGACCAGAGCCCTTTTTAAAATTTGGTAGTGCGTCACTTTAACTGACAATTGCGCGGCTGTACCCAAATGAAATTTGCGTCCGTTTTTTCCCCACACAGAGCTTTCTTTTGGGGGTATTTGATCACCTCTGCTTTTTATTTACAGGGATTTGTGTGTTTACACAAATCCCTGTGCTGGCACTCATGCACGCCATCGTGTGTGGCCAGCGGCGATCGTGCCTGCCGTGCACGTGCCCTCTGGTGGCTGAAACGTTTAGAGTAAAGATACTAAAATATGTGGTTGCATAAGTGTGCACACCCTCTTATAACTGGGGATGTAGCTGTGTTCAGAATTAAGCAATCACATTCAAACTCATGTTAAATAGGAGTCAGTACACACCTTCCATCATTTAAAGTGCATCTGGTTTAACCCCACATTTCAGCTGTTCTGGTAGGTCTTTGCTGACATTTACTTAGTCTCATCCTACATCCGTGGTCTGCAGAGAGCTTTCAAGCATCAGCGGGATCTCATAGTTAAAAGGTATCAGTCATGAGAATTTCCAAGGCATTTGATATACCATGGAACACAGTGAGGACAGTCCTCATCAAGTGGAGAAAATATGACAACAGTGACATTACCAAGAACTGGACGTCCCTCAAAGACTGATGAAAAAAAGAAGAAAACTGGTCAGGGAGGCGGCCAAGAGGCCTACAGCAACATTAAAGGAGCTGCAGGAATAATGGCTGTGTAGTACATGTGACAACAATCTCCCGTATTCTTCATATGTTGGGGCTATGGGGTAGAGTGGCAAGACAGAAGCCTTTTCTTACAAAGAAAAACATCCAAGCCGGGCAAAATTTTGCAAAATCACATCTGAAGTCTCCCAAAAGCATGTGGGAAAATGTGTTGGGGTCTGATGAAACCAAGGTTGAACTTTTTGGCCATAATTCCAAAAGATATGCGCAAAAACACTGCATATCACCAAAAGAACACCATACCCACCGTGAAGCTTGGTGGTGGCAGCAATCATGCTTTGGGGCTGTTTTTCTTCAGCTGGAACAGGGGCCTTAGTCCAGGTAGAGGGAATTATGAACAGCTCCAAATACCAATCAAAGTCAATATTGGCACAAAACCTTCAGGCTTCTGCTAGAAAGCTGAACATGAAGAGGAACTTCATCTTTCAGCATGACAACGGCCCAAAGCATACATCCAAATCAACAAGGAATGGCTTCACCAGAAGAAGATTAAAGTTTTGGAATGGCCCAGACCTGAATCCCGTTGAAAATCTGTGGGGTGATCTGAAGAGGGCTGTGCACAGTAGATGCCCTCGTAATCTGACAGATTTGGAGTGTTTTTGCAAAGAGTGGGCAAATATTGGTAAGTCAAGATATGCTGATAGACTCATACCCCAAAAACAGAGTGCTGTAATAACATCAAAAGGTGCTTCAACAAAGTATTAGTTTAAGGGTGTGCACACTTATGCAACCATAAGTGGGGCGGCACAGTGGTGTAGTGGTTAGCACTCTTACCTAGCAGTAAGAAGGGTCGCTGGTTCGAATCCCAACCACGACACTACCTGCCTGGAGTTTGCATGTTCTCCCTGTGCCTGCGTGGGTTTCCTCCGGGTACTCCGGTTTCCTCCCACAATCCAAAGACATGCAGGTAGGTTAATTGGCTTCTGTACAAAAATTGGCCCTAGTATATGAATGGGGACCTTGGATTGTGGGCTCCTTGAGGGTAGGGACCAATGTGAGTGTGTGATGTACATGGATGGGGACAATTGTAGACACTCACTCAGGTTGAACTGGATGGACTGATGTCTTTATTCAACCTTACTAACTATGAAACTATGAAACCATATTATTATTATTATTATTATTATTATTATTATTTTTTTTTACTTCCCTCCACCTAAAAGATTTCAGTTTGGGGTTCAACTGAGTTGTACAGTTTATAGGTCACATTAAAAGGTGGAAAAAGTTCTGAAATTATTTCTTTGTCTCATTTATTTTTTTTTTTTTTTTTACACATCACAGAAACCTGACATTTTAACAGGGATGTGTATACTTTTTATATCCACTGTATGTTTTACATGTATATCTGATGTCTTTAGCTTTATATACTGTTTAGAAAGTTCTGATGTGTTAGGAGGATTTCTCTTCCTGTTCAACACTGAGGTGAAGTCTGGGCATACAGCCAAGACAGCTGATTGGAGGAAAGGCACACACCCCCCTCTTCTCATAGGTAGAGATTTTCAGAGCTGATCGTTGAATAGTTCAGCTCTGTGCTAAGCATCCTCCCCAACACAACTCTGGCTGCTTTTATCATATGTGACAGAGAACTTGTCAAGAATTATCAGGGTGATAACAGAAGAACGGCGCAGAACAAAGCTACGGGACATAGTGCTTTGAAGAGAGATAACAAAACACTGCAGATTTATGTGCCCAGCTCAAATTTCATGAATCGGGTTTCCATCCACTTTAATTCTTTGTGGCATAGATTCAACAAGGTGTTGGAAACATTCCTCACAGATTTTGATTCATATTGACATGATAGCATAGCTCCCAACTGTCCCTGATTTCGAGGGAATGTCCCTCATTCCTCCTCATGTGTCCCTCATTTTGGTCAGATCTATATAGATGTATATAAAATGCACTTTTTATCTATCAAAAAGGTTTAGCGCTGGAAAACACTTTCATCTGATTTCTAAATTGCGGCATTTGTAAATTCCAAAAGCCAATATAAAAGAATAGTAGTGGTAAAAAAAAAGGACTCGTAGGTTTAACCAATCTTGTTTTTTTGTAAAATTCTCCTTTTAAGGGGGCGTGGCCAGGGGTGTGTCCTTTGCCTGTATACTTTTGATGATGGGTGTCCCTCATTCCCATCTCAGAAAGTTGGGAGGTGTGATGATAGCATCACGCAATTGCTGCAGATTTTGTCTGGTGCACATCCATGATGTGAAAGTCACGTCCCACCACATCCCAAATGTGCTCCATTAGACTGAGATCTGGTGAGTGTGGAGGCCATTGGAGTCCAGTGATCTCATTGTCATGTTCTATAATCCAGTGGTGAGATGATTGGAGCTTTGTGACATGGTGCATTATCCTGCTGGAAGGAGCCATCAGAAGATGGGGACACTGTAGTCATAAAGGGATGGACATGGTCAGCATCAATACTCAGGGAGGCCGTGGTGTGTAAACGATGCTCAATTGGTACTAAGGGGACCAAAGTGTGCCAAGAAAATATCCCCCCACCATTACACCACCACCAGCCTGAACCGGTGATACAAGGCAGGATGGATCCATGGCTTTCATGTTTACATGTTTACAAATTCTGACCCCACCATCTGAATGTCACAGCTGAAATTGAGACTCATCGGATCAGGCAACGTTTTTTTCAATCTTCTATTGTCCAATTTTGGTGATCCTGTGAGAATTGTGGCCTCAGTTTCCTGTTCTTAGCTGACAGGAGAAGCACCTGGTGTGGTCTTCTGCTGCTGTAGCCCATGTGCTTCAAGGTTTGATGTGTTGTGTGTTCAGAGATGGTATTCTGCATACCTTGGTTGTAACGAGTGGCTTCAGCAGTCTCACTATTCGTTGCTAGAGCACACAGAGCCTTAAAAAAATGATCTTAGTTCCTTCTCTATAAATTGCTCTCACGCCTACAAGATCTACACAATTTATACATCAAAACGTAGATATTTATTTTTTCTAGTTTCAGTTTTGTGATACGCCTTTTACTTTTGGCTGGTTGAGCTTCCAAATGACAAGAGTTCTACACTTTCTTCCATTGACTGTCCTGTATAAAATTCTTCACATTTCCCAGTGAAACGCACAGCCAACTTCTTCTTCTTTGTTTAAATCGCTGACATGCCCACATTTTTAAGTTTATCAACATACATATTATAGCGATACGTTCACAAAGGCCGTGTCTCGAACGCTGAAGTCACTGTTTCGATAGCGTGTACTGTTATGGATTTATTAAGGCTCGTTTGAAGGATTTTCTCACACTGCCTCTCACTCATTAGGTGTGGGGATTAATGATCAAAAAGCTTTTCAAAAAACCTTTAAATATTCAACATCTTTCATACAATAGTGTTAAACTTTTTTAACCACTTCCCAACCGGCGCACGACAATGTACGTCGGCGGAATGGCATGGGCAGGCAAAAGGGCGTACATGTACGTCCCCTTTAGGATTGCCGCCGTGCGATCGCGTGCGCGCGCCGGTCGGGACCCCCGTGAGTCTGGTCGCGGACCCGATCGCCACGGGGATACCCACGATCGTCTCACAGGAAGGCTGAACGGGAGATGCGGAAGTAAACAGCATCTCCCCCGTTCTGCCTAGCAACTAGTGACACTGATCTCTGCTCCCTGTGATTGGAGCAGAGATCAGTGTTCACAGCCAAGCCCCTAGGAACAACCCCTACACTGCCACCTAGTGGTTAACCCCTTCACTGCCAGTGTCATTTATACAGGAATCAATGCATTTAAATAGCACTGATTGCTGTATAAATGACAATGGTCCCAAAAATGTGTCAAAAATGTCCGATGTGTCCGCCATAATGTCGCAGTCACAATAAAAATCACTGATCGCCGCCATTACTAGTAAAATATTTTTTAATAAAAATGCTATAAAACTATCCCCTATTTTGTAAACACTATAACTTCTGCGCAAACCAATCAATAATCGCTTATTGCGATTTTTTATTTTTTTATTTTATTTTTTTACCAAAAATATGTAGAATACGTATCGGTCTAAACTGAGGAAATTTTTTTTTTTTTATATATTTTTGGGGGATTTTTATTATAGCAAAAAGTAAAAAATTGTGCGTTTTTTTTCAAAATTGTCGCTCTTTTTTTGTTTATAGCGCAAAAAAAAACCGCAGAGGTGATCAAATACCACCAAAAGAAAGCTATATTTGTGGGAAAAAAAGGACGTCAATTTTGTTTGGGAGCCACGTCGCACGACCTCGCAATTGTCAGTTAAAGCGACGCAGTGCCGAATCGCAAAAAGTGGTCTGGTCTTAAGCCAGTAAAATGTTCCGGTCTGAAAGTGGTTAATGAAATTCATGTTCATTTTAAAACCATTCCTACTTTTCCAACTATTCTCAATTCTTCAACCTTTTTCTTACGGATTTAAGCTATTCATCCAGTTAGCTTTAGCAATTCAGCTATTCAGCATTCCCACGCATTTTCTCCAGGAAATGCATTTTCTAGTTTGAGTTACTGTTGCCTTTTTATCAACGGGAACCAGTCTGCCCATTCTCCTCTGACAACAAGATATTTTCCTCCACACAACTGCCGCTCACTGGATATTTTCTCTTTTTCGGACCATTCTCTGTAAACCCGAGAGATATGTGTTTTTGAAATACTCAGACCAGCCCGTCTGGCACCAACAACCATGCAACGTTCAAAGTCACTTATATCCCTTTTCTTCCCCATTCTGATGCTCTGATTGAACTTCAGCAAGTCATCTTCACCACGTCTATATGCCTGAATGCATTGAGTTGCTGCCATGTGATTGGCTGAATAGCAATTCACGTCACCAAGCAATTGAACCAGGTGTACCTAAATAAAGTGGTTGGTGAGTGTATATTCCCAGTAAGTGAGAAATTTGGGAAACCCCACATTGATGAACGGCCCTGAAAGCTGTTCATTTTCACGCGCTCCGTGCTTTCTGGGGTTCACTCTTTTATCCTCCAAAGTGATTGGCTGACTGTATTGAAATTCTTCAAACCACCAGATATTAGCAGATGTGGATTGTAGCGGTGAAGCTGCTATTCCAGGCTTTGCTAAACCCGCCAGACTTCACGGCTTCTGTCAGTCATTCTGACATACAACCTGCACAGACGCTAAACCTCTCCAGGGCTTTGGAGTCTGAGAGCTCTTCACTTCCATAATAGCAACCCAAAAACCATTGATACAAGTTTATATTTAGAGATTTTTCTTTTTTTTTTTTTTAGCAGTTTCTTTGCTTTTTCTATTCAGATTTGAGTTCTTAACCTTCTAATGGTATAAATCTAGTGTAGCTGAGAACACTTTGAATAGTGATTGCTGTGCACAAAGCTATATATTCCGTAAAGCTCTGTCCTGTGAAGTTGTTCCTAGAAGGTTTTCAAACCACTGATTATTACTGAATAGCGGTTGTACAGATTTGTAGTTAAAGCGGAGTTCCACCGTTTTTTTTTTTTTTTTTTAAAGTCAGCAGCTATAAATACTGCAGCTACTGACTTTTAAAATATGGGCACTCACCTGTCCAGGGCGCCTGCGATGTCCTCACTCGAAACCGATATATCCCTCAGCTGTCGCGTGCTGCCGCCGCCATCCTCGGTAAAGGAATCAGGAAGTGAAGCCTTGAGGCTTCACTTCCTGGTTCCCTACTGCACATGCGTGACTCATGCTGCGGGGGGGGGGGGGGGGAAGAGAGAAAGTGGTGTAGATACCCGCGGGTGGCTCGAGTATCTATGCCAAGAAGTGGGAGCAAAATACCTGTATTATACAAGTATCTGCTCCCCCCCTCCCCCTGAAAGGTGCCAAATGTGACACTGGAGGGGGGGGGGGGGGGAGGAACCAGAAAAGCGGAAGTTCAATTTTTGGGTGGAACTCCGCTTTTAAAACTGAATATGCTGTAGGGGCTTCTGTTTTGAAAAATCATTACTTTAGCAATATCTGTTCATCGTTCACCTTTTTATAGAATGCACATTTACTGGGAGAGAACCACAGGGTTGATTTACTAAAACTGGAGAGTGCAACATCTGGTGCAGCTGTGCATTGTATCCAATTGGCTTCTTTCTTCAGCTTGTTCAATTAAGCTTTGACAAAATAAAAAAATCTGGAAGTTTTTTGGTTTCAATGCAGAGTTGCACCAGATTTTGTACTCTCCAGTGCAAGTAAATCAACCCCAATGTCTTTGACAGTTCAGTGCTAGCTTTAAAGAATATCTTCAGTCATGAACACACCCCCTCCTGTAGTTTTGACCACTCGTGCCAGTAGGCTTTGCGAGTGGTCCTGTCAGGGCTGGGCTTAGCCCTTCCTTCTCTGAGCTGGCCGCTCAGCTGTCTGCTACATGCCAGCTCCTATCTCTCCACAGTTACTCAGCTGTTGATGATATCCTGCTCGTCAGTCCTGCCTACTTAAGCTGTCCAGCCCAGAGGATCTCTGTCTCTCTGATGTTCACCAAGGCGAAGGCAATCTCCTGCGTTCCTGTTTAACCACTTGCCTACCAAGCACTTGCACCCCCTTCCCGCCCAGGCCATTTTTCAGCTTTCAGCACTGTCGCACTTCTAATGACAATTGCACGGTCGTGCTACACTGTACCCAAACACACTTTTTATCCTTTTCTTCACACAAATGGAGTTTTCTTTTGGTGGTATTTAATCACCGCTGGTTTTTTTTTATCCCCCCCCCCCCAAAAAAAAACAAAAATTTGGTAACTTTTATTTTTCTACACTTTTTCTGTCAGTAGATTTTGTAACTAAGTAACTTTTCGCCTTCACTGGTGGGCACTGATGAGGAGGCACTAATATGCCGCACTGGTGGGCACGGATAGGCGGTACAGAAGGGGCACTGATGGCCATTGCTAGGCACTGATTTATGGCGCTTGTGGGCAGTGGTGGGCACTGATTTATGGCACTTGTGGGCACTGATTGCTGGCACTTGTGGGCAGTGGTGGGCACTAATTGCTGGCACTTGTGGGCAGTGGTGGGCACTGATTGCTGGCACTTGTGGGCAGTGGTGGGCACTGTATGCTGGCATTGGTGGGCACTAATTTGTGACACTTTTTTTTTCCTTTATTGTAATCAGGAAACTGATGATCAGTGCCCTGATTACATTCGGAGATGCCGCTGGTCGGCTCTTCTCTCCTCACTCTGTCAGTTACCAGCTTCTCTGTGTTTACAGGTGACTGGCTGTGATTGGACTCTTTACAGAGATCGGGGTCGCACCGTGTCCTAGTAACACGGCGCGATCGCCGTGCTGCGTGCCCGTTCTGGGATGCCGTCATATTATGGCGTCCCAGAACGAGAGCCGCACCGCCCCGCCATCATTTGACGGTGGGCGGGCGGCAAGCAGTTAAAGACTTGCTTGGCTGACATCCCTTCTGGCTCCAGATCCTGCATTAGTACAGGCCTGCTTAGATCCAATGGATGTTGACTCAGGTCTCCAAATTGTGTTTATGATGCTTATATTTGATCTGCGTTGTATGAGGCTCCATTCATCGTAGAGTTAAATGTTGGACAGCTGAAGAGCACTTGTCGAAGTCTTCACAGAATTGTGGACGATGACAAATGTTTTTAACCAACATAAGAAGGATCTCTTCTATCATGATCGTTACTGCAGGAAAAAAACAAATTGTGTCTTGAAATAGTTAAGGACGTCTTCATATCGCACCAGACTTGGTTGTTAAGGAGATGGATTTTGTGTCAGATAATCGCTGATCTGTTCTGTGAAATGGCCGGATATGTGATGCATTCACTCAAAGGAAAAAATATAATGCTTTTATGCCAATATTATTTATCTTTACAAATATAAATATATTCTTTTTACTTTGTGCGTAAATATGTACATAAATACACCTTGCTTTACAAATGAGCATTTCATATAGCACAATTCTTGGGGTACTCGAGGTGGTACCACTTGAGGTGGTAATCTCAAAGCTGTTAACGGATCACTCATGGCCCTGAATCGTTTATTTGTGTTCCTGCCTTTTTAGCTTGAGCTATTGAGCCCTGTAAACAGCAGACTTTTTACAATGAGGCAGAGAAAAATGTAAGAAGTAGTTTAAGGCTGGGTACACACTGCCGCATGGAGCTGCTCAGAGCAGGGGTCTGGTGTGTACCTGTTCACCTTTTCAGGTCCAATTGCAGCCCATATTTTTGGCTTAATTCGGACCCGAAACAGACCAAAAGACACACAGGACTCCTGTGCAATTCGCACCGAAGCCGCTCCGGAGATGTGAACCAGCTCCATAGATAGCCGGTCACAATCTCCTGACGTGAATTGAATGCAGGGAAACCCCCATCCAATTTGCACCAGTGTGAACCCAGCCTAAAGGTCCAACTGCAGGCTCAAAGGGAGAAAACCGTTCTTCGTATGCAGTATTTTTAAAGCTGGGTGCCAGGTAAAAAAAATTAGAGTAGCCACATTTGTCCAGCTTGGACCAATATATGTATGTATGGTGCCATATCTGGGGGATGCCTATGAAAATTTGGAAATCACTGGCATAGTCTCCTCCAGTACAGTGATTGCTGATGTCTTCCTGTGCCTAGCAGCTGCCTTCTACATGGTGAACATGGGGATTGGGGGGGGGGGGGGGGGGGGGGGGCGTCTCCCTCTCAGGAATAGTGCCATTCACAGAATGCTTTGCATTTTTCTCAGTGAATGCAAGACATCTGATTGGACTAGGTGGAAATCGTAATGTCGCTGCCCCACCTTTCCTTTGTCAGAGAACACTTTGCATTAATTGAGGAAAATGCATGCATTGTGTTGTGGAGTCGCGCGCTTTCCATACGTAAAGATATGGGATATATATCTCCACTTCTGGCACCTGGACAGAGAGACAGGGAAGCCAAATATATTCAGAGGTTGTGCGGTGAACCTGTTTCTTTGCCCTCCATGGGCAGAGCTCAGGTTCACATTTACCACTTGAAGACCAGGCTCCTTCTCTTGCAATTTTTTTTTAAATCTGTATTTTTCGCTAGAAAATTACTTATAACCCCCAAACATTCGATATATATTTTTTTTTAACAGAGACCCTAGGGAATAAAATGGTGATTGATTACATTTTTTATGTCACAGTATTTGCGCAGGGGTTTTTCGCGGGGTTTTGTCACGCTTTTGGAATGGCGACAGACCACTGTATTTAAAAAAACCTCCATAGGCAACGTTTTAATTTGTTATCTATTTAGCGTTGGAGGAGGTCTAGCCCTGAAATTATTGCTCTCGCTCTATAGTTCACCTCACATGTGTTGTGCAAACACTATGTATGTGTGTGTGTGTGTATGTATATATGTTTGCTTCTGCGTGACAGCACGGAGGGATTGGGGCGCTTGAAATTTTTATTTCTTCATTGTATTTTTTTTATTCTTTACACTGTCCCTTTTTAAATTTATTTTTTTATCACTTTTATTCCTATTACAGGGAATTAACCATTTGCCAACCCCCCATATCCGACCACCCCGCAGACGTTTTTCAGCTAACTCTGGGAGGGCCACTGCATTTTTTTTTTATTTTTTTTATAGCGCAAAAAATTGAAAAAAAAACCAGAAGTAATCAAATACCACCAAAAGAAAGCTCTATTTGTGTGAAAAAATTGTGTTGCGTGACCAGTGATGTAAGTAACTGAGTTAAAATAAACAGAGTTACTTAACGCAGTTACTTTTACGAGTAATCTAACTGATTACTTTTCCCCTCATGGTAACTCAGTTCCCATTACTTGGGCAGCGTTACCCCAATTACATCTACTACCACTAGATGGCAGTAGTGTAATTCCGGTGTCCTGCCAAAAAAGTTCCCCCGCCGGAAAAGGACCCCCTGTACTGCGTAGGCGCAGCGCTTGCACAGTACGAAGGACTACGGAGCTTCCGAAAATTGCCGAACCTAAACATCTCTGAAACGACAGGCGCTGTGATTGGGCGCGTATCAGGCGTCCAATCATAGCAGAGGAGGAGTGGGCAGGAGAGGAAATGGAGGACACGATGCCGCCGTCACCCGAGACAAGGTAAGTGCAGGGCGGGGGCACAGTGGCAGCTTCTTTGCAGAAGCCTTCTTTGCAGGGACTGTTTTGATGGGCACAGTGGCTGCATTTGATGGGCTTTATTTTTCAGAATTTTTCAGTTTATTTGCGCCCCCCCCCAAAATTTTGGGCACCAGCCGCCACTGTTGTGCACTGAACTTTTGGTGGAAGAGTTCCTTTTATCATCAATTATGTTGTTGTTCATTTGATTGACGGACTTTCACATTTGATCACTATTCACTTTAAATAATTTTTTTATAGCGCTGCACTTTGAACTTTACACTAGCAATAATTACTGTGTTCTCCCAGTGGGGTGGGCGGCTTCCCCCCACCAGGAGAACACAATGACTCAGTGGGAGGGGTTCCCCTGTCAATACTGTCTGGTCGCAGGAAAGAAATTTGCTCGGTCTATGGCCGGACTAACAGTTAGGGGTTCCTTGAATATTTGAAGGGTTCCTCTGTGGTAAAAAGGTTGAATGGCTATTGTAGCACCTTCATAGAACATTGTATGTCATAGTATGGTGGGAGGTTCCCTTCATATACAGTCCATATTGAGTACAGAAGCTCTTCTACAGACGGCATTGTGTTTTTAAATGGTTGAATAGCCTGCGTGACCCCATCCCATTACAATGTTAAATGCCTCTTGTGTGGATGAGGGTTATGTTTCCTTTGGCGTGAATGTTGGCTTCTGTTACGGCTCCAGTTACCTTACTGCTGTAATCACTAACTTGTCATTGCCTCTCTACAACCTTAGCGGGTAACGTCCGCAGAACTTCTAAGAGCGAACGTTAATGTGCCAGCTTGGCTTCCTTTTTATATGTGGTATACTGTATGTCAGGACAGAATTACTTTCATTCGTGCAGCACTGAGATAGTCCTGTGTTTTCCCAAAGTACATTGAGACATTCTCAAACCATTGGATAGTGGATCAGTGTTTAAGCAGTGTACATGCAGCCAGTTCATTCTGAGTTTTTAGTTTAACCACTTGCCTACCAGGCACGAACACCTCCTTCCTGACCAAGCCATTTTTCAGCTTTCAGCGCTGTCGCATTTTGAATGACAATTGCGCGGTCATGCAACGTTGTACCCAAATAAAATTTTTATCATTTTTTCCCCACAGATAGAGCTTTATTTTTGTGGTATTTGATCACCTCTGCGTTTTTTATTTCTTGCGCTATAAACAAAAGAAGAGGGACAAGTTTGAAAAAACATAAATTTTTACTTTTTATTATAATAAATATCCAATTTTTTTTTTTTTTAAACAAATTTTTTCTTTAGTTTAGGCCGATACGTATTCTTCTACATATTTTTGGTAAAAAAACACAAGTGTATATTGATTGGTTTGCGCAAAAGTTATAGAGTCTACAAAGTAGGGGATAGATTTATAGCATTTTTTTTTATTATTTTTTTTTTTTACTAGTAATGGCGGCGATCTGCGATTTTTATCATGACTGCGACATTGCAGCGGACATATCGGACACTTTTGACACATTTTTGGGACCATACACATTTATACAGCGATCCGTGCTATAAAAATGCATTGATTACTGTATAAATGTGATTGGCAGGGAAGGGGTTAACACAAGGGGACGCTGCATGGGGTTAATATGTTCCCTATGTTAGTGATTCTAACTGTGGGGGGAGGGGACTGACTGGGGGAGGGGACCGATCGGTGTCCCTATGTACAAGGGACATACCATCGGTCTCCTCTCCAGTGATAGGACGTGGATCTGTGTGTTTACATACACAGATCCACGTCCTGCTCAGTTACTGGGCAATCGCGGGTGCCCGGCGGCGCATCGGGTCCCCAGCGACGCGGCGGGTACGCATGCGCCCTCTAGTGGACAAAATGTAAGCGACGTCATATGACGGCGCCACGCCACAAGAGCCGCACCGCTCCGCCGTCAATTGACAGTGGGCGGTCGGCTACAGGTTAAAGCATTTCTATTTTGTGGTCAAATAAGTTTATATTACACAATTTTAGAGATGGCATTACAAGCGTTTACTATGTAGGGACATGTTACATAATTAAAGCATTTCTATTTTAATTCTACACAGTGCTTTGAGTTAGTGTATGCATGCCTAAGGCCCCTTTCACACGGACGCAGTCAGTTTAGGCACGTCAAAAACGTATCAGTTCTTATCCGTTGTCTCATCCGTTTTCATCCGTTCTGTTAATGTCTGTTTTTGTTCCGTTAACATCCGCTTACATCTGTAAATGCACACGTTTACGTCCGTTTTTTCATCCGTTTTTGTATACGTTTTGTTCCGTTTATATATGTGCCTGTGCCTTTAAGAGGTTGAGTTCACAGATAAACACAAAACGGATCTTAACGGATCTTAACGGATCGGACGTTAACGGACGATGTCCGTCAACGTCAGTTAATATCCGTTTTGACGGATCTGAACGTAGCCTTGTACGTTTAAAAAACCGGATAAAAACAGAAGCGGATGTTAACTGATGGTGATGGATGTTCATCCGTCTGCCCATAGGAATGCATTGTCGTCCGTCGACGGATGGAAGAAAAACGGATAGACGGTCCGTCCGTGTGAAAGGGGCCTAAAGGCTGACCTTTAAGTTGAGGAATGCTGCGTTATACAGTTATTATAACTATTTAAATCAATTTCTACCCCAAGCAAATTTAAATTACACTTCCTTCTTTTGGCTGATTCATACAACTTTCTCTTTTTTTTTTTTTTTTATCTCTGTGGTAGCAGCAAACACCCTTGGCTGGATGCCTGTTATAGATCTTAGATTGTAAGCTCTAAGGAGCAGGGCCCTCTGATTCCTATTGTATTTGTACTGCCTACCCTCAAGTTGTAAAGCGCTGCGTAAACTGTTGGCGCTATATAAATCCTGTATAATAATAATAAATAAATCTGAAGGCTGGAAGCTGGCTGATGGAAAGATAGATTAGTCTAATGCCTCGTACACACGATCGGAAATTCCGCCAGCAAAAGTCTGATGTGAGCTTTTGGTCGGAAAACCCGACCGTGTGTATGCTTCTTGGGACTTTTGCTGGCGCAATTCCCGCCAGCAAAAGATTGAGAGCATGTTCTCTATTTTTCGGTCGGAAAAAGTTCTGTTCGGAAATTCCGATCGTCTGTAGCAATTCCTACGCGCAAAATTCCTACGCATGCTCGGAAACATTGAACTTAATTTTCTCTGCTCGTCGTGTTCTACATCAACGATTTCTTGACGGTCGAAAGTTCTGAGAACTTTTGTGTGACCGTGTGTATGCAAGCCAAGCTTGAGCGGAATTCTGTCGGAGAAACCATCCAAGATTTTCCTGACGGAAAATCTTCTCGTGTGTACGGGGCATTAGCCGATTGGTGATACTTCTGTCTTATTCCATCCATACACAGAGCAAATTTCTTTCCTGAAACCGCAGGCTTGATTCCCCCATCAACACACACAGTGCTGATGTGGGAATTCCTCCTGCCGGCCATTGTCCAATAGCAGCTAATACCAATAATTGCAAGAGAACCCGGCAAGCTGGTTGTACCCAAGTTGCTCGATCAACTTGGTACATTCAGCCTTCCCATTAACGGTTCGAATCGTCAGGAACCGGCCGA
Source organism: Lithobates sylvaticus (assembly GCA_028564925.1). Taxonomy (NCBI): domain Eukaryota; kingdom Metazoa; phylum Chordata; class Amphibia; order Anura; family Ranidae; genus Lithobates; species Lithobates sylvaticus. Next base: position 744,487,753 of record CM053026.1, on the reverse strand, counting down.
GATTCGAACTGCGTATGACCAACCTATTATCTGCTGGAGTGCGTCGGTGAGCTATCTATATTGTTTACCTGAAGTGAAGGGGACCCACCTATACTGTTGGACAAGGAGGTTTGGATTACAAAACCAGATATACAGAATTAATCTTTTAGCATTGAAAACCTTTTTCATTTATTGTTGAAGGTTGATTGGCCCTCTCAGTTTGGCCCACATATAGCGGTTTATTTGGTCATGTACTGGTCTTAATTTGTAGCAATGGATATGGCTTAAAGCCCAACTCTGGGCAAATTCACCCCCCCCCCCATGCAGTGGGGCTAAGGCTGCACTGCATGGGTTAAAGTGGAGTTCCACCCTATTGTTTTCCATTTTGGCTCCATGCATTGCTTTCCGCTGTTCCATCAATGTTTGGGACTCCCCCCCCCCCCCAAGTTTAATTACCTTTAGGCTTCCTTACATAGTAGGTGAGGTCGAAAAAAAAGACCCAAGTCCATCAAGTCCAACCTATGTGTGTGATTATATGTCAGTATTACATTGTATATCCCTGTATGTTGTGGTCGTTCAGGTGCTTATCTAATAGTTTTTTTAAACTATCAATGCCCCCCGCTGAAACCACCACCTGTGGAAGAGAATTCCACATCCTTGCCGCTCTTACAGTAAAGAACCCTCTACATAGATTAAGGTTAAACCTCTTTTCTTCTAATTTTAGTGAGTGGCCACGTGTCTTGTTAAAATGCCTTCCGCCAAAATGTTTTATCCCTATTGTGGGGTCACCAGTACGGTATTTGTATATTGAAATAATATCCCCTCAGAGAGAATAAGTTCAGTGCTCGCAACTGTTCCTCATAACTAATATCCTCCAGACCCTTTTTTAGCTTAGTTGCCCTTCTTTGTACTCGCTCCATTTCCAGTACATCCTTCCTGAAGTGTTGCACTTCTGTATTACCTTATGGCGTGGTACGTCATATCCTCCTGCCCATTGGCTCCTGGGATATAGGCATCATCTCCCAGGATTTAACAGGCATCTGCCGCGCCGCGTTCACCTCACTTTCTTCACACTACGCAGGCGCAAGCTCGGGAGGTGCATGCTGGGTAGCCAGCTGCACCGTATCCCAGAAGAAAATCCAACCAGGCTTTAGCTGCCCAAACTGAAGTTGGAAGCTTACAGGTTGGAGTGAGGACAATGCGTAACATTGGATTAACAAGGAACACAAATGATTAGATATGCACCTCATGCTGATTTCTGCACGTCTTAAGCTGCGACTATCATGGGGGTGCCTTCTAAAACGGAAACAAAACCGGAGCTCTGCTTTAACTACGTGCTTTGTCTAGGGGTGAACTCAAAGCCTATGCTCACCTGATTTTTTGATCCTCCAGAAAATGGCGCTTCCCCACGTCCAGAAACAGTCTTTGGGTTGTAATGACATCAGGAACAGTCCATCGCACAAGACCGCTGGACCACAGGGGGGGGAGGAGCCGAAGGGTCTGGTCTTGTGCTGGGAGGATCAGCTGAGTATATCTCCGTTCTAGGAGCATCTAGATCAGTGATGGAGAACCTTAGCACCCCAGATGTTTTGGAACTACATTTCCCATGATGCTCAAATACAATGCAGAGTGCTGGAGCATCATGGGAAATGTAGTTCCAAAACACCCGGGAGGTGCCAAGGTTCTCCATCACTGAACTAGACAAAAACCAGCACGGCCCCACTACATGGGAACAAATAAAATCTGCTTGAAAAACCCTGAGGCATCAATAGTGGTAACCTTTTGTAAGTGAATTGGCTATCGTGGCCCTAAGATTGCTTGGGTAGTTTGTGTTTTATGATTATTATTATACAGGATTTATATAGCTGCCCAGCATATAACAAAATAAAGGCGCACGGTACAGTTAAAACACAATTTAATACAAGAGGGTTAGATCATCAATAATCATCATCCATTTCATTTCACAATAATCACTTGTAATTCCTACTTGTTCCATTTCTTTTTCTTTGTGACTTTTTTGTTTTTTACTTTTAAGTGACTCATGTTTCACGGTTCTCTTTGAGACATTTATTCCTGATATAAGCTTCTTATTGTTTTACGCAACACAATTTATTTTTTTTTTGTCTTGAAGGGAATTTCTTTCCTGCGGCAACTTCCATCACGGGGTGTGTTCCCATTCATTTTAATTAATTACACAGAACTTTTTGTCTTTGTTCACCAAGCTCATCATTGTGCTCCGTTTTGTGTTTTACTATTTTAATGTAGCCCTCGAGCAATACCTGCTCACTACTTTTGTCACCTTATTAAACAAAATTGTAAGCCACCTATTCAAAAGTATCTGCCATTGAGAATGCAGTACAGACCAGCGACATCCCTTATCATACAGCCTATCCAACCCGTACAGATCAGAGACTTCACTGAGAATGTATTCTGTCTGTTCACTTGGGATTTATTTATTTTACAAGTACTTATAGCGCTGTCAATTTACGCAGCACTTTACATATATATTGTACAATCACATCAGTCCCTGCCCTCAAGGAGCTTACAATTTAAGGCACAGGGAGAACATGCAAACTCCAGGCAGGTAGGGATTTGAACTGGTGCCGCGGTTGGGATTTGAACTGGTGCCGTGCCGCGGTTGGGATTTGAACTGGTGCCGTGCCGCGGTTGGGATTTTGAACCGGTGCCGTGCCGCGGTTGGGATTTTGAACTGGTGCCGTGCCGCGGTTGGGATTTTGAACTGGTGCCGTGCCGCGGTTGGGATTTTGAACTGGTGCCGTGCCGCGGTTGGGATTTTGAACCAATGACCCTAGTGCTGCTAGGTTCAAGTGCTAACCACTACACCACTGTGCTGCTTAGTGATCTGAGTGCATCATTTCCATTCACTAGAGACCTTTGGCATCACTTAAATCTATCAAATTACACATTTTGGGTTTAATTGCATCTTAAAGAGGAACTGCAGTCTGCTCACATCATTTGTAATAGAAACATATTTGCCATTCTGAAGCTTCCCTCCAACCAGTTTGCATATTTTTTTATATATACTGTGATTCTGTACTTGCCAAATATGCTGCAGAAATCTCCTTCCACTGAGTCTGACTGCAACCATTTTAACTGTGGGCAGCTGAAGCTGCTGCCTGTTCACTTCCTGGATTAACACAGACACACACCTCCAGCTCTGCAGCTCTCATTGGCCCTCTTATAACTCACCCCCCCCCTTTCCTGGCAAACTGTCACAAGAGTGAGAGATAGAGCTGTGCATGATGTCATAAGCCTAGGCTTTTTACCAGACAAGAAACAGGAAGTGGGATGTATAAGGTATTTACTGGCAGAAAAAAAAATGTTTTACTATCCAAAGTTAAAACAACAAGAGCAGAAGATTTAATAGATGGAAAGATGAAAAAATGACTGAAGTTCTGCTTTAAAGTGGAGCTTTAGTCAAAAACTAAGTCCTTCTAGATCACTAAAGGTTGGCCAATTTTGCAGGTTATAGCTTTGTAAAACCTTAAAAGTGTCTATACTGTTTATAATCCAGTAATACACTTCCTCACCCTGCTTTGCACATGCTGAGTTGCTCTCAATTTTTTAAGCGTTTTTAAAAGCACTGACCAGTTTGTAGAGGCCGATCTGCTGACAGCCTTAACACGGATTTAAAGCCTCCTATACTTAAAAGTCAAGGAAGATGCTTCTTTTTGATCTGCAACTGCCATGGATGTGAAAAGTTATGACACCAGTCATTTGATGGCTTGACCCATTTGGTTGAGGACACAAGCAAATATGACAGTTTGCAAGCCTGCCATTCCAGAGATGTAACTGTTTTTTTTTTTTTTTTTTTTTTTTTTTTAAACGTATTAATCGATGGGTTTAGTTCTGCTTTATAATTTACTGCTGTTCAGGGGCTCTGGGCTTCAGCAAAATGGCAGCCTCCAGCAAGAAGAAATGGGAGCAAAGCTGGAGGCAATTTACAGCACACACTAATTTTGGTAGCGTAATTATTAATGTGGAATGTATGTTCCTAACTGAAGAACATCATTTTTTTTATCAAGTTATGGGCAAGATTCTGCTTTAATAATCCTCCTGTATGACTTCAGTTGTCGCTTTTAATTTTCATTGGTAACATCATAAGTCTAGAATGACTGACTGAAAAAATATAATTGTCAGAATCTACGTTTATGCAACACGTGTTGGGTATCGCTGCAACGTAAGGAATAATTCTAGGGCCATCGTTTTGACCTGTGAAGGCTATTTAAGCATTCCTATGGACAATTCTGGGTATCGTGGAGTGTCGCCATGTCACGGGCGCACTCCGTTTTCATACTGAATACTGAAAATGAAAAATACACTAGGCCGAAACCGATACCGAAACTGACGGTTTTAAAAACATATTTTTATATAAAAATGTATTTTTATATTTTAAATAACTTATACATTTTTATATAACACATTGCTAATAGTATTAGCAAAATTTCCATGCGGCGCACCTCTTGCAGATATGATACAGGAGATGGTCAGTGACTGCAGACGTGGTGCAGGAGATCAGTGCAGCCTCACCAGTGCCCATCATGCAGCCTGCCTGTGCCTCACCAGTACCCAGCAGCTCACCAGTGCCCATCATGCAGCCTGCCTGTGCCTCACCAGTGCCCAGCAGCTTACCAGCTGCACACTGATAATGCTCCTCCCGCTGATCATACCGACAAGCCACTCCTTATCGCGGTGTGCTGACAGCTTTCCTCCATGGAGCACTGTTTTGCTTTCAGCCGTCTCATCGAGGAGGGGGGGGGGAAGAGTGAGGAAGAGAGAGGAGGGGACTGGATGGGGGCGCTCCAGAATGACACCCCTGTCCTAGGCGGCACCTGGGGCAGGGCCCGCCCCATTTTGGGAGCCATTATCGGCAAGAATTCTTTCATCAAATTGCTGAAAAGGCCGTTTTTGGCAGATATGTTTCGGCGGCCGAAATTTCGGTGCATCCCTAGTTTTCAGTCTTGATAGGTTCGGTATCTGTTCAATTTAGTTAAATATTTTACAGAAAATTTTTAGATTTTGTGTTTGTGTGCACTACAGTTAAAGCTGAGTTCCAGGCTAAAACAAATCTAGGTCTTGAACACTCGAGAACCCCTCACCTAAATGCTTCGCTGCTGGTTTCCCTTAGTCGCAATGCCAGCACCTGCACCCAGAGCCGCTGGCCAGATCGGCTTTGAGGTGCTGACACCGCGGGATCCCAGGACAGGTAAGTGTCCTTATATTAAAAGTCAGCAGCTACATTATTTGTAGCTGCTGACCTTAAAATTTTATTTTACTTCTTTGATGCTGGAACTCCACTTCAGTTGGCTTTTTTTATTCTGGTGATTTTTATCTTTTTTTTTTTATTTATTTTTTTATTGTATCTCTTTACTTTTAAGTGTACAGTTCAGGTACTTTGTATTTGACTAACCCCAACGATCCCTCCTCTGCCAGCCTAATACTTACCTGTCTCTGATCCAGCAAGATATCAGCTGTACAGCCCATCCAAGTTACTTGTCAAAATCTTCTATAGCAGACCTGAGCATGTGTGCAGCGCCCATTATTAAGTTCTATAGAGTATAATTTGTGGAATGTGACATTGGAAGGTGGTCTCCCAGTAGGACAGAACACAGGTCAGGATTCCAGGCGGTTGGGTGGATCTGCCCAACCACAGATCAGACGGTGAATTGTGACTGAAGATTTGTTGCAGACACCTAACCTTCTTTTTTCTTTTTGTTTCCAGGTTAACGGGACCGAGCGGTTTTGTGACAGACGGACCCGGGAATTATAAATATAAAACCAAGTGCACCTGGCTGATAGAAGGAAGGTAATAGTCACACAGTCTTAATATTTTCATTCATTCTTCTGACAATTGCTGCATCCCCCCCCTTACTGGCCACCCGCTGCGATCCCGTCACTCAGACGCCGCGGTCCGGTGCGTGAGCGCCCTGATCAGTATTCATTACAAGGAAAATGTGTGCTCTGAATAGATGGAGAGAAATTTATCTATGGCTGGAATCTCATCTCATCTGTAGTCTTGAATACAATATGGAATGGGAGAATGGAGACTGGCCTTTGCTGAGCCACAAGACGTAATAGAAGTAAATATCTTCTTATGCAGTCCTTGGAAACCTGAGAAGAATATTTTTTATTAGGCAGTTATGAGAAGTTGAAGGGATGATTTGAAAGAAGCAAAAAAAAAAAAAAAATGCTGTTGCTCGTTGTAATCAGACAGTTTTTGTGGGGAAAAGGTAAGTTCCTTAACCACTTGCTGACCGCGCTATAGCCGAGTGATGGCTACAGCGTAGCCGGCTAGCTCTGGGAGGCCATCACATGACGGTCTCCCATGATTGCGCCCGCTGCGACATGTGAGCAGCATGCTCTGTGATCAGTGTCCGGAGAACACTGCTGATCACAGGTTGAGGTAAAGAGCCAATCAGCGTCTCTTTACCACATGATTAGCTGTGTCCAATCACAGATGTAAACAGATGCTGGTTATCGGCCCTACTTTCCTCATGCTGACAGCTTGAGGAGAGAAGAGAGCCAATACTTGGCTTCTCTAGAAAGGGTCCTTATTATCAGTGTAAACCTTACAGTGCCCATCAGTGCCTCTTCATCAGTGTCACCTTTAGCCTATCAGTGCCGCCTCATCAGAGGAGAGGGCAGTATCAGCCAGGTATTTTAGATTATAGAAAGAAAAATAACACAGCATAAGCACTGTGCTGTATAACATGCTTTAAAGGAACAGGATCAATTCTTTTATTTTTTGGGGTTTACAACCTCTTTAACTATTTACTGTGGCAGGGCTGCCTGACTACGCAAAACAACGTACCTGTCCGTTGTTCGCGACTTCCGTGTCTTAGGCATGCGCCCTCGGTGACCCGCTCCCGCTGTGATTGGTCATGCGGTGCATACTAGCTCATTATGCCTTTGCCTTACAGGTTTATTTTTTTTGTTCATTTGCGGGTATCCAACCGCTTAATCTAGTGCACAGATAATGAATAAGAGAGCCCCGCCCTCTAAGTGTAGCCATTTATTAATGTACATTAATGCCTCGGATTGCGAGTAACGCAGTTTACGAGCGTTTCGCAATACCAGCTATTGTTTTTAAAAAACGAGCAGGATTCAAGCCTCTGAGGTGTGCAGTACCGCATTTCGCCAGAGGTGCGCGGGCGCCGGTGACACCCAGAGCCGATCGGAAACACTCCGTTCCCGAGTGTATCCGGGTGGCTCTGAGTGTTTCCTGAATGCCTCCGGCGACCACCCCCCCACCTCTGGCTACATGCGGTACTGCATACACTAGCAGTGCCAGTGGAACGGATTATCTGAGTTTCCATTATTTCCTATGGGGAAACTCGTTTGATGTAAGAGTGCTTTGGATTACACACATTCTTCTGGAACGAATTATGCTTGTAATCGAAGGTACCACTGTAAATAAAACTTAAACAGGAGGCATATGCAACATAATCGCCATGCAGAGTTCATCTGGGAAGTAGCCGGGAATAGCAGAGTTTGGCATGGAGGTGGCCGGTTATGTAGAGCTCTGCCGGGAAGCTACTGGATGTAAGCGGCAGTCATGGAGCCAAGCTGGAACACAAGCTGAGTGGATGCTGCAGAAAACTGGACTTATCTCAGCTGATGTTGACGTCGGTGGGCTTGTCTAGGCATTTGGGGCACTAGACGTCCCTTTTGTCAAGCCAATGGAAAGCCCTGAAATGCGTAGCCACGCCCACTGACATCAGCTGAGCCTTATCAGGAAGTCTTCTGTTGCATCCACTCAGATTGTGTTCCAGCTTGGCTCCATGACTGCCGCTTACATCTAGTAGCTTCCCAGCATAGCTCTGCATTACCTCTGTCATAAACAGAACCCTGACCATCCTTTCTGTCCAGACCCGCCATTCATAGAAACCACAGTATAGCTTCTATAAGACCCCTTTCACACTGACCCGCCCCGGGTGTCATTGGTAAAACGGTGCTATTTTTAGCGCTGCATTACCGTAGTTTCAGCTGCGATATTCAGCCGCTAGCCGGGCGGTTTTAACCCCCCGCTAGCGTCCGAAAATGGGCTAAATCTGCCCGCAAAGCGCTGCTGCAGCGGCGGTATAGCAGCGCTGCCCCATGTTTTTCAATGGGACGGAGCGGTGTATTTACCGCTGCAAAGAAGCTGCTGGCATGACTTTTTGTGACGACCTGCCAGCGCAGCGCCCCAGTGTGAAAGCACTCAAGCTTTCACACTGGGTTTGCAGCTGAGGCTTTTTTCAGGCGCTTTAGCACCTGAAAAACGACTCGTTGTGAAAGGGGTCTAAATAAAATATGATCTATGAATGGAGGTGGCGGAGCCATCAATCATCCACCCAAACACCATTCAGAGATTTTGTGTCGTTCATAGTTGCTGTAGCGCGGTTTCTGTGAATGGTGGATCTGGCAGGAAAGGGCGGGCATAGGTTATCCTGAGAGCTTCTGACAGTCCCTTAATTTGTATTGCCCCCTTGCCATGCTGAAAGATTGCTGTGCCTGGAAGGTAGGACAGGGAAAGCTTTCACCTAAAATGGAGAATCAGCACAAGGGACACATTATACCAACTGTAAGTTTTATGTTCCTTGTGCTGATTTTTATGGTTTTGATTTTTAACTAAACTTAGCGTTTTATTATTGGATATAATTCAGAAGGGCTCTATAGTCTACATGGCAATTTTGTAACGTTTTCTCTTTTAGGTATCTACCATTCACACATGGCAGCTTTGTATGTCTCAGTGGTTGAGTGGACTTCATTGATGTAGAGCTAAAAGAATGTGCTGAAATGTACATTGTAGGCCGGACCTCGGGTGAAACCAGATGGCTGTATTGAAAGTCGTGGCCCTAAAAACAGGCATTTTGGCAAATGGTGTACAAAAATCTTTCAGAAAAAGCATATAACTTATTATATTATTTCTAAAGTAACAGATACTTGTTGATTCTCTGGACATCTTGGAAGTGTAAGATTTATGATGTCTTATACAGTCACCGGACACTTTATTAGGTACATCTGTTCAATTACTTAGTAACACAAATTGCTTATCAGCCAATCACATGGCAGCAACTTGATGCATTTAGGCATCTAGACGTGGTGAATTTGACTTGCTGAAGTTCAAGCCTAGCATCAGAATGTGGAAGAAAGGGGATTTAAGTGACTTTCAATGTGGCATGGTTGTTGGTACCAGGCGGGTTTAAAAAAAAGCCGCTGATCTACTGGGATTTTCACACACAACCATCTCTTGGGTTTACGGAGAGTGGTCCGAAAAAGAGAAAATATCCAGTGAGCGGCAATTGTGTGGAGGAAAATGTCTTGTTGAGGTCAGAGGATAATGGACAGACTGGTTCTAGATGATAGAAAGGCAACAGTAACTCAAATAACCTCTCGTTACATCCAAGGTATGCAGAATACCATCTCTGAATGCACAACACATTGAACATTGAAGCAGATGGGATCCAGTAGCAGAAGACCACACAAGGGTGCTTCTCTTGTTGGCTAAGAACAGGAAACTGAGGCTACATTTCACACAGGCTCACCAAAATTGGACAATAGAAGATTGGAAAAACATTACCTGGTCTGAGTCTTGATTTCAGCTGCAACATTCACATGGTGGGGTCAGAATTTGGTGTAAACAACATGAAAGCCATGGATCCATCCTGCCTTGTATCAATGGTTCAGGCTTGTGGTGCTGTAATGGTGGGGGATATTTTCTTGGCACACTTTGGTTTAGTACCAATTGAGCATTGTTTAAACGCCACGGCCTCCCTGAGTATTGTCGCTGACCATGTCCATCCCTTTATGACTACAGTGTCCCCATCTTCTGATGGCTCCTTCCAGCAGGATAATGCCCCATGTCACAAAGCTCCAATCATCTCACCACTGGTTTCTTGAACATGACAATGAGGTCCCTGCACTCCAATGGCCTCCACAGTCACCACATCTCAATCTAAAAGGGCACCTCTTGGATGTGGTGGAATGGAAGATTGGCATCATGGATGTGCAGCCGACAAATCTGCATCAACTGCATAATGCTATCATGTCACTATGGACCAAAATCTCTGAGGAATGTTTCCAGCACCTTGTTGAATCTATGCCATGAAGAATTAAGGCAGTTCTGAAGGCAAAAGGGGGTCCAACCCGGTACTAGCAAGGTGTACCTAATAAAGTAGCCTGTGAGTGTATATTAATATTCAGCGCTAGAAGTCTTGTGTGAAAAACTGTATGTTGCCAGTCCATTTGATTCTATTACTCATAACCACAAACAGCTTAAACTTCTCTATCAATGCAAGAATGAGGAGTGTGTTGACCTTCCAGTAGCATTCATTAGCTTTTAGGCCATTAGGAGCTCTGGCTGCATTAATTACATTATGTTAATGAACAGAAAGAAACAGGGAAATTATACCAGTGACCCTTTTATATTGCATAGGTCAGGTTTTTTCTAGAAAAATAAGCTCAATGCAAGGGGGGAAGAGATTATATTTAGTTACAATTCCAGTTTCTCCCTGGAGGTGCTGATGGTAAGGACTACCACTTAAGCCCCGGACCAATTTGCAACCAAAGGACCAGGCCCCTTTTTGCGATGCGAGTCGTGCGACGTGGCTCCCAAACAAAATTGACGTCCTTTTTTCCCCACAAATAGAGCTTTCTTTTGGTGGTATTTGATAACCTCTGCGGTTTTTATTTTTTGTGCTATAAACAAAAATCAGCAGCGATCAGCAACTTTTATTGTGACTGCGACATTATGGCGGACACATCGGACATTTTTGACAAATTTTTGGGACCATTGTCATTTATACAGAAATCAGTGCTATTTAAATGCCGTGATTCCTGTGTAAATGACACTGGCAGTGAAGGAGTTAACCACTAGGGGGCGGGGAGGGGCTAAGTGTGACGTTTTTTTTTTTTTTTTTTAACTGTAGGGGGCGTGGCTTGGCGTTCAACATCACTGATCGTCTTTTTCGATGACAGGACAGGAAACAGACGATCAGTGTCAGTCTCACTAGGAAGCACAGGGAGAGGTTTGTTTACACTTACCTCTCCCCTTTCTTCAGCTCTGTGACCCGATCGCGGGACACCAGCGGCGATCGGGTCCGCGGCCACAGAGCTCAGGACCTGCGGCTGGGCTCTTAAGGACAACATACCTGTACGTTGATGTGCCATTCTGCCAACGTAAATGTGCAGGAGGCGGTCCTTAAGTGGTTAACCACTTTTTAAGACCAGGCCTTCCCTTACGCTTTATAAAAAACAATTCAGGGAGCGCTGATCCAAAGAGTGGTAAAGATGTTGAAGATGACAACTGTCTTCACCATAAAAGTTTATTTGCAAATGTGATTGATAAAGTCTAAAAAGATAGTCAACAGGCAACAGACAGGCAATAATTGTAATCAGCCAAACTGTTTGAAATGAATGCCCTGTGGACATCTACACTCAGTGGTTGTAACACTCACTCAAAAGCCCTTGGGATGGATGGTTGCCCCACCACCTGCTGTGGGCACTCTAGGAATCCGGAGGTGCCCATGGACATCTATCCAGATGTGAAAGCCCAGGATCGTGGCCAGATATCCAGGGAACGCCAGGGGAGGGGGACTGCTCATGAGCCCAAGGTCTCTGGATCAAGGGAGCCCAGGGGGAAGTAGGACACTGTCGGATCCGTTGGCAATGGCGCGAACAAACCGAGTAAAGCAGGGGTCACCACAACTTCCGGAGACCAGATCTCCTGACCAGCCACATCCAATGTTAGACATGGGTGGGCTCCAACCAACTGGTGATGAGTCATGCAACACAAGGGCAGAAGGAGGAGAAAGAGGAACACGGACAGGACTTCAAAATGTTATGGTGCTTGAACCATGTGGGACTACATGTTTCGGGGGTTAACCTTTTCTTGCCTACCCTGAATATTGGTGTGACATAACTTGTTACAAAAGGGAACTTACAAGAGGAAGATCCGGTCCCCGATCACTTCTATGGTAAGCCGGCAAAACTGCCCTGCTTCAGTGTCAGGCTCGCCAACGGGATGGGAGAGCCCGGAAAGGCACTGGAGGGTGGCAGGAGGGGGAGTGACCCTTTGCTCTACATATGAAAGAAATAATAAATGCAGTGAAACAATACATTGTTAGATTGTATTTACTCAATTAGGCTTCATGCACACTGAAGCTCAAAAAAGCTTTTTCTGGACACCAGATTGCTGGCAGAAAACGCTGGTTGAATAACGTGCTTTTAACAGGATTTTTTACTAGCGTTTATGGGCGTTTTAAATAAAAATACACAGAGGACACTCCAAAAATCCCACAATGCATTACAAACTCCCACAATGTATTGAAAAAATAGAACGCCGAATGCTCATAAATGAGCGTTTATCGGCTTTTGGATTTTTTTGGCGGTGAAAAACTGCACTTTGAACGCAAATTTCTGGCGTTCAGTAACAAAACCATAAACTCCACTGCTCATTAAAGTGGTTGTAAACCCTTTACAAACCACTTGGACCTACAGGTAAGCCTAGATTAAGGCTTACCTGTAGGTCAAAGAAATATATTTCGAATGACAGCGTCGGAGGCGCGAGACCCACCAAGAAGATGGAGGCTCTGTACACAAGGGGACAGCGGTGACTTTGCTGGCTCCTGTGTCAGGTAAGTGACACATAATGGACTACTATGCGATGCATAGTAGTCCATTATGCTTTACCTTTGCAGGGAAACAAAGAGGAAGTAAACCCATCAGAGTTTAGTTCCTCTTTAAAGCTAAAAAACGTCCATGTGTGCACGGACACATATGCTAACATAGAGTGGAGTTTATGGGCTTTAAAAAAAAAAAAAAAAAAAAAAAAAAAAAAAAAAACGCAAACTCCAATAAACTGCAGTTTGAGCTAAAGTGTGCATGGTGCCTTACACTTGCAGACTATCTGGCAGTGACACATTACACAGAAGCTATTGCATTTTGACAGCCGATCTGCTGTGTATTGCCAAGGAAATAATTTTCTTATTGACATTACTGGGATGAGATAGACCGGCCTCCTCACATACCGCCATCTCATGCCTGCCACATTTTTGTATTGCAAAGTAATTGCCGGCTGCCATTTTGACAGCCTGTAGTTGCTGGTAAAAACGGTGGGGGGGGGGTGGCAGAAGAGGGAGAGGCGCTGGATATCGGATGCTGAATAAATTCCTACTGGGTGTTTGGTCCTCTGCTACTTTGTTTTGCAGCAACTTGGTGGCTTTTGTTTGGCACAGGAGCATTTAGTGGTGAGGCATCCAACACACAGAGGGGTATTAGATGCTGAAGATTGTTTGCCGATCGTAGTGTTTCAACATTACAAAGGTTGATGAGAACAGGACAGATGAGCATTGCATTTTTTATTTTTTTTATTTTTTACAGGGAACATTTTCTAACTTTTTATTTTATTTTATTTTAGGTGGTAATAGCTTTAAAATAACCATCACTAAAATCAAAGGGACAATAAAAGACGTCTCTACAAAGAAGGTAGTAAATACCTCTCATAAAGAAACTATGGCCTGCAGTCTCTTCAGACACTTGTTGTTCTCTGGGTCCCCTGTTGCGCTCGGTGTTCTCTCCCACCGTCCCCCTTCAGCATTTATCTGTCTTGTAGTGACCTAGAGGTCAGCAAAGACAACCACTGAGCATATGTCGGGACCAGCAGATCAATAGTGTCTGTTTCTGAAGAGGCTTCAGGCAACAATTTTTCTTCACTACTGCAGTGTAGGTAATGAAAAGAGCCAAGTAATTACAATCTTCTTTGAATTGACATCTTTTATTGGCACTTTGATTTTAGCGACAATCTGTCTTAAGATTTTTAAGAGATACAGGTCAATGGGTGATTAGTATAAAGGAAGCCTGCACTGGGAGAAGCGTGGGTGATACCTATTACTAAGCTTCTAGTTGCTTGACAGTCACCCTGATCCTCTCCAATGCTTTCTGAGAAATAAACCAGAAACAAGAATACAGTAATGAATATTCCACTGATTAGAGCAGTATAATTGTCTGCTGGTGGATGAGGTTGAACCTTGCAGCCACAAAGAGCCTTTCTGGCCAATGATTCCCCCTGCTGCTGTGCAACTCGGTTTGGCTATGCATCATGTTCTACTGTCTGCACTCAGGTGCTATGTATTGTGGATGTCCTGCCAATGAAAGCCTAGACTTTTTTTGGTTTTGTTTTTTATTTTTGGATAGTCCTGAAAAGACTTCTGTTAAAGTGGAGTTCCAGGCGAAAAGAGAACTTTGTCTCAAACAATTTTAGCTTTTTGGTACCTTTTTTGTATTTTTTTGTTCTTTGGGACTTCCATCCTATGTCGCTGCGTCAAGGTATGTCACTTCCATGGTTGCATCCGGCCCTCCTTCTGGGACCTGTGTGTGTCCCAGAATAAAGACGGGACCATTCAGAAAGCTGAATAATTGATTAATAGTGTGCTAGAACCTATAAAACTGATCGACAGTGATAAATAAAACAACCACACGTAATGAATTGTCCGTGCAACATTTTTGCAAAAGCCTCCGATATGTAAATTCTGTAAAAAGTCCTTGGACCGTGATCATAAAAGAACCAAATATGAACCAAAAATGAAAAAAGTGCAGATGGAAAGTCACCACCACCTCAGTGTGAACTGCCTGCTCATCTTCCCGGAGTTTTGACACAATCCTTATGATGGTTACCCTCTGTCAGGGGTGCCCAATCTTTTGAAAAGCGAGGGCCACTTAAGCGACTTGGTAACCCGTCGCGGGCCACAATGAGCGAAGCAGGTGGATGGCATGTCCGGGCCACTTTGCATTTGCAGAGCGGACACGGACGCAGCCCACAATACTTTTTAGTGGATCATATTGGAGGTAGAACACAAGTTGGTTTATGTCTGTCACTACTTAGAGGTGAATGAAAGGGGTCCAAAACTGCTTTCACACTGATGCGTTGCGGCTTACCCGCACCACGTGTGCAGCGCAGTGCACCTTTGGCTTTCCTGCAGTTTGCAATAGACTTCTATTATATTCTGCAGGTTTGGTGCCCTTTCAGAAAGCTCACCAAACTCGCAGGTAATAATAGTCTATGGCTCAGTGCAGGTAACCCACAGGTAAACTGCTCTGCACCTGCAGATCACTTTGAAAGCAGCCCAGTAACCACTGCAGAAAAGATATGCCCATATATACACTGTGATTTTAGTAATAAACTGACCTTTAATAACAGTATTCTTTCTATTCTATCCCAGAGCAGGAGGTCGCGGGCCACATCGGAGGGCTCCGTGTGCCACATGTGGCCCCTGGGCCACTGGTTAGGCACCCCTGCTCTGTGTTCCGATCCTGGGACACAGTGCAAACAGTTCTCCTGGACCTTTCCAAAAGCAATCTGGATAAGGTTGATTCTCAAAACAATTAACATAACATTGCGCAAGATTTCTAATACACTGATTGCCTCCTCTTAATATAAATGAAACTCACATTTGCCTTAATGTATACCGCATATTGAACGATCGGCGTAAGAACGTAGTTTTCCTCCTCACTGCACATCCAGTCTGTTCAGCATAACAAACACCCAGAAGTGTCGCCATCGACTCCTCCCAACGTGCTGCGTCACAGGTCACGTGACTTTCTAATGGGAAATTCTCAATTCATTATATGTGGTTGTTTTAAATGTCACTGTGGAACAGTTTTATAGGTTCTAGCGCACGATTAATCAATTATTCAGCTTTCTTATATGTGTTATTAGAACACATTAGAATAGTTGCAGCTGAATTTTGTTTTTGGAGTTCGCTATTATTCATATTAGCGCTTGAATTTCTCATCTACAACCATTCAGAAAGCGTTCCCTGCCATTTTCCCTTACTTGCAATGTCTGCGCCCGAAGCCGATGGATGGGCTTGAGGGTGCCGACATCGCAGGCTACTGGGACAGGTGTGTGTCCTTATATTATAAGGCGGCAGCTACAGTATTTGTAGCTGCTGCCTTTTTTTTTTTTTTTTTTTTTTTTTTTTTTTCTTGCTGCTGTTGACCATTTGGTAGTTTTTCTTCTTGGCTTACTTGTCCCTGTGACAGTGGGATGAGAAATGAGACTGGTCGTCCCCGGGGCAGGAAGGCACATTGTAACAACCTGAGTTTTGACCCTTCTTTTTTTTTTTTTTTTTTTTAAAAAAGTGTTTATTTTCTTTGTAGTTTGTGTGTCTGCCCGAAAACACCCATAAGGGAATGATGGTCCATGTCCATAAGGTTGTAAACTGCTGGGACAAGTAGTGCAGTCATATCACATGCTGGAGCTGTTTGCCTACTTATAAAAGATTCCTTTTGACCAACACATATGAAAGCTGCTGCATGCCATCATTTGACCCAAACTTATAGGGGAGCTAAACGCTGTGATACTTATCCTATCCTTCAGCAGTCAGACATCCCTTCTAGGCATCTGCTTCTTATACCCGGCTTCTTCTGGCTGTCATCATTGGTCGTCCTGGCACACAAGCGCTGTGCTGGAATGTAAACTGAGCTGTGCTTGCTTACGTTCCATAGAAAACTGCAGGCAGGCAGGTGAGTTTATAGTAAGTACAGAGTCTTGAAACAGTGCTTGCATGCTTGTGCCAACCACTTTGCACAGTGCTGTGTTATAGATTCAGATTGTAAATTGTATGGCCAGCCTAAAGCAGCCAGTAGATGACTCAATTTTCTTTGCTTCCACCGCGGGTGGAAGGAAATTAAATTGCTCCCCCCCCCCCACCCTCTGGCACCACTATAGTGTTCTTTTGGCAGGGTTGCTGGCAGAACACAATGATTACTGCTAGCAGCTATAGCCACGGGCAGTAATCTAATGTGATGACTCAGACAGGCTGGTTGTACCCGAGTTAATTTGATGAATTGACCTGGGTACAATCAGCCTGTGCCCATCCATGAATCAAATCTCAGCCGGTCCTTGCTGAACCGCCCATATTTCTATCCAGTTATGGCTGGCTTTACACATACCATGAGTCATGGTAATTAATAGCAGCTGTGGTCTTGTTATAAAGTTTGCTATTAGTAGTCTCCGCATTTATTAAATTAGTTTGGGAGGCTGAAAAGTAACAGGATCATTTCATACTTTCAAAGTACAACTCTGTCCATGATCTACATGGGCCATTGGCTGGCTGTAGAGGAGTCTTCCCTCAAGATATGGATCAGTAAGACACTTGACAGAGAGGAGGGGGCAAGAATTGGGAGGGGGGGGGAACTATCTGCGTCAGATTTCATATAGAGAAGTTGTATTAAATCCACGAGTTCCGTATTAGTTAAAATTTGGTTTGTGTTTTATTTAATATGCTTGTTATGTTATCATTGGTCATGATCCAATTGAATTTGTTTAAATAGCTCTAGTGGGACAGCAGACTTCTTCCTACATAAAACAATTTCTATTGTGGAAGCCAACAAAAATCTAGTAGATAAAAGTTTGCTAGCCCCTTTAGGAAGCTGCCCCCCAACAAAGCTTTAAGAGTTAAAGGGTAAGTTCACCTTTAACTGTAGTAACATGTTACACCCGTATTTGGGGTGTAACTTTTACAGTGGGTATAGAAAAGAATGCCCTCTTTAAAATCGCATTTTGTTGCTTTGCAGCCTGAAATGAAGACTGATACAGGTTTTGATTTATCTAGCTGTATTTACTCAGTGCAACTTACTGTATATACTCGAGTATAAGCACCAAGTGGCCCAGAGATACAGGGGCCCCAAAGTCGCTTCGGAAAATGTCATTCTCTGCTGCAGAAAAGAGCTTGACTCAAGTATAAGTTGAGGGGGGCACTTTCAGCACAAAAGTGCTGAAAAACTTGGATGTTACACCGTATATACTTGAGTATAAGCCGAGTGAAAGATATATATATATATATATATATATATATATATATATATATATATATATAAATGCCAACATGTCAGAAAAAAATAAAACAAATTCACAAGCAGAAACACTGAGTTGGAAAAAGGATCACCCTCCTCTTAAAAATGACTTGTAAACTCAATCAGGTGTAGCCAATCACCTTCAGAATCGCACACAAAGCCATTTGACTTCCAACTGTGATCAGCTGTGGTCATTTTGATTAGCTTAGCATGAAAAGAGATTTCCTGGAGCATTTCAGTCCCTGGTAGAGCAACTGAAGCAAACAATCAACTATGGGTGACCAGGCACTGTGTAAAAGATCGGCAAAAGAAAAGCCACTCTGAGCTTTGCTAAAACGCACCTTGAAGATTCTGAGGCCACATGGAACAAGGTGTTAAGGTCAGATGAGCCTAAAATTTAATTATTTGGCCTCAACACCAAACGATATGTCTGGCGGAAATGCATCCAAATAACACCATTCTTACAGTAAAGCATGACGGGGGGTAATATCCTGTTATGGGGGGTTTTCTGTAGCAGGGACTGGAGCACTTGTCAGGATAGAAGAATAATGGATGGGGCAAAATACAAATTTTTGAGGAAAATCTACTGCCCTCTGCCAGAAAGTTGTCAATGAGAAGGTTTACCTTCAAACATGAGAATGACCCAAAGCACACAGCAAAAATGACCACACACAGTGGTTGAAGGAGAAAAAAAGGTGAATGTCCTTGCATCGGTCACCATCAAATTTAACTGAACCTGAGCAGTTCTGCAAAGAAGAGTGGGCAAACCCATGTGTAGGGTTAGTAGAGATATATGGAAAAAATGCAAAAAACACTGCGCTGAAAAAAATAAAAATAAATAAAATTACTTGAAGACTGCAGTCCACAAACTGTCACCGTCAAATTTAACTGAACTTGAGCAGTTCTGCAAAGAAGAGTGGGCAAATATTGAAAAGTCTAGCTGTTGCATCCAGATGTCACCTCAGCAAGGATACCTCCGCACACCAGCTCAGAATGGGCCCATATCACAATAGACCCTCCAGATGGATTGAAACACTAACGCCACCTCTCCTTAGCCCAACCTCAAAGGATACCAGGAATGCTAGCATCAAGATGTACCTCGGTGCAGGTTCATGAGGATAAAAGAAAAACTTGCACACTGCTCAGAGTCCCTTCTTCTATGTACATGGTAGGAAAAAACTACACTTCCCAGAATGCTTCACTGCACTTCCTATTCTCCTCCTAGTAGAGATATATCCCAACAGACTAAAGCGGGGATCCTCAAACTCTAGCCCTCCAGCTGTTGAACTACACATCCCATAAGGCATTGTAAAACTCTGCCATTCACAGAATTAGACTAGGCATGATGGGAATTGTAGTTCTTGAACAACTGGAGGGCCATAGTTTGAAGACCCTTGGACTTAAAGGGGTGTTTCAGCAAAAAAAAAAAAATTTTTTAAGTCAGGTAGCTGCTGACTTTTAATAAGTACACTTACCCTCCCAGGGCGCCCGCAATGTCGGTCGTGGAGGCCGAGATGTCCCTCGGCGCTCCGGTCCCAGCGCCGCCATCCTCAGTAAGGGAAACAGGCAGCGAAGACTAAGGCTTCGCTGCCCGTTTCCTACTGCGCATGCACGAGTCGCGGCGATTTGTGAATGGGGAACGCGATGTGTTGTGGGACACACAGTTCCCATATCACACCGCGCCCCATTCACTAGAAGACGGCTCTAGGAGCAGAAGACAGAACAGCGCCGCGGAACAGGAAGAGGCAGATTGGGACGAGCTGCCTAGCAACAGCCATTTTTGGTAAGTAAAAAAAAAAAAAAAAAAAACTTTTTTTTTTTATTAACATTTTTATCAAGTTTTTTTTTTTTTTTTCAGGGTGACCCTCCACTTTAAGTCTGGAATTAAGGCAAAAGGTGGTTCAACCAATTGCTGACACAAGGGGGTGATCCTTTTTCCAACTCGGGGAGTCTGTTTTTTGAATTATCTTGAATTTTTTTCCTGACGTTTTGGTGTTCTATCTTTTACTTGGATTCTTTAAGTTGCACTAGTAAAGACAGCTCGATAAAACAAAAACTGTCGGCCTTCATTTCAGCCTGCAAAGCAAAAAAATTTGATTATTTTAAGGGGGGGAGGGGGGGACTTTTTAAGCGGACTCTTCCTGCACTTCAGTAACCGTTTGCTGGTATGGTGGTGCAATTCAGTGCGTTACAATTCTCAGCCCATCCATTTGAATGGACTGAAATCGCACTGTTTCATCAAAATTAGCACACGTGCTACTTATAAACACACTGCAACTGGATCGCAGAGTACTCCGGTACCATGCGATCCAGTGCAGGCAGACGTACTGTGTTTTCAATCTGTGTTTGGAGTGTTAGGAATACATTGACACCCTCAGCAGATTGCACAAGTGCATAATGAACATGGTGTTGAAAACGCACACAGTACAGTATGCTGTTTTCCTGCACCGCGCTCTGGTGGGAATGGCCGTGAATGCTCACCACTGTTTTCTAGGAGCCTGTACACACAGGACCAGAAACTTGCGCTGCATATAGATCAGTGAAAAAAAAAATGACCGTAGTCTTGCTGGTAC
Source organism: Lithobates sylvaticus (assembly GCA_028564925.1). Classification (NCBI taxonomy): domain Eukaryota; kingdom Metazoa; phylum Chordata; class Amphibia; order Anura; family Ranidae; genus Lithobates; species Lithobates sylvaticus. The sequence goes on along the minus strand of CM053026.1, from coordinate 744,467,342 downwards.
ACAATTGTATATATGTGCGTACATCTCATTTGATAAAAAAAGCATGTGTGTGTGCACTAAAACACACAAGGGCTATGCAGCCCATCCTCTCGGTTTTTTTTTTCCTGATGGGAGTGTTTGATTTTCATTCATCAGTATTGTGTGAAGTACCCCAATTGGAGAAGTAGCAGACTGACAAGTTCATCATTCTGTCACACGGCTCTCTCTCTCTTTTCAGCAAGCTGCTTTCATTGCAGCGCAACTGTGCTCTCTGTGCTGCTAATACTTCACCTTTTTTTTTTTTTTGTGAACCAGATAGCGGTAACATGACTTTTCTACCTGTAGCACTTTCTTTTTTTTTTTTTCTTTTTTTTAATAAATACCATGTTATACAGAGCAGCCCTGATCCTCCTCTACTCATGTCCCTCTTTTGAGCTCCTTGCCCCTCCCTCCTGCCCCCCTAGAGCAAGCAGCCTGCAACGGGGGCACTCAAGCAGTCTCACTTCTGAGCTGCGGCTCTGTGTGTCTTTCACACACACAGACCCTTGGCTCGTCCCCGCCCTCTATCTCCTAATTGGCTTAATGGCTGTGATTGACGGCAGCGGGAGCCAATGACTTTTGCTGGGGTTTCCGCCAATGAGGAGGCAGAGTCCCTGGAGAGCCGAGGCACTTGTGCACACCGCTGGATTGAGATGGGACTCGGGTAAGTATGGGGGGGGGGGGGGCTGGGCAGATTGACGTGGAGATTTCACTATACGTAATCAGATTCACCTGCGCTAATGCACGCCCTTTCAGTATAATGTATCTGGGATCTTAATCCATGTCTCCCACATTTCCCCAGTAAACGGACATCGCCATCTTAGCTCCATTGTTCCTTCATGTGCCCTGATCCCTTCCCGGAGCCAACTTTATTCATATAAACAATAGAGCCTCATGCTTTCACATTCGACCAATCAGGCACAGGCATTCCCTCAAACAGGAGGGTTTATACACCAACCAATGAACAATGACTAGGGGAGTCCTATGGGCATGTCTGTAAGATCTCCAGCCCCCTGTCTGTCATGGACACAGGAAGCCTGAAATCATGACGCTGTTCCCGACCACAGCGATTCAAAGACTCCAGTTTTTACCGCTTGATCGTGAATCCTTATTCTTCCTTGTTCAGAGAACAACGCATACCCGGACTGTACTACCGTTCCTTCTGATGAGGGATTATCTGCAGGTGTACACCATGGCACCCCAAATATGTTGATCAGGCATACAGGGGTGACACGAGCGCACATCTGCTAAACCGATAATGTGTTTGCAGAGCGAACATATTCCCCCTCATGAGACAATCGTTTTGTGCATCGCACAGGGGCCCTTCGCTGGCGGACATGTCCCCACTCTGCATACACCCCTCTCAAACCTCAGGACGTTTTCCACTACCAAACGGATCTCAACCAGCGTCAGTCTGCCCCAATCAGCTCTTTAGAGCGGGTTGTGGGAGAACTAACACTGGGAGCCACTATGACAATACATATTAAAATACATCTTCATAAAATTTCCACAACAGGATGCTGCACAGGGTGTGTGTTTTACCTTCATGCATAGAATGCATGAAGGTAAAAATCCTTGAGCCTTTAGAATCTTTTTAATGTGTCTTGAAGTTTTACACACCTGTATATGTCATAACTGTGTGTAGGTGTATGAATGTATTTGTGTTTTTTTTTATTTTATATACTTCTATAACGCGTTCTATTGTAAGAGGCTGTCTTTATCTTTTATATCTGTCTGTAGTTCAGCTGTAAATAGCAAAGCAAGGATGTGAATGAAAGCCCCATACCTCCAACCTTTAGAGACAAGTCAGGTTTCTTCTTTTATTTCTGATGGGAGGTTAGAAAGTGACGGCTACACAAATGATAGACCCTAAGCAGTCCCTTGGTTGCATAGCTGTAGCATCCAGTTGCTGTGTGTACATAGCAGAAACATTAGATGTGTTACAGCAGATTAAATGTTCTCCCTGCTATCCTTGGCATGTGGGACACGCTGGCTGGTCACACTCCATTTATTGCTTTACAGCTTGTTGGACAACACTAATTTCACTGCAGCCGGCACATGTTGGTCACAAGGGGACGTGGATCACTTTCACTCCTCTTCACCTTTAGACTTTGAGCTGCTTTACTTGTTGTGTAACTGGTTGATCCTGGGCCTGCCAGATGTGTTGGAATAACAAGCAGAGTGTGCCTAATTACAAATCCACTCATCATGGTCTAATGATAGTTGGCATTGCATTTTGTAAAAGTACATAAAAATTTACTTTAAAATGGAACTGGATACTGAGAAATAGTCCTTAACACTGTATGGTCTTTTTGGGTAAAGCTTCCAGGGTTCATTTCCTTTTTAAAGTGTTACTAAATCCACAACAGTAAAATCAGTCATATACTGTGTGTGTGTGTGTGTGTGTGTATGTATATGTGTATATATATAATATATATATATATATATATATATATATATATATATATATATATATATATTTATATATATATATATACCGTGTATACTCAAGTATAAGCCGAGGCACCTAAGTTTACCACAAAAAAACTGGGAAAACTTATTGACTCGAGTATAAGCCTAGGGTGAGACATGTGCAGCAACTTTAAGTGGAGAGGAGGGTCAACAATGCCCATTTGCAGCCATAGGTCCCCCGAACTTCAAACTCAGTAGTTAAGGGTTCCTAGATGCCCCCTATCTGCAGCCATTTGGGGTCTCTGAACCCAAAGGGTCCCGAAATGACATTGCTGCAGATGGACACAGTTGACCGACTTTGGGGCCGCATATCTCGAGACCACTTGGTGCTAGTAACACCATATTTTGTGTGCAAACACAGTAGAGCTAGTACCACAACATATCCAAAGCTCCTAGCACCAAGTGGCCCCAACATAAGTCAGTTCGGAAAATGTCAAGCACTTTTCTGCAGCAGAGAATGACATTTTGCGAACCGCATTTGGGGCCCCGTATTTCAAGGTCACTTGGTGCTAGGAACCACTGTTCCACTGTGTTTGCGCACCAAATATGGGGTTCCTAGCACCAAGTGGCCCCAACATACGGGGCCCCAAAGTCGGTTCGGAAAATGTAAAACACTTTTCTGCAGCAGAAAATGACATTTTGCGAACCGAATTTTGGACCCCGTATCCCGTATCTCTTGGTGCTAGTAACCGCTGTTCCACTGTGTTTGCACACCAAATTTTGGGTTCCTAGCACCAAGTGGCCCCGATATACGGGGCCCCAAAGTTGGTTCGGAAAATGTCATTCTCTGCTGCAGAAAAGTGCTTGACTCGGTAAAAGCCGAGGGGGGCATTTTTAGCACAAAAAAGAGCTGAAAAACTCGGCTTATACTCGAGTATATACGGTGTGTATATATATATGTGTGTGTGTGTGTGTGTGTATGTGTGTGTGTGTGTATGTGTATGTGTATATATATATATATATATATTATATATATATATATATATATATATATATATATATATATAATATATATATATATATATATATATATAATGTATAATGTATGTATGTGTGTGTAATAGCATGCTTGTTATACTCACTGTGGAACTTAAGGGGTTAATCCTCCGTATTGTGTAAAAAGTCTTTGATCCTGTATGCACAGATCCTCCCCCTCCTGCAGGGTCTCTCTGGGCATGGCCAGAGAAGACTGTCAGAGTGGTCCCCCTGCACATGCTCAGTTTGGGCTCTATTGCTGTAGAGAATATTTCCTTGTTGAGCTGAGCTAGTCAGGTCACATGGTATGAAGTCACACATTTGAGGCGTGTATACAGATCCTAAATGACAGCCCAGTCTCTCCCTCCTCCTCCTCCATGCCAATTTTTAAAGAGGAGGCCCAGCCTGGGTAAAAAAAAATTGTCTATGTCACTTTTAATATTAGGGCACTTACCTGTCCAGGGAGCTTGTTACATAGTTACATAGTTTAGGTTGAAAAAAGACACAAGTCCATCCAGTTCAACCACAAATAAAAAAATATCATACAATCCCATATACCCCATTCTATACCCACAGTTGATGTTGGCACCCCAGCCGATCTTCGGATCGACTCCTGGGTGCTGCCGCCACCATTCTTGGGGAAAGGGAAAGCAGCAGTGCTGGTTCCCTACTGTGCATGTGTAAAGCACACTGTGCTTTCTAATTGGCCCGGCGGCGGGGGAAGGGGAAGGGGGGGCTGAACTTCCAGGAGAAGTTCCTGCATTAAGGTAAAAAACCTTTTTTCTATTTCTCTGCCTCCCTCTTCCCTGTGTGAAGGGATTAGAGAGGGGAGAACAGATCCAGTTTAGTGACATCTGAATTACTCATTGTAAGTTTTTCTTTCTGTCTCCAGACCCAACACAGTGCTCCGTCTCCGCTTCAACCACTTTGCTACAGAGTGCAGCTGGGATCATCTCTACGTGTACGATGGCGACTCCATCTACGCTCCTCTGGTCGCCGCTTTCAGGTAACCTTTACTTTTCTATATTTTGGTTGTGTTTGGCATTCCAGCTTGGTTGTGGATTTTATAAAGCACACCATTTATCACTGGAGAGTTGTGTATGAGATGATATAGACCAAAAGTACAAAAAGGTTGCACTGGCCTAGTGTATTACTACATTTACTAACACCCCATTTATTAATAAAAGTGGATAAAAATGCTCACAAAGACTGTGAAGACACAAGCATGAAAGGTCCTATGACAGGATCTAGCTCCTTAAAGAGGAAGTAAACCCTGATGGCTGGGGAATGCTGCAAAAGTGAATACGAAACGGATTACATTACATGAGGCTAGTGGAGATTAATGCTATTGCGCTCATCAATGTTCGCCCTACAGACTGCTGAGGTCCAAGGGCCACACATCATATACCAAAGGGCCACAGGTTGGGCACTAGGGACATGGGTGGTAAGCTGGTCAAAAGCATGAGACCATTGTCATTTATTTCAGCAGGATCAGGGAAAGATTTTCTTGTGTATTGACATTGGATGAAATCCATAATATAGAATATAGTGACTCAAGTGGTGGTAAAACCTTTTTCCAGTCGCCATTATTGTGATGGTGGTAGTATCAGACTCCACTGTTGACACTATTAGGGCAGCAGTCCTTGTTCCCACTGCTTCAACCTGAATGGGAGGATTACACCCTGTCTCACCTTGTGCAGAGATTGTTTCAGTTAGCGGTACATCAATCTAAGCATCAGCTGACTCAGTGATCATCAATGGGGTCAGTTAAAGTGGAACTTTACCCATAACAATGTAAAATAATAAAATTCTTTAGGAAATAAAATACATTCCACATATATAATTATGCTACCAACACATATGTGCTCTAATTTGCCTGTTTGTTTTTGCTGGAGGCTGCCATTTTACTGAAGCCCAGAGCCCCTGAACAGCAGTAAAACCTAAAGCAGAACTAAACCCCGGGATTGCCAACTGTCACAATTGCTTGCGTTTTCACATGTGCAGCACCAGGAGCAGCTTCCTTGGCTGCAAGATAGGAGGGTTTAATTCCGCTTTAATGAGGTTGTTAAGCCATTCTAACCTGTATACAACATCAACACTGCCTCCTATTGTAGTATCCCCCTCTGTGTGTGATTTATAAAAATAAATGCTGCAAATACCTCCCTTTCACTGCCGAGATTGCGATCACATGACTGGCCAGCTTTCTCCTTCCCTGCTCTGAGATGCAGTGGGCGGGGCTGAGATGCCTCTGCTGTGGTCAGTCTGGAGGGGAGGAGGAGAGAGCTGGCTGGTCATGTGATCGCAATCTCTGCTCTTAAATTAGGTATTTACAGCATTTATATTTATAAATCATTCACAGAGGGGGACAATGCAATAGGAGGCAGTGCTGATGGTGTATACAGGTTAGTGTTATACGAGCAGCAGGAGGGGGAGGGGTGGCTCACACACAGAGGATGGGGGGGGGGGGGGGGGGGGGGAGACAAAGGAGCAGAAAATAGTGCAGATGAGAGGCACCTAAACTGACCACCGTGTCTGGTCTCAACAGCCATGATACAACGTGGTCAATTTACAGAGGGGAGAAGCTGGCAGGATCAGCCAGGTTTTTTAGGTGTTACAGGGGGCCAAAAGACACAGGACAAGCACTGTGTCCTATAACATGCTTTAAAGGCGCAGGATCAATTAAAAAAACAAATACATTTTTGGGGGTTAACAAACGCTTTAAGGCTGTAAGGTTGGCCGCTACAAACTTGGCACAGTGCCTAAAAATAGGGAGCATGTGCAGAGCAGGGTGAGAAAGTTTATTACTGTATTATATAACTCTGCAGGTAAAACTTTACAAACCGCAGATGCCACCATGTCTTAACGGAAGCACACGGTAGTAATTCTGACTTTTAGCCCACGTTCTCATGACTATTTGGCATGCGATTTGACATGTCAAATCGTTGGCTATTGCTGGGAATGGCACTGCCCGAATCGGTAAGGCACAGCACTTATACCCAAAAGTAATTCCTGTACTACTTTTGGCGGCTTTGGGGGGGGGGGGGGGGGGCGATTTTGTACAGGCATCTGTGCGGGAACTCGCACAGATGTCTGTCAAATCGCCCCTGAAGTCTGACTGCATTGACAGTTTGAAATCTGAACTCGCACGATTTCTAACCTGCAGTCACTGTGAACCTAAGCTGAGGAAATGTTTGAAACGCGTCGCCATGCTCAGACAGGATCATTAACGGCTTCAAAGAGCAAGGATTCTTTTGTTTTTATTTAGAGATTCAGCTAAAGAATATTTAAATATTGTTTTCATAGAAAAAAAATATAAAAAAACAGAAAATTACCAAAACTGACTATAAATGCCAAATAACCAGGATTAAAGGGTACTTGGCAAAGTTTGGTCTTTCATACCTGTGCAATTTACTTTAGAGTAGGTGCAGTTTGATGGAGCTAGTTGCTTTGTAATAACTCCAAATATCATTACCAGTTTTGTAGGGGTGCAACGGATCGTCGCCGATCCGTGATCCGAACGGGTCACCCCGTTCGGATCGGCACACCCCGCGATCCGCGGAGCGCTCCTCGGCCTTAGGAAAGGCCGCGGCTTCGGCCTAGCTCCGGAGCGACGGCGGCCATCTTGGTACACCCGGCGGCCTTAGGAAAGGCCGCGGCTTCGGCCTAGCTCTGGAGCGGCGGCCATCTTGGTACACCCGGCCACTGTTTACAATGTGATCGCTCCGTCAAATGACGGAGCGATCACTTGTAAACAAACTCTGCATTACCCAGCATATACTCTGCATTACCCAGCATATACTCTGCATTACCCAGCATATACTCTGCATTACCCAGCCAATACTCTGCGATACTCTGCATTACCCAGCCAATACTCTGCGATACTCTGCATTACCCAGCCAATACTCTGCGATACCCAGCCAATACTCTGCGATACCCAGCCAATACTCTGCGATACTCTGCATTACCCAGCCGATACTCTGCGATACTCTGCATTACCCAGCCGATACTCTGCGATACTCTGCATTACCCAGCGATACCCTGCCAATACTCTGCGATACCCAGGCGATACCCTGCCAATACTCTGCAATACCCAGGCGATACCCTGCCAATACTCTGCGATACCCAGGCGATACCCTGCCAATACTCTGCATACCCTGCCAATACTCTGCCATACCCTGCCAATACTCTGCCATACCCTGCCAATACTCTGCCATACCCTGCCAAACCCTGCCAATACTCTGCCATACCCTGCCAATATTACAGTGGGGGAGAGGATGTGGATATTACAGTGGGGGAGATGACGTGGATATTACAGTGGGGGACTATATGGTGGCGGAATTTTCACAGGTTTATGCAAATTCAATTATTATTTGCTGATCCGAAAAATGATCCGATCCGTGACTCTGATCCGAGGATCGATCCGATCCGTGAGTTTTTTGATCCGTTGCACCCCTACAGTTTTGATATTTCACACTGACAACCAGCACAGAATGAAATTGCCACTTGACAAACACCAAACCTGATATAAATCCTATGTACAGTATGTTTTCTCGGAAAGGGGTGATGTGTCCCATCAGCTTTCTGCCCTTTGTAATTTAGGTTCTTGGTATCTACCTGATCCTTATTTTCCTTTACATTTGTGTACACACTTTGTGTGTAATTTTATCCTAGCAGGGATTATAGATTGTGTAGTTTTTGAGTGCTGGTGATGTATGAAAGGGTAGTTTTAGGTCAAGTAAAGCCAGATTTAAGGGCCGTACACACATGCTAAATATCGGGCGGTTCAGTAGAAACCGGCCAACATTCAGCCCGTGTGTATGGCAGCCGGTCCAACAGAAGCCAGCCAAATGGCCGGCTTCTGTCGAAGTGGCATGATTAAAAAAGGTCTGTTGATCGGCACCCGATCAGCGCTCTAAGCCAATAGCTGAGAGCCTTGACCGGTGTGTTCTGGCGAGGGGACTGTGCCCTGTCAGAATACAATAGCTCACCTAACATTAGTACAGGATCTCCTCCCAAACTCTTCCGTTTTTTGTTCCACCCGCTGGGTTAAACCTACCGTATTTTCCGCTGAATACGACAACTTTTTACACTTTAAATAAAATTGGCCAAAAAGCAGGGGTCGTCTTATACGCCAGGTCAGCCCCTCTGATTTTCTTCTGGGTGTTTGGTAATACTTTATGTAGCTTCGGCTAATCCCAGTGAGCGATGTATTCAAATGAATACAGAACCTTCTCGGATTGGAGTAACAACCTCTGCCAATCTGAGCAGGCTACATAGAGTAGCCTGCTCGGATTGGCTTTGAGAGTCAGAGAGGCGCGGGCTGATGTTGTTGCAGCCTCTGTGCCAATCCAAGCAGGCTTTGTATTCATTAATAGAATACATCGCTCGCCGTGATTGGCTCCAGCAAGCAGGAAGAAGGATATGGCTCCAGGAAGAAGGAAGAAATATGGAGGAGGGGGGGGGGGGGTCGTCTTATACGGGAAGTACAGGCAAAAACGCTTAAACTGTAAAATTAGGGGGTCATCTTATACGCCCGGTCGCCTTATACACCGGGAAATAAATAGAACTAGAAAATCTACAATTTCTGGGGAAATTGTGTGACGTGTTCTTGCCTCCACCTACTGGAGTGGGCGGAGAAACTGGGTGGAGTGGCTTGAGTAACTAAACATTTATTTATTTTTTTCAAAAAATAATTTTTTTTTTTTTTTAATGATTTTTTTTTAAATGATTTTTTAGATTTTTATTCAATTTTTTCTAAAAATAAATTTTTCAAAATTATTTTTTTCAAAAAATTTTCACATTTTTTTTTCAAATTTCCTAATTTTCATTTTTTTCTAAAATGATTGACTTTTTTTTTTTATAAAAAATTTTTTTTTTCAAAAAAATTTTTTTTTTTTTTTTTCAAAAATAATTTTTTTTTTTCAAAAATATTTTTTTTTCAAAAAAATTATTTTTTCTTCAAATTTCCTAAATTTTCATATTTTTTTTTTCTAAAATGATTGATTTTTTTTTTTATAAAAAATATTTTTTTTCAAAAATTATTTTTTTTTTAATGATTTTTTTTAATTATTATTATTTTTTTTTTAATTATATATTTTTTCTAAAATTATTAAAAGAATTTTTTTTCAAATTTCCTAATTTTCATTTTTTTTTTCTAAAATTATTTTATTTTTATTTTTTTATTATTATTATTTTTTTTTTTTTTTTTTTCAAATTTCATAATTCCCCTCAGAGCTGTGTGGGACTAACTATAATCCCCTCAGAGCTGTGTGGGACTACCTATAATCGCCCTCAGAGCTGTGTGGGACTACCTATAATCGCCCTCAGAGCTGTGTGGGACTACCTATAATCCACCTCAGATGTGTGGGACTACCTATAATCCCCCTCAGAGCTGTGTGGGACTACCTACAATCCCCCTCAGAGCTGTGTGGGACTACCTATAATCCCAGTCAGAGCTGTGTGGGACTACCTATAATCCCCCTTAGAGCTGTGTGGGACTACCTATAATTCCCCTCAGAGCTGTGTGGGACTACCTATAATCCCCTCAGAGCTGTGTGGGACTACCTATAATTCCCCTCAGAGCTGTGTGGGACTACCTATAATCCCCCTCAGAGCTGTGTGGGACTACCTATAATTCCCCCTCAGCTGTGTGGGACTACCTATAATTCCCCTCAGAGCTGTGTGGGACTACCTATAATCCCCCTCAGAGCTGTGTGGGACTACCTATAATCCCCCTCAGCTGTGTGGGACTACCTATAATTCCCCTCAGCTGTGAGGGACTACCTATAATTCCCCTCAGCTGTGTGGGACTACCTATAATCCCCCTCAGAGCTGGGTTGGACTACCTATAATTCCCCTCAGAGCTGTGTTGGACTACCTATAATTCCCCTCAGAGCTGTGTAGGACTACCTATAATACCCCTCAGAGCTGTGTGGGACTACCTATAATATTCCCTCAGAGCTGTGTGGGACTACCTATAATCCCCCTCAGAGATGTGTGGGACTACCTATAATCCCCCTCAGAGCTGTGTGGGACTACCTATAATTCCCCTCAGAGCTGTGTGGGACTACCTATAATCCCCTCAGCTGTGTGGGACTACCTATAATCCCCCTCAGCTGTGTGGGACTACCTATAATCCCCCTCAGCTGTGTGGGACTACCTATAATTCCCCTCAGAGCTGTGTGGGACTACCTATAATTGCCCTCAGGGCTGTGTGGGAGGAGCTATAATTCCCCTCAGAGCTTTTGTCACCTCCCACTCTAGTTTTGAACATTTCTCCATTCATTCCTATGGGACAAATTTCGCCGCAAAAAATGACGATATTTCGTGAACCATTCGGAAAAATGTTCCACAAAGTAATAGCACACCATTCGGGAACAATCCGCACGTTTTGGTATATATTCGGTATATGTAGCGTAAAAACTGTGGGAGGAGCTAGGGTGGTAAATTTGGCTATAAGAATAATAATAAAAATATATATGTGAGATAACAATAAGTGATCTTGCTATGCAAGAACACTTAATAAATAGAACGATTAGTGTGTACTAGGCTTTAGAAATGTCTGTTGCTTCTAAATGGTGTCTCACCTGTCTCAATGGAGGTTTACGAAAACCAATTACGACCAGGATGCATTGAAACTTGTTGAGGTTTTATGATACGGCAATCGTGGTATTTTTTTAAACTGTCTGCTTGTGCTGGTTATTTCAGTAAGGGTGAAATGAAATGTATAGGTTCTCTGCCTGCCCTTAATCTTGATTTGTCACTAACTTGAGAATTTTGGAGAAATTTGGTCATCACTGCATTCCATTCAATGTATTTTTCGGGTTGAACAGACCTTATTACCGTCACAATTATCCGTTTTAAGTTCATCATTTGTGCTGTTTGCCCTTATTTCTCTATTTATATGCACACTCAGGCTCCGAATATGCATGTTTAGGAGGAAACTTAATTACAGGACCCTATAAATATTCAAGGCAAGATCCTGTGTACATTTAAGATAAATGACAGCATACCAGAATTAATCCTTTTAAAGAGGACCCTCACCCTTGCTTTAAAAATTACAACAAAGGCACCTTTTGGAAATGTTTAGTAATGGCAAATCTACAAACACTCATTGGTTGTTATTTGTTACAGAAGTTTATGTATATTGTACATTCACATCAGTGCTGGAAGGCAAAAGCACTAAGCCACTGTGTGTGTACACATACCCTAGTGCAGCGTTCGCCAACACTTGTGGTCCACGAGAATTTTTTATTTCTTTTTTTAACAATAGTTTTTATTCAATTATGTACAAAAGGTGAACAACATTCGTCATGTATAAACATGTACTGCAGACAGTAACTTAAAGCGGAGTTCCACCCGCACCAAAAATATTAAGTCAGCAGCTACAAATACTGCAGCTGCTGACTTAATAATCGGACACTTACCTGTTCCAGGGTCCAGCGATGCGGGGGGTCGAAGCTCCGAGAGCCCCCCGATCCGCTCGGCTGCGCTGGCATTGCAACTGTGGGCACCCGGCTATGGCTTCACAGCCGGGCACCCACTGCGCATGTGCGAGTCGCGCTGCGCATCTTTATTTGTCCCCGTTGTGTCCTGGGAACTGTGCGTTTCCCAAGATACAACGGGAACCCTCGGATATGGGCGGGCATTCCCGGATATGGGCGGGGCAGATACCTGTATTATACAGGTATCTGCACCCCCTCCCCCCTGAAAGGTGCAATTTGTGGCACCGGAGGGGGGGAGGAAATCCGATAAGCGGAAGTTCCACTTTAGGAATACTGCCCAATGTTTCCAGTGTTGTTCTCAATGTGTGCTGACAGTAAATACTGTTGGTGCGCATTGATATCCGATGCCTTCTCTGTAGTTCGGCTCCTGTGAACTCAGAGAGGGGCGCCAGGAGTAGTGCAGAGAGCGGGAGGTGAAGGAGGGGACTTCCAATGGCAGCGGGAGCACCGAGTTTGAGCACATGTCTGGGTAAGGAGGTGAGATCCAATGATAAGTCTGTGTAAGGCAGTGTGTGAATGAATGAATGAATAATTTGTATAGCGCTACAATGCGAACTGAATCGCCTCAAGGCGCTGTATTGGCGTTTGGTTATCAAGCTTCTAGAAGAGGTAGGTCTTGAGTTTCTTCCTGAAAGCCCGATGGTTTTCTTCCATGCGAATGTCGGTTGGCAGAGCGTTCCACAGCCGTGGTCCCTGGACAGCGAATCTCCGTTCCCCCTTTGATTTGTAGCGGGATTTAGGAATGAGGAGAAGATTTTGATTAGTCGATCGAAGACTGCGATTCGGTGTGTAGTGTTTTATTTTCTCGCGAAGGTATTGCGGAGCGTTTCCATGTGCGCATTTGTGGGTGAGGCAGAGGGTCTTGAATGCGACCCGATTCCTTACGTTTAGCCAATGTAGGTTCCTCAGGGAAGGGGAGATGGATTCCCATGGTTTCTTCCCTGTTATCAGTCTTGCCGCCGTGTTTTGGATTAGTTGTAAGCGCGCAAGTTGATATTGGGGTAATGTAGGGGGTTGCAGAGAGCTTTGGCATTGTGTGTATAAGGCAGCAGTGTGATTCAGGGGGGGGGGGAGGAGAGCAGAGAGCTGGAGATTTGTGTGTATAAGGCAGCAGTGTGATCCAGGGGGAGGAGAGCTGGAGAAGTGTGTGTGTGTGTGTGTGTGTGTGTGTGTGTGTGTGTGTGTGTGTATAAGGCAGCAGTGTGATCCAGGGGGAGGAGAGCAGAGAGCTGGAGAATTGTGTGTGTATAAGGCAGCAGTGTCATCCAGGGGGAGGGGTGGGAGGACAGAGCCTGAGCATTGTGTGTATTAAGCAGCAGTGTGATCCAGGGGGAGGAGAGCTGGAGAATTGTGTGCATAAGGCAGCAGTGTGATTCGGGGGAGGGGGGCAGAGAGCCGGTGCATTGTGTGTATAAGGCAGCAGTGTGATCCAGAGGGAGGAGAGCAGAGAGCTGGAGAATTGTGTGTGTGTGTGTGTGTGTGTGTGTGTGTGTATAAGGCAGCAGTGTGATCCAGGGGGAGGGGTGGGAGGACAGAGCCTGAGCATTGTGTGTATTAAGCAGCAGTGTGATCCAGGGGAAGAAGTGGTTGGGGGTGGGGGGGCAGAAAGCCAGAGCATTGTGTGTGTGTGTATAAGGCAGCAGTGTGATCGGGGTGGGGGGTAGAGCGAGTGTCTTGTATGTATAAGGCATGTAAAATTCATGTTTGTGGTACGCGGGATTCAAAATTGTGACTTTAAGTGGTCCGTGAGGTCCGAAAAGTTGACAACCATTGTACTAGCACACTATGTGATATGATAAATATGGTGGCTAGAATATAATAACTTGGGTGTGTTTTTTGGTTTGTGGACATAATTGAGAGCTAGTTAAAAACATCATCACACACAAAGGTATGAATAAAGGAGAGAGGGTGTGTGTCTGTGAGAGAGAGGAAAAACCCAAATGTATACATCAAAAAATAAAAAAATGAATGTCACCCCTATGCTAAGAGCAGTGTGGTTTTGGTGCGGGAAGGCGTTGGATTACACGCAGTCCCACATACGGTGCGCACCTAGCGTTGGGAGCAAATTTATAAAGGGACTCGGGTACGTTCCTACGACTTGCATGGATTTCCAGTTCAATAACAACAAAAAAGTGACGTGTTCTCTACAGTTCATTGGGCACAATGCAGTAATTTGTTTTCTTCACACAGCCAAAAAAACGTCAAGGTCTCAGCAATATGCATTTATCTTCGGTTTATTCTGATGGAAATTCCCCATTTAGTTTTCAATTTGTGACTGATAATAGGGTTCATTATAGAGCTTTTTCCGAAGACTAAGAGAGCCGTTCCTGGAATTTGCTCGTTCTTTCTTGTAATTAGTAGGTTATTGAGTTACCTTCTTTGCCATCAGTTTATTCAGGCATGTTATTCTTTAATTCATTGTCGCTTTTATTAATTAACCGGCTGTTTATCTTGGTTTATAGAAACTCGGTGACACTGCTGTGGCCTTCTGCATGTGGGGGTCGGATGTGGAATCTCAGAACTGATTTAAAAGATAATTACATTTTCTGTTTTTATAACTATTAAACTGGTTGTAAAGGCTGAAAGTTTTTTTTTTTTTTTTTTTTAATATGCATGAAGGTAAAAAAACCTGTGTGCTTCTCCCCCACAACCCTCCTAATACTCACCTGAGCCCCCTCTCGATCCAGCAATGTGCATGAGAGCCTTTGCTGTTCCTGGACTCCTTCTCACTGGTTGAGAACCAGCTATCAGTCACAGCCAGTGAGCCAATAAGGAAAGGTGGGGGGGAGCGGGGCGGAGCCACTGCTCTGTGTCTTATGGACGCATAGAGCAGGGCTTGTGAGCGAGCACGCACCAGTGCCCCCATAGCAAGAAGCTTGCAGCAGTTTTCCTGCTACAGGGCGGCAGCTGTGCGCCAGATCACTTCCACCTGCAGGGGGAGTCTTCTGCTGTGAATATTTTGCAGCAGAAGCTGATCTGCGGGTGTCGGCACTCGCTGGTAAACGGATCTGCCTATGTGTAAACAAGGAAGATCCCAGTTCTGACGGGGGGGGGGGGGGAGGCATGGATTCTGTGTTCTTGCAAAGCGGGGACTAGAATCCATCTCTTGCCCTAGTAAAAGCAGCACACATAGTAAACACAAACACTGGCTAGGCACACATTTAACCCTTTGATCGTCCTAGATGTTTAACCCCTTCCAAGCTATTAGTACCATTAGTTTCATTCGTACAGTGACAGTGCATAATTTTAGCACTGATCCCTTTTTCCTGCAAAGTGTCAGTGTCTGATTGTCGTCTACAATATCGCAGTCCTGCTATTACTATTAAAAAAATAAAAATAAATTTGAAATAGTAAAAATATCCCATAGTTTGTAGACGCTATAACTTTTGCGCAAACCAATCAATATACACTTATTGTAATTATTTATAATGTAATGCAGTGCACCTGGAAAGTATTCACAGCGCTTCAACTTTTTCCACATTTTGTTAGGTTTCAGCTTTATTCTAAAATGGATTAAATTCATTATTTTCCTCAAAATTCTACAAACAATACCCCATAATAACGTGAAAGAAGTTTGTTTGAAATCTTTTCAAATTTTTTTATAAATAAAAAAATGAAAAAAATCCCATGTACATAAGTATTCACAGCTTTTGCTCAATACTTTGGTGAAGCTCCTTTGTCACCAATAACAGCCTCAAGTCTTTTGAGTATGATGCTACAAGCTTGGCACACCTATTTTGGGCAGTTTCTCCCATTCTTCTTTGCAGGGCCTCTCAAGCTCTATCAGGTTGGATGGGGAGCGTCGGTGCACAGCCATTTTCACATCTCTCCAGAGATGTTCAATCGGGTTCAAGTCTGGGCTCTGGCTGGGCCACTCAAGGACATTCACAGAGTTGTCCCCTAGCCACTCCTGTGTTATCTTGGCTGTGTGCTTAGGGTCGTTGTCCTGAAGATAAACCCCCCCCCCCCCCCCAGTCTGAGGTCCAGAGCACTCCGGAGCAGGTTTTCATCAAGGATGTCTCTGTACATTGCTGCATTCATCTTTCCATCAATCCTGTCTAGTCTCTTAGTTCCTGCCGCTAAAAAAACATCCCCACAGCATTATGCTGCCACCACCATGCTTCACTGTAGGGATGGTATTGGCCAGGTGGTGAGCGGTGCCTGGTTTCCTCCAGACATGATGCTTGCTATTTAGGTTCAATCTCTCTTTCATCAGACCAGAGAATTTTGTTTCTCATGGTCTAAGAATCCTAAAGTTGTCTTTTGGCAAACTCCAGGCGGGCTGTCATGTGCCTTTTACCGAGGAGTGGCTTCCGTCTGGCCACTCTACCATACAGGCCTGATTGGGGGAGTGCTGTAGAGATGGTTGTTCTTCTGGAAGGTTCTTCTCTCTCCACAGAGAAACGCTGGAGCTCTGTCAGAGTGACCATCGGGTTCTTGATCACTTCCCCGACTAAGGCGAAAAAAAGGCCAAAAAATTTCATTTGGGTACATCATCGCATGACTGCACAATTGTCAGTTAATGTAATCCAGTGCCATAAGAATCCATTCACACAGGGGCAACTTCAAGTCGCCCCAAGTCACACCTAGTCGGGCTACATGAAAAAAATCAATGTAAGTGAATGGATCCGTCTTAATGCACACTACAGCAGTCGCTCCGACTTCAGAAAAGGTTCCTGTATTACTTCAATCCGACTTCTAGGCGACTTGTACCGAGAGATCTCAATGGTCGACGGATCTCCATCTATATTGAAGCGACTGTACAGAAAAAGAAACCGTACCTGCCCGCGAGAATGTGTTTCCAGCTCGATCCCATCGCGCTGGTTCTCGGCGACAAGGTCCTGTACATCTCATGCTGGCTGCAATAGGAAAAACACATTTTCCTACTGCAGCGAGCGTGAGAAAGAAGTGACAATGTCGCCTCTCTAATAATAAAAACCGGCATGGGTTCACCTCCAAGGGTAAACTAGGCCCTTGGGTCTGGTATGGATTTTAAGGGGAACCCCTACGCCAAAAAAATGGCGTGGGGGTCCCCCCAAAATCCATACCAGACCCCTATCCGAGCACGCAGCCCTGCCGGTCAGGCCGCTTGCCCTCAATATGGGAGGTGGGTGCTTTGGGGATGGGGGCCCCCCACCCCAAAGCACCCACCCCCCATGTTGATGAGGACAAGGGCCATTGGTTGTCGGGGTCTGTGGACAGGGGGCTTATCGGAATCCGGGAGCCCCCTTTAATAAGGGGGCCCCGGATACCCCCCCCCCCACCCTATGTGAATGAGTATGGGGTACATCGTACCCCTACCCATTCACCTGAGGGGAAAAAAGTGTCAATAAGAAAACACACTAGACGGGTTTTTAAAGTAATTTATTAGGCAGCTCCGGGGGTCTTCTTCCGACTTTGGGGGTCTCTTCCGACTCCTCCGCTCTCTCCGGCTTCTTCTCCCACTCTCTGGTTCTTCTGCCAGGCTCCTCCGCTATCTTCTGCCGCTCTTTTACTAGCAGTGGCCCGGTCTTTTCCATCGTCTTGTTCCTTGTTCTCTTCTTCCATTGTTGACACGACGCTCTCTCCCGCTGTAATACCGTGTGCGACCACGCCCCATGCCTATTTAAGTCGTTGCGCACCTTGCACACGGCATTACAGCGGGAGAGTGTCAACATCAGAAGAAGAGAACAGGGAAGACTACGATGGAAAAGACCGGGCCAATGCTAGTAAAAGAGCGGCAGAAGAACCGGAGAGCGGAGGAGTCGAAAGAGACCCCCGGAGCTTCCTAATAAATTATTTTAAAAACCTGTTTAGTGTGTTTTTTTCATTGACCCTACTTTTCCCTCAGGTGAATGGGTAGGGGTACGATGTACCCACATATTCACATATTCCGATAAGCCCCCCGCCCGCAGTCCCCGAAAACCAACGGCCAGGGTTGTCGGGAAGAGGCCCTTGTCCTCATCAACATGGGGACAAGGTGCTTTGGGTTGGGGGCGCCCCCCTTCCCCAAAGCACCCACCCCCCCCCATGTTGAGGGCATGCGGCCTGGTACGGTTCAGGAGGGGGGGTGCTCACTCATCCCCTTTTCCTGACCGGCCGTGCTGCGTGCTCGGATAAGGGTCTGGTATGGATTTTGGGGGGACCCCCACGCTGTTTTTTCGGAGTAGGGGATTCCCCTTAAAATCCATACCAGACCTAAGGGCCTGGTATGCTCTTGGAGGGGAAACCATGCCGTTTTTTTATTTGGCGTGGAGTTCCCTCCTCCAGAGCTGACTATTCTGTGATTGGCCACAGCCAAAGTCGCCTGGCCTGGGGGCGACTTGAGGACAGTGGCCTCCAAACTGTGGCCCTTTGCATGCCTTTATCTGGCCCTTGGGGCACTATTCCACCAACTGATGCCAATGAAAGGACATCATTCCCCCCCTATGGACACCATCAGTGGAGAAGTATTTTATTTCACTGATATAAACAATGGTGGGACTATTCCTCTCGATAAAACCAATGATGGGGTACTAACCTGGGGCATTTTCTGCTTTCAATAGCCACCAGGGTTGCCAACCGCCAGTAAATTTACTGACAGTTTGTAAAAACCAGTGATTTTTTTTTTACAACTGCCAGTAAATATCAGGGGCTGATAATTTCATGCTGTGTTGACTTTTTGAGTGTAAATCACGCAAATGACTTTTTTTATAGGTATTGTCAGTGTTTCCATATCATGTTTATACTGTTCAAATATTCACTGTGTTCGTTTTCAATAGGAGTTCTGTAATTTCTCAGGTTGCCAGTTAAAAAAAAAAAAAAAACGTGCTCCGCCAGTAAATTTCCCATGTTTTGTCAGTAAAAAATTCTGCAGGAGGTTGGCAACCTTGATGGCCACAGTTTGGCCCCCTAAAGCCTGCAGGACAGTGATCTGGCCCTTTCCTTACAAAGTTTGGAGACCCCTGATCTAGGGTTACACTGAGATCCAACAGTCCTCCACTCCAATATGCAATTCATTTAAAAGCACTTTTCTCTCTTTCAGCACAATGTTTGTATTTGGAGGATTCAACAGCCTCTTGCTCAACGATGTCCTGATGTTCACATCCAAGAGTTGTGAAGCTTTTACGAGTAATGCCTCTTGTATATCGGCCGGACCAGGAATTCGCTGTGTCTGGGATAACGGTACATCTCAGTGCTTGTCCTGGGAACAAGCATCTCCAGAGCAACAAAAAGACGTCATGACATCATGTCCTCGTATCGCATGTACGTATTCTGTATGATCCCCTCTCAACCTATACTCTAATTCATTACTCATCTCTATCCAAAGCAATAATAAGCCTATTGCTAATTCATTATTCCTTTCATACACTGAATACGGTCCATTTTCCAGGACCTAGTGTTCATTTTGACTTCAAATTTCGATTTAGTTTTTGCACTAAATTTACATTTTAGTTTTAGTTGTATTTTAGTTGACTAAAATCGAATGTATTTAGTTAAATTGTAATGCATTTTTTTAAGCTAGGGCTGCAACTAATGATTTTTTTAATAATCGATTAGTTGGCCGATTTATTGTTTTGATCGGTTAATAACCTTAAACTGTAGTGTAAAATTTAATTAATATGTAAAGTTTAAAAAAAGGCAATTTATTCTTAAAGCGGAGCTCCACCCACACCAAAAATATTAAAAGTCAGCAGCTACAAATACTGCAGCTGCTGACTTTTAATAAATGGACACTTACCTGTTCCAGGTTCCAGCGATGTCGGCAGAACCGCTCGTCTCTCGGTTCCCCCGCCGCCATCCTCTGTCAGGGAATCGGGAAGTGAAGACGCAACGTCCGGTTCCCTACTGCGCATGCGCGAGTCACACTACGCCTCTATTGGTCCCCGCTGTGTCCTGGGAACTGTGTTTCCCAAGACACAATGGGGCATCCTCGGATATGGGGGGGGATGCTAGTCCCGGAAGTGGGTGCATATACCTGGATTATACAGGTATCTGCACCCCCCTCCCCCCTGAAAGGTGCCAATTGTGGCACCGGAGGGGGGAGGAATCCGATAAGCGGAAGTTCCACTTTAGGGTGGAGCTCCGCTTTAAATATCTTTATGCAGCGGTAAATATAAATAACCAACTATATGGTTAGGGAGTAAAACCTCTAATCCACTCTGATAATAACAGTTGGAAGAGATATACTGTATATACTATTAGAGGTTGAATCTGGTAAATATCATCACACTCGGATCAATTATTTTTATTTAAAGAAAAAAAAAAAGTTAGACTGTTTTGCAGATTTTCAGACAGAACTGTAATATATTATATGCTGGCCATACAAAAACAATGTCTTCCTTTTTTAAAAATGTTTTTTTCATCTTAAGAATGTTCGTTCGATTTTCTAATCATTAGTGGGGTCAGATCAACATTTATTTTCAACCACAGTGACAGGAAAATTTAGAAATAATAGAAAACATCTTGGTCAAAGGAATTTTCAGACAGTATATGTGGTTTTCGTTCAGAAATTACATTAGTTTTAAAACAGAATGTTAAAACCAAGTGAAATTTTCAAACCACATTCTTTCATTCAGCAAATGTACAAAGATTATTCGTATGAATTTTCTTGTCTGAAAATTGATTCGTGTGGCCAGCATAAGGCTCGGTACACACCTATGCAGTTTGCTTTTGATCTATTTCTGCAGTGCTTTTTGCTGTGCGTTTTTGATTTTTGCAAACGTGATTTTGCGACGATTTGCGTTTTTTGCAGTTTTTTTTTCCCGCTTTTTTTTTTTTTTTCTTTTTTAGCCAATTTGTTGTGCAAATTTCTGCAAAAACACACTACATGCTTTTCTGCAGCTTCTCCATTAAAGTATATTGAACCAAAAAAGCACCGTTTGGAAAAAAAGTCATTGAAAAAAGTCCTTGACACTTTCCAAATACACAGCGGTTGAAAAAAAAAAAAAGCATAGATGTGAACGTGTCCCATAGGAAACCATGTTAAATGGACTGTAGTGTGTTTCTGCAAAAAGTACCAAAAAACACACAGATGTGAACCAGGCCTGAGACGTTTAGTAAAATGGGTTAAACTAAAATGTTCCCTTTTATAGTACAAAAAGAGCAAATCGCTACTGTAAGGGGTTCATTTTTTTTACTGTGGAACGGTGAAAGCAATATTTACAGTAGCGATTACCTTATTTATCAGCGTATAACACGCACCAAGTTTAGGAGGGAAGTTTAAGGAAAAAACTTTACATTTAAATGCCAATCAATGCAGCCTTGCCCCAGTGTCATTGCAGCCTTGCCCCAGTGTCATTGCAGCCTTGCCCCAGTGTCATTGCAGCCTTGCCCCAGTGTCATTGCAGCCTTGCCCCAGTGTCATTGCAGCCTTGCCCCAGTGTCATTGCAGCCTTGCCCCAGTGTCATTGCAGCCTTGCCCCAGTGTCATTGCAGCCTTGCCCCAGTGTCATTGCAGCCTTGCCCCAGTGTCATTGCAGCCTTGCCCCAGTGTCATTGCAGCCTTGCCCCAGTGTCATTGCAGCCTTGCCCCAGTGTCATTGCAGCCTTGCCCCAGTGTCATTGCAGCCTTGCCCCAGTGTCATTGCAGCCTTGCCCCAGTGTCATTGCAGCCTTGCCCCAGTGTCATTGCAGCCTTGCCCCAGTGTCATTTGACGGTTGGCCCTTTTTGTAGCAGCAATCAAAGTGGCTAACCAACTGCTCGATTGCTTTTACAAGCAGCAGGAGGGGTCGTCTCCCCCCCCCCCCCCCACACCTTCCATGGCTCTCTCGGGCTCCACCGTCCTACAGGGAGACCCGAGCTACTAGCCGGCATGTCTTTTTTTTTTTTTTCTTTCAGCAGCTTAGATGCCCCCTACTTATTCGTATGTGGTAGTGCTCTCTTTATGACAGCAATAAAAGTGATATAAAAAAAAAAAAAAATTAAAGCAACAATGTAAAAAAAAGAAATACAATTTATAATAATAATAAAAAAAAGTAACGTGTCCCCGCCCCATACGTTAGCATGTAAAGGGAACATGTCCATCGGTCCTGCGTGCACACAAACTGAGATCATCCCACACGTGAGGTATCGCCGCCAACGTGGGATCATGGGCTGTAATTCTAGCACCCAGGCATCCTCTGTGAAATGGTAACCTGTGGAGGCTTTCAAAGGGTCGCCTTTTTATAGTACATTTTACATAGTTTGTCACTGTTGCGCGAGCGCACACACAATTTTAAAGTGCAACGTATTTGGTATCTATTTACTCAACATGACATCTATTATATTTTACAAAAAAATTTGGGTTATGTATTGTGTTAGTTTTTAAAATTTTAATAAAAAAATAAATAATTTACCCCCATAATTCCCATTTGAAAAACCACTACGCAAATACTGTGTGACACCAAAAATTGCAAAACCCATCAATTTATTCTCTAAGGCCTCTGTGTGTGTGTATATATATATATATATATATATATATATATATATATATATATATATATATATATATATATATATATATATATATATATATATATATATATATATATATATATATATATATATATAACGTTTAGGGGTTCAAAGTAGTTTTCTAGCAAAAATACTTATTGTTACATGTAAACAAAAAGGGCCAGAAGATGGCTGGTCTTCAAGTGGTAAGTGCTGTTATTATAGGCTGGTAATGGAATTGTATTGCCAATTTAGAAGAGGCCAGCAGAGCAGTATTGATTTTCAAATTTAATTTTAGGCTTTTGACTAAAATGCCATTTTAGTTTTAGTCAACTAAAATCTCCAGTACCAGTGTTAACCTTGGTAAGCTCTGCATTTGTTGAACTTTTGTAATCTTTATTCTCACTTCTGTTCCTTCCTCTTCCTGCAGATTCGGACAGTGAAAGCAAGTGCGATCATTATACAGACTGCTTTAGCTGCACAGCGAACACTAATGGCTGCCGGTGGTGTAATGACCAATGTATTACACTGAATAACAACTGCACAGCCAGTCAGGTCAGTCACTATATTTCTGTATTACAGCAATGTCTTCACTGCACATGACCAAAAAGGGCATTTAACCATATCAATACTGGGCACTTTCGCCCCCTTCCTTCCCAGGCCAATTTTTCAGCTTTCAACGCTCTCGCATTTTCAATGACAATTGCGCGGTCATGCTACGCTGTACCCAAATTAAATTTTTATCATTTTGTTTGCACAAATAGAGCTTTTCTTTTGGTGGTGTTTATTCACGACTCCATTTTTTTATTTTTTTGCGATCTAAGCGCAAAAGGAGCCGAAATTTGGAAAAAAAAATATTTTCGTTATTCTATTTTAAAAGAAATCCAATAAATTAGAATTTTGTCATAAATTTAAGCCAAAATTTATTCTACTACATGTCTTTGGTAAAAAAAAAAAAAACTTGTGTTTTAATTGGTTTGTGTGATCACAGACAGATGTACGCAAATGATCATGTACAAATGTGTGCAGATAATCATTGGGACATGTGATTTTTACTGGGACATATGTCTCCTACTCTCAGAGATCGTGGAGGAATCCTCAACCTAGTAAGTGTAACAAGCTTACTATCGTCTGAATAGAGGTAAGAGCATAGAGAGAATCGAGCGACACGCACGAAGATCACACACTGGAGATTGCTATTAAGGATTCTAGCACAAGCACTGCTGCACTTTCACTTCACTCCGGCTCTAACAGCTACATTGGATGGACTTTTGTTTTAATTCCCCGTGTGTGTCATTGACACACACAGCAGAATTGATACAGTGATTCACTGAGATTTATATATGGAACATTTTTATGCGTATAATTTCTGCTTTTTGCACAGAATTTTTGCTTTTTTGCACAGAAGTATAGGATATTAATTTGAACAATTTGCATAGCTTTGCTTATTTGCACAGGATCACAGGATTGATTTGTTACACAGGTCATCGCTATTTTTTCACAGCACTTTGGACTGCATTTTGCTTTACAGGATTATCGCATTGTTGTACAGAAGAATTGCTTTTTTGCTTAGCATTTGCACTTTTTTCACAGGATTTCAGCAACATTGCATATTATTATTTGCTTTTTGCACAGTATTTTATTATATTGCTATTTTGCACATAGTTACTTTCTACTATTAGTGATTATAGTTGTGCTGATTAATTTTATTTACCGTATATGCTCAAGTATAAGCCAAGTTTTTCAGCACATTTTTTTTTGTGCTGAAAATTCCTCCCCTTGGCTTATACTTGAGTCTTTGAGTCTATACGTGAGCATTTTCTGCAGCAGAGAATGACATTTTCCGACCCAAAATTGGTGCCCTGTATCTCGGGGCCACTTGGTGATAGGAACCCCATTTGGATATGTTGTAGTGCTAGTTCCACTGGGTTTGCATACCAAATTTGGGGTTCCTAGCACCAAGTGACCCCGAAATACGGGGTCCCAAAGTCGGTCAACTGTGTCCATCTGCAGCAATGTCATTTCGGGACCCTTCAGTGTGAAAACACAGTGGAACTAGCACTACAACATATCCAAAGATGGGGTTTCTAGCACCAAGTGGCTCCGAGATACGGGGCCCCAAAGTCGGTTCAGGAAATATTCTCTGCTGCAGAAAAGTGCTTAACATTTTTCCGAACCAACTTTGGGGCCCCGTATTTCGGGGCCACTTGGTGGTAGGAACACCATTTTGAGTGCTAGTTCCACTGGGTTTGCATACCAAATTTGGGGTTCCTAGCTCCAAGTGACCCCGAGATACGGGGCCCCAAAGTCTGTCAATTGTGTCCATCTGCAGCAATGTCATTTCGGGACCCTTTGGGTCCAGAGACCCCAAATTTTGGCTGCAGCTAGGGGCATTTAGGAACCCTTTATTACCAAGTTTGAAGTTCGGGGGACCTATGGCTGCAAATGGGCATTGTTGACCCTCTTTTCCACTTACAGTAGCTGCGCATTTCTCACCCTAGGCTTATACTCGTCAATACGGTTTCCCCTTTTTTTTTGTGGTAAAATTTGGTGCCTCTGCTTATATTCGGGTCGGCTTATACTTGAATATATACGGTATATGTGGGGGACAGGTGTTTTTACTATGTGGGGACACGTGTTTTGGGACATTGTGTTTTACACTGTGTGTTACTATGCTGGTGATCAGTGTGTAAAAAGCTGTAAAAAAAAAAAACAGCTCATACACACTGATCACCAGCCGGCAGAAGCGATTCGTTCTCCCCACGACAACTATTGTATGAGGAGAGCCGAGCCGATCGCCTAGCAACCTGCTCTGTTTACATCACATGACGGCTGTGATTGAACACGGCCGTCATGTGATCAGGAGGGCCAATCACAGAGCCCTGCTGCTGATCTGAGCTGCGCCGTGTCAGGGTGACACGAGCGCATCGGGATCGCGCCGCTGCGCGTGCCTGATCCCCCTTCCTTCTGAGGGACGTTCTTGAACATCCACTCAGGAGAGAGCGCACACCCGGCCGTACATATGCAGTGGCCGGGTGGGAAGTGGTTTAAAAAGAACACCAAAATGCACTTAATCTTTTCCACTCCTTTCCTCCAGCACTTTGAACTTATGATATTATCTACACAAAGGCTATAAAAGTGAAAATTGCAGTGTTGCGATTGAATCTCCTATATTATAATAAAACCTAAACATTACTAAAATATTGATCAAAACGCACAAATTAAAATTGTGAAAAAACAATAACTTAAAAGCAACATTATTCAATCTGTGACTTTCTTCCGGTTGATTTCTGATAAGTGAAAAAGTTCTCAGAAATCCTTGTGATCCTCCATTTATAAAAAAGTGTCCCCACCAGCTGGAGAACAACTTTCAACTTTACTTTTTTTCTTGTTCATTGACCTTTCTTGTCCTTCAGGGTATATTGCCCCATACTGTACAAGAGGATTGGACACTTTCAAACAAGAAAGCTGTGGACAAGTCCATAACTTCTCCTACTACCAGCGTGTACCAGCAATTTTTTGCTATTATCCTTGGAGGATGGGACGTCTTTTCTTCAGCTCTACTGTGTGAAATACGTTTTTTTCTTTTTTTTTTTTTTTCTTTTTTTCCCCCTAGATTAATTTTTCATCAAGACTTCATTGCTGCTGGGGCTTTGTCTCTCTGGTGCGGTGATCCCAAGGCCTCTTTCACACTTGTGCGACTTTGCTGCGATTTCCTGCCGCAATTTCAAGGAATGCCTGTGTAAGTGTCATCAAAATCGGACCAAAGTGCAGGAACTACTTTGAAGTCGGAACGACTTGAGGTCGTACTAATATGAATGGCTGTCATTGGAAATCATGGGGAAAGACTTGTCATGCTACTTTGCAGTGCCAAATCTTGGGACAAGTCGTATAAGTGTGAAAGTGGCCTAAGCCTGGCTTTTGAAGGTCTGCTTCCTAATCCTATTGAACTTGGCTTTCCGGTAATAGCCTGGAAGTGACCTCTTTATGGGGGAATTTCAAGACTATCTTCTAGTAAAAGTTCACTGCCGAGTGCTTTCCAGGTCCAAAGCTGTTGGCTTTGCCTCAGCACTTGCCTTGGCCAGTCAAGCTGAGAGCTCAGAGCTAACCTATTCACGTAGGTTGCTGGGTATTCTCATTCCCTGTTCCCGCTGGTTTTGCCATGTTATGTTTATGGTGTGGTGTTGGAATTCTGTTGTCATACACTAGGTTGTCATGCACTAGGTTGAGTGTCGTTCACTCCATGCTCTTTGTGTTCTACAAAGTTGAGGAAGAATCTCCATGCTGCTTCTCCTGCTCGAATAGAGCCACATAGAACTTCATTATTTGCTTCCTGCTGTCCGCCTGCAGTGATGTCGGTCACCTGCTACCAGCTGGAATTTTGTTTGTGAGTACCTGAGGCCTTGCCTCTTACTCTGAGCTTATATGTTGCCTTTCTGGCACACAGTTTCAACATGTCTGATTCTAGTTAATGTAGGAACAGAGATGCTGTACTGTGTGCCCTCTTTCTACTTTCTACTAATGGCTCCAGGACTGCTTGCAGCATGCCTGCAGACAGTGTACATGTTTGCAGCCTTGATTCATGGTATCCCCTGCTCTTAAGCTGGCCATAGATGGATAGAAATTCAGCCAGTCCCTGCTAGTCAAATTTTGATCCATGTGTGGTCGCTCCCACTCTAACGATCGACTTCTGACGAACGGGCTTGTTGGACAAGTTTTCTCCATCAGTGGCTCAAGTTAATGGTCTGCAGCCACTGATCAATGTATTTTGACAGCGGAGGAGTCCTGCTGCCAGAATGCAATGGCACAGCGGTTGGGGTTCTACTGGCTGATATAAAAAAAAAAAAAGAAAAAAAGTAATCTGTGGCCAGCTTAAGAGTCAATCCTGTCCTTAGGAGTCCTCTTTGGCTCTGTCAGATGTAGCTGGACCTTCTCCCCTTTCGACTGATCTGTTCCAGGACCTGTGTTGCAGAGGGGGGCCTTTTGGATGTGGTTCTGCTGGCCACTAGATTCAGAAACTAACTGAACAGGTTTGTTTACAGGTACAGGGATCCTTGGAGTCTAGCAGAAGGAGTGGATGTTCTGCTGGCTCTGTGGGATCCATATGCCCTGATCTGTACGTTCTGTGCTCTAAAACTTCTTCCTCATCTGCTTTGCAGGATCAAGCTGGAGGGCATTCTAGTGTTACTCATATCTCCGGTCTGCCCAAGCAGATGTAGCATGCTGATCTTCTGAAATACACTTTGTGCGCACTGCCAGATTGTTTGCATTCTCTCTGCCCCAAGAATTGATTTACCATTGCACCTTCTGGTTGCTGGTTTTAACAGCATGGCTGTTGATGCTCATGTTCTCCAGCGCTAGAGTTTCTATTTGAGTCTGTGAATTCTACGATGCTGATTGCCCGGAAGTCTTAATTCCTGCAAGGTTTATCATGGGACATGCTTTGTTTGAGTCTTATGCCCCGTACACACGGTCGGAAATTTCGACGGAAAATGTCCGATCGGACCATGTTATCGGAATATCCGCCCGTGTGTGGGCTCCATCGGAGAATTCCGACGGACAAAGTGCCACGCATGCTCAGATCAAATTATGAGACCAAAGCTATTTGCTACTAGCCTCTGCGTAGTTCCGTCACACGCAACCATCGTCACCACGTTCAGAATGATCGAATTTTCCGACAACTTTGTCCGACCGTGTGTATGCAACACCAGTGTCGAACAAAATCCGTCGGAAAAAATCAGACGGATTTTGTGGTCGGAATTTCCAACCGTGTGTACGGGGGCTTAGGGCTTTTCTCCCCAGGAGTTTTTCTGTGTGATGAATAATCCTTTCATTACTGCAGCTGGATCTTGACCAGCGTTTTGGCTTTCAGCAATTTCAAGGGGTGACTTGTGTAGCTCTTCCTGTCCATTCCTTAGTGATTCACTGGGACTTGAATCTTGTTCTCACTGTACTTCACAAACCTTCATTTGAACCCAATGGAAACTATTCTCACCATCAGTTGAGAATCAGTTACTGTTTTGTAATGCAAGTTTTTGAGCTGGCTGCCTTTATCATGCAAAGAAGGTATTTTCTGTCTTTCACCTTAACCAGTTCATTGTTCTTCTGCCTATCTTCTGCTCACCAAAACGAAATTTCCAGCCATTGTCTGGTTATGGTTTAAGCGGTGAAAACATTCCTGCCAGCCACTGCCTTTTTCAGAAAAATTAATTATCTTTTTCTCATCCTGGATGGACCCTGCAATGGTGCGTTGGCTTCTTGATTGACAATCTCTAGGCGGCGTAGACGTTCAAGTTTATGGTGTTATCGGGTTCCACCCTGTCGAGGTGCATTCTACTAGATCTGTGAATGCTTTTCTGGCGTCAAGTAGCTGTATATTTGATTTGCAAGGCTGCCACCTTATCTTCTGTTCAAATATTTTGACTGCTGGTTGTTTCTGCCTCATCTAATGCCAGCTTCAGGTAGCTCTTTGTGTGCAGGCAGTCTCCAGTTTTTTTCTTGGGTCTATGGTCTGTTTTTGGTGCTGCTCGTCCTTCAGTTGGACTGCTTTTGGATGTCCTGAAAGTTTGACTTCCTGAGTCCCTTAATGGACAGTAAAGAAAATATTAGGGCTGTTACTGATTAAAATTTTCATGTTCGATTAATCGATTTTATTTTAATCGATTAATTTCGATTAATTTTAACGCACATACAGATCCAACTACTTAGCTGATCTCCTTGCATTGCAACTCTGCATTAGTCAGTGGTAAATGTGGTATACACTATATACAATCACCTGACACTAGTTAGTTTCCACAATCCATGACTTAACTTCACAGTTCACACAAATACGTTTTAAATTCAAACTGTAGCACTGACGTAAGTCATTTTTTTTTCCACAGTAGCGTGACAATCCCTCCACCTCCGGTCTAACTAATCACTCTCACCTTATGACATGGACCCCTGTGCAAACGGGTGGTCATGCAAGCGGGTATCAAAAGGGTTAACACGGACCATAAACTTCCCCCACATCTCCTTAGATCTCAGCAAGGACGCCAGGTCATGGGTAGAAAGATAAGATCTAAGTGCTCACTGCTTAAGTATCAGATTTAATTTTTGTGGTCAAACACAAACTACTCACATAAAGATGATAAAAACACAGCATGTAAAGCCGACAATCGTGTTAGTTTCATAGGGCGGCAGCAGCGTGTGACGTCATGCGTAGCTCCTCCCCCGTACGCGTTACGTTCAATCAGAACTTCCATCGTCACCGGACTCCTCCCCCCTTCCCTTCGTTAGCAGACGAAGGCACTTGGGGAAGGAGGAGGAGTCCGGTGACTTCGATGTCCGTGACGTCACCGGATCTCCGATGGAACTCCCTGAAGACCCGGAAGCCGGCGGAGAGGTGAGTACCGATTAATTTTGATCGGTCAAAAAAAAAAAAAAAACGATTAATCGAGGAATTAATCTTTTTGTACACGTAAAATCCTTTTTTTTGTAGTCAGTTTCCAGGCTTCCAGGAGACGGCAATATAACCCGATGGTTAAAGGCTTCTGGTGACGCACTATGGACTGTAAGAAAAGGATGTTATGGTAGGCACAAAATTATATTATCCTTTCTATTACAGAAAGAATAAAGATCTTAATTAGGTAATGTAGCTCCAATCCTCCTCTGCTCCCAATAGCTGTAACACGGGCAATAAACCTTTCAGCACGGGTCAGCAGAACAGCTCAAAGGAGGAAGATAAATCGCATCCACACAGCAGTAATTCTTTTATTCAGCAAACACAGGAATCAATCCATTTACACAGCATGAGTGCTCCACAGCACCAGCGATACGAGGCACCTTTTAGGGGTCTTTGACAAATTCTTGATTGACGAAACTGGTCTGACAAGCTACTGCATGTACTACAGGGACGATCCTGGAGTGTGAGAGGACTGGCTTTTGTGCAGTA
This sequence comes from Lithobates sylvaticus, assembly GCA_028564925.1. Taxonomy (NCBI): domain Eukaryota; kingdom Metazoa; phylum Chordata; class Amphibia; order Anura; family Ranidae; genus Lithobates; species Lithobates sylvaticus. Next base: position 744,437,047 of record CM053026.1, on the reverse strand, counting down.
AGGAAGGCAAGTGTTTAACGCTGTCTGTTCAGCTTGATATTGCTAGTGCTGTGAAGCATTCACGCTGTGTAAGTGGATTGATTCACGTGTTTGTTGAATAAATGAGTTACGCTACGTGGAGGTGATTTGTCTTCAGCTGAGCTGTTCCACTGACCCATCCTGAAAGCTTTATTGTCTGAATCCACTATAAAAGGGAGCGGAGGAGGATCAGAGCTACATTGCCTAATTAAACGCTATAGCCTTTCAAAATAGAAAGAAAGGATAGAACTAAGGTGAGAGTCTTCTCCATCTGGTTAGCATACTGTGGTTTAAAGGAGCACATTTTTTATAATGGGGATAACAAGGGTTTTACTTTTACTTGTAAAAAAAAAAATTAGACAAAAAGTCAGATTGATTTTAAAGCGTAGTTACATTGGTCAAGCTTCGACCAATGTAGGTAGGCTATATGCTCCACCTTTTGGGACTCTTGTGGTAGCGGATAATTGCTGTAGTAGTCACCACTACTAGAGTGATTGCTACTGTCTTCCAGGTCCCATGCTGAGTGGCTGCCCTGCTGCATAGTAACCACAGGGTGTCCCTTAATCAGCAGTGGCACCTTTCACAGAACGCCTTATATTTTTCCTCAATGAATGCATAGCTTTCTCTGATTGGACAAGGTGGAGAGCCTGTAGCGGTGATGTCATGCTCTCTACCTGGGCTAATAAAAATTTTTTTTTACATCTATGAAGAAAAATGCAAAGCGTTCTGTGAATGGTGCCGTACTGCATGCGAGACGTCCTGTGGTTACTGTGTAGCGCATTGGGTGCTCATCCTGTGGTCCTCTAGCTGTTGCGGAACTTCAAGTCCCCTGAGGCATTGCCAGCTGTTGACCGTTATAAGCATGACTCCCAAAGAGAGAAGCATGTTGGCACTTGTAGTTCTAGAGAAAAAACAAGGAGAGGGGCACCTTTGAATATATATCAAGTAAGATTTATTAATAAAAACAATATCCACTCCCATGGAAGAACATAAACTTTAGTTCAGCCACATCTCTGGGCTGATGAGGTGGGACTACAAGTTGCTGTCAATCCTGCTTCAGGCTTGGAGCATAAAGCACATCAAACCACAGTTCTGATGGTGTGGAACTGCTGACCTAGTGAAGTGCTGACTTGGTGCAGCATATAAAAGGTGCCACAAAGATTGTGCACTAGTGGCTTGGAGTAGAAAGTCCACTTATATGGGTAAATTCCCGGGGGGAGGAATAGGAGAGAGAGGGGTTAGACTGATGCGGGGCCAGGGCCGGTGACAAGCCGCGCTATGGCCTCGCTGTCCTCGCTCGGCTTCCGGGTGATGGAGAACGGCCGTAAGGGAGGAATCCAAAACGAGGCTTGGGAAGCAAACGCCATAGGAACTTGCTTCTGGTCCTCGTGGTGGCAGCCCTGACAGACTCGCCTATTTTCTTTCCCCCATTTTCGCCATCGGACTATTATGGACTACATATTGTCATTTTGAGGTATCTGAGACCTTTTTACTTGTTAAATAGGACTTGTAGTTCTGCAACAGCTGGAGGGCCACAGGTTGAGCACCCATGGGTAGCGGCACCTGGAAGACGGAGGACTAGAACGGCAGCTACTACAGGGATTATCACAATAGAGTGAAAACACAGGCCTCCTTCCACTATCTCAGCGCTATGGAGCTTAGAAAACGTCAAATATAGACCGTTCAGTATCTCCAATACTCAGTGATTCAATTAACCACAGTGATTCAAAATGTTAGCTGCCGCTTAAAATGCACAAAAAAAACTTGCATACAAAATAGTAAAGTGTCCACAGGTGCTTCAATAAGTACCCCTGAATACTAAGGCAGCGCTACCGTCACTGCTTATTATGACTGGCTTTCATATGATAACACATGAGAAAGATGAATGACAGATGGTGATGACATTCTAGAGAGACACAGGTGGTGATCCTAATGTGGTATTGAAGATGTGCACCTCACACCAAAATCCTCAAGCCGAGCTTCGCACTCCCCTTAGGCTGCATTCACACCTGAGCGTTTTGTCGCCTGAAGCTACAAAACGCCAGAGGGGGAAAAAATACATTATTCTCTATGGAGATGGTTCACATCTCCACTCCAGAAGGCCTGAAGCTCAAACAAGTTCCGGACCCTTTTTTGTCGCTCGAATCCCGCAGATTTGGGCGTTTTTCTTCTTTTTACATTGGTGACCTTTGCTCTGCACAAAATCGCGGCAAAATGCTGCAAAAAAACGCCGCAATTCGCACGATTTTCTGCCTGAAAACGCTACGCTCAGGTGTGAATGCAGCCTTAGGGGTTCTCACTCACCAGAATGCAGAACACATCAAGCCTTGATCTATTTAAACCGACTGTCATCCACGTCATGGAGGGTGTCACAGCTGTAAAGGATCTCCCATAGTTACGTTGATAAAAAAGACGACGCTCCAAATAGCGTAATTCAGTGTTTTAATCCTTTATTAATCTCAAATGACAGGCTCCATAAAATCCGACAGTAAGATGGTTCTTAGGTCATCAACACCAAAAAAGTGCTATTTTCAGCGCAGGATAGGCTCGAGACCCTCAAACATAAGAAAGACAGCATCCACCGCTTACTTCCAGTTGTCTCTTCCTGGCCGTGGAACGCAAACATCCCTTGCGGTCGCCGTAAGGTCACGCTGGATCAGTGTAACTAGGCATTCAAATCCATACCTGCAATTCAGCTTTAACCACTTAAGCCCTGGACCAATTTGCAGCCAAAGGGCCAGGCCCCTGCGATTCGGCACTGCGTCCCTTTAACTGACAATTGCGCGGTCGTGCGACGTGGCTCCCAAACAAAATTGGCGGCCTTTTTTTTCCCACAAATTGAGCTTTCTTTTGGTGGTATTTGAATCACCTGCGGTTTTTTATTTTTTGCGCTATAAACAAAAATAGAGCGACAATTTTGAAAAAAATGCAATATTTTTTTTACTTTTTGCTATAATAAATATCCCCAAAAAATATATATAAAAATATTTTTTTTTCCTCAGTTTAGGCCGATACGTATTCTACATATTTTTGGTAAAAAAAAATCGCAATTAGTGATTGGTTTGCGCAAAAGTTATAGCGTTTACAAAATAGGGGATAGTTTTATAGCATTTTTATTAATATATATATTTTTTTTACTAGTAATGGCGGCGATCAGCGATTTTTTTTTTTATATTTTTTTTTATTGTGACTGCGACATTATGGCGGACACATCGGACGTTTTTGACACATTTTTGGGACCATTGTCATTTATACAGCAATCAGTATTATTTAAATGCACTGATTCCTGTGTAAATGATACTGGCAGTGAAGGAGTTAACCACTAGGGGGCGGGGAGGGGCTAAGTGTGTGTGTGTGTGTGTGTGTGTGTGTGTGTGTGTTTTTTTACTGTAGGCGTTCGGCTTGGCGTTCGACATCACTGATCGTCTTTTCCGATGACAGGAAACAGACGATCAGCGTCAGTCTCACTAGGAAGCACGGGAGAGGTTTGTTTACACTTACCTCTCCCCGTTTTTCAGCTCTGTGACCCGATCGGTTCCGCGGGTCCAGTGGCCACGGTCATAGAGCTCAGGACCGGGTCGTGAGCACGTCGCCAGCGGCGGGCACTATCCACGGCTGGTTGACGTAAATGTGCAGGAGGCGGTCCTTAAGCAGTTAAAGTTGATTTCTAGCCAAAGCCTTTTTTGGCTGTACTTCTTCTATGGATCACAGGAGTGCAGTTCATGCTGTAGGCCTTCGACCCAATCCTGCTGTTGGCTGACGTCACTCAACTGGTCCAGGCTCAGAAAAGATCCCAACTACCCAGATGCCTGAATAGGCATCGGACAAAGCCTCTCAGTAAGCCCCTGAGAGCCTGAGCCAGCCCATCCAGCCCCCTCCACAGCCCAGCACGTGCTGGAGGGGCAGAGCAGAGAGCTGGTGACTGATAGTCACCAGCTCTCTGCAGCCTGAAGACCAAGAACTCAGCGATCAGAGGTGTGTGATCACTCAGTTGTCGGTCTTAGAGCTGGCAGGGAACAGATGCAGCATTGGACCGATGTTACATCCACCTAGGTGAGTATAATTTTTTTTTTATGAATCCCATACTTCTCTTTTAATGTTTTTATGATTTTATTGTAGCACTGCAGTTTCAAATTTTCCTTTTTTTAGTTTTATTTCACATCGATTTGTTGCAGCAGCTTATTTAGAATGGTAGGCAGCACAGAAGATGGTACACTCTTTTGATTATCATGTTAACATGTACTCTTTTTTTTTTTTTATTTTTTTTTTTTTTTTTTTTTTTATTTTTTTAGGCTGCATTTTTCCCTTGTTTTATAATGTAGTATTCTTTGATTTGCTTCAGGTTTTGATTGGTATATAGGATAGTATTTAAACATAATCTAATGTATTTAGGAGAGCTTTACAATCCTTGTATAGTATGTTGTTCATATAGAAAACATTTCAGCTTATTTTTTTTAAGTCTGAACTCACCAGAAGTAAGTGGAAGTGTTGCTATAGCAACAGGCGACTGATTTACTTTTCTCACTGTAGACGAACCTCTGCTGAAGTTTGCTTGCTGTGGTAACGAACATTTCTTCTGAGTTTTATATATATATATATTTTTGTCCAAATTAGCTAAATTTATTAGTAAGGGTGACGGTGATTATTCATATGGTGTCTTGTATCTGTGGCTTGTGTGTGTCATCATTGGGGTTTCTGTACAGTCTGGTAATGGATATCTTCTTTTGAACAGGGGGCAATTACATTATATGACCAGTGTCCGAAAAACAACTATGGCTTCTATTGTAACAAGAAGACTAGCTGTAAGAGCTGTTCCATGGACCAAAACTGCCAGTGGGAGCCACGCAATCAGGAGTGTATAGGACTGCCAGGTAATATGTCACATCCCTCTTCTTCTGTTTTTTTTTTTTTTTTGTATTAAGTTATGTCTAGACAATGGACTTTCAAATGTGCACATTTTCACCAAACAGGAAATAAGCTTTAAAAAAATAAAACCTCACTTCCTCTATAGCTGTGGACACTGTGTGGTGCAATCCACCCTAAAAGCTTGCAGCAGATTTTTCATTTTCTCTCCATTCCATTCCATTCTTTTCCCCATCCGAGCAGTGACCCTCTTCCAGCATTTGCTTAGATGGGGCAAGGGCGGTTAAGGCGAACCTTGGCACCCTAGGTGTTTTTGCTCATGCACTCTGCAGTGTAGTTGAGCATCATGGGAAATGTAGTTCCAAAACATCTGGGGTGCCAAGGTTCACCATCACTGTTCTAGAGTATGAGGAATATAGGTATAAGGAAACCTGTAATAAGAGAAACATTGGGACTGCCATGTCTGGCTCATTAGATTTTTTGCTTTTTGGCAATATTTGGTGGTACAGTAGTACTCCAGAGCTAATGCTGGAAAGATCAGCACTGTTAACTTGAAAGTTGAAATTTGCATGCTCCCTTAGTAGTGTAGGCCCCATAAATGCTTTATATGCCAGACAGTCTAAAATGTATGGCATGGAGACCACTTGCCATGGGCTTTTGGGTTTCCTTCTGACAATGCTTGAGTACACCCTCCTGTTACACTATACTTAGGGGTTGGTTTACTAAAACTGGAGAGTGCATATAAACCGTTTTTTCGTCAACGCTTATATGAACAAGCTGAAGTTAGAAGCTGATTGGCCACCATGCACAGCTGCACAAGATTTTGCGCACTCCAGTTTTAGTAAAACAACCTTTTTCACACTGGTGCCTCTGCTAAGTGCAATCTGCTTGCTCAGCTGGGGATCTTTCCGTTGATCCCCTCTAAATGGGTGAATGGCAGGTCCGTGTCCACTCAACTATGCAGAGCGGAGACAGCCTTAGTCCCGTTCTACTCTATGGGGGCTATTAAATCCCATTCGCTGGATGGAAAATAGAACCACAATCAGTAATTTTTTTTGGCAAATCGGATCAGATAGGGGTGGGTACCAATGGCACCTGCTGCTAGCAATCTATCCAGTGAGGCGGAGACAATGGCTAGAGTGGCTGGGCTCCTGCACATCGCAGGTAAGAAAAGGGGGCGGGGGGGTTCTGGGGCAGCTGCAGCACAGAAGGTTTTTCACCTTAATGCATAGAATGTATTGGGGTGAAAAACCTGGAGACTTTAAAACCCCTTTAAGTCTTTTTTAGTCTTTCTTGTGATTGCTCTCCTTGTCTGCCTATGTGAAGCAACTTGCATATTCCTAGCTAAAAGGGTGATTTGGAAGAGGTGAGAGCTCTGGGTTTCCTGCCCCATACAAAAACTGCTTGATTGGCACAACGTTATGGCAGTTAGTATAGGAAAGGGGTCTCAAACTGGCAGCCGTCCAGCTCTTGTGAAACTAGAATTACCATGAGGCGGCTGACAATTACAAGCATGACTCCCACAGGCAGAAGCATGATGGGATTTGTAGTCTTGTAGTTTCGTAACAGCTGGAGGGCTGCCAGTTTGAGTCCCCTGCTATAGGAGTACTGTTTTTTGTTCATGGTTCTAAAAAAACATCTGCCCACAGGAGAACACCAGTATTATATCTACACAATTATCTGCAAGGCCTGCTGGGACTAGTACTTCCATAAACTCTCACAAGTTGGCATTGTTTAAATTTTGGATCTGCATGTAACCCAAATTTATTATAGTGTAATTAATTCACTCTTACTTTACACATCTTCCTATGACTACCCTTACTCTTTGAGTTTTAAGTTTTTTCTCAAACTGGGCTTTAATAGTATCCTTCAGAGGTAAGACTGTACTATTGCAACAATTTTAAAGTAGAGGTTTTAAAATTCCCATTCTTCAGTATGAACTATTGTATTTTTATTTTTTATTATTTTTTGTGTTTGTTTAATAATCTGGAACCTCTGATCTTTGACTCCTTCAGAAAACATCTGTGGAGCAAACTGGTACCTAGTGGAAAGTTCATGCCTGAAAATCGCCATCACTAAGGAAAACTACGACAACTCCAAGCTGGCCTGCCGCAATCAGAACGCTGCGCTGGCCTCTCTCACCTCACAGAAGAAAGTGGAGTTTGTGGTGAAGCAGCTGCAGAACATGCAGGTAGTTATTATTATTATTATTATTAGAACTTTAATAGACCATGGTGCTAAGTGTTACAGTATCAAACCTGAATGTGATGACTGCTTGCACTAGCAAATTAGCTGTATTGTGTGTGAGGAAGGTGTGAGGATGACCGGAGGTGTTAAGTGAATGTGTGAGGTCTTAATTCGAGTGAAAAATCAAGTATTGCCTCTAAGCTTGGAGCATTAGGCTGTAGGGCTATTGTCATCAGTAGTTGGTGTATTATGGAAAGGAAAGTGGAACAAGATAGCATGGGTTATGTGTAAATAGCTTTTATCTGTTAGATTTACAATTATGTTTACCGTATATACTTGAGTATAAGCCGAGTTTTTCAGCACGTTTTTTGGTGCTGAAAATGTCCCCCCTCGGCTTATACTCGAGTGAAGCATTTTTCTGCAGCAGAGAATGACATTTTCCGAACCGACTTTGGGGCCCCGTATCTCGGGGTCACTTGGTGCTAGGAACCAGCACTACAACATATCCAAAGATGGGGTTCCTAGCACCAAGTGGCCCGAGATACGGGGCCCCAAAGTCGGTTCGGAACATGTCATTCTCTGCTGCAGAAAAGTGCTTGACATTTTCCGAACCGATTTTGGGGCCCCATATCTCAGGGCCACTTGGTCCTAGGAACCCCATCTTTGGATATGTTGTATTGCTAGTTCCACTGGGTTTGTACATCAAATTTCATAGCATCAAGTGGCCCCAAGATACGGGGCCCTAAAGTTGGTCAACTGTGTCCACCTGCAGCAATGTCATTTTGGGACCCTTTCGGTCCAGAGACCCCAAATGTTGGCTGCAGCTAGGGGGCATCTAGGAACCCTTAACTACAGAGTTTGAAGTTTGGGGGACCTATGGCTGCAAATGGGCACAGTGAGGCTGCAAATGGGCATCGTTGACCCTCTTTTCCACTTGCAGTAGCTGCACATTTCTCACCCTAGGCTTGTACTCAAGTCAATACTTCTCCCATTTTTTTGTGGTGTGCCTCGGCTTATATTTGTGTCGGCTTATACTCGAGTATATACGGTACGGTAGTTGGTTTTGTATTTCACAAATCCCTGCCTTGCTGATTCATAAAAATCTTCCTATGTCATCCTCAGTGTGTCCAATGAATAAAGAACCAGCATCATCTGCTGTGTGTTCAGATAGCTAACCGAGGAGGTTATAAAATTGAAACCCTTGTTAGCTATGCAGTGTGGCAGAGATATGTGAATCGCAATACCCGAAGAACATTAGTAAAGCATATTTACCAGTTTTTTTGCATAAAGCTTAAAATATGAAACTCTCCTGGTTTATTCTCTTTTGCATGAAAGTATTTGCATTTACCTGTGCGTTTCCAAGCATATCTCCATTTGTGTTGCAGCCGAAGACTGAACTCACACCCTGGGTTGGGCTCAGGAAGATCAATGTGTCATACTGGTGCTGGGAGGACATGTCACCTTTCACTAACACCACTCTCCAGTGGCAGGCTGGGGAGCCCAGTGATGCTGGCTTTTGTGGTTACCTGGCAGAACCGTCAACCACAGGCCTAAAAGCAGCGACCTGTATCCACCCAATCAATGGCAGTGTCTGTGAAAGACCAGGTGAGAGCAGAGGGGAAAGTGGTCAATAATGAAGAGTAACAGATCCATACCTCCTTTTGTCCTAGAATTTACCTAAATGGCTTTAAACAAATCTTTTTGGGTAATTTGGGCCCATTCTCCCATAAGTTGCGACGACGTGCAGTAAGACCGTATTCTGGAATGTGTGGTAAAATATTTTTTCCAAATAATCAGAGTAAGCATGTGCTTATTTGGTTGCTGTGGTTTACTGCATCCTTTTTGTGTTTTCAAATTGGAGTTGACTTGCACAGTGGTTTCGGATTTTGTGCTGAGTTTCCTGTGTTTTTATATACAGTAAGGGTGAGGTATATAGATCATGTGTTACTTTTTCTGAAGCTCTAACTTTGCCAGTGTTATTGTTGTTTGACTGATGCTTTCTATCCAATTTTTCTGACCTGCAGCTAATCACAGCGCCAAGCAATGCCGGACTCCTTGTGCCTCCAGATCGCAGTGCTCAGAGTGTACCAGTGCCAGCTCCGAGTGCATGTGGTGCAGTAATATGAAGCAATGTGTGGACTCCAATGCTTATGTGGCCTCTTTCCCCTTCGGACAGTGTATGGAGTGGTACACAATGAGTAACTGTCCCCGTACGTATATATCTTCTGTCTGGTGTAACACAAAATGTTAGACTTTTGCTGCTAGAAAACAATTCTCCCTCTCTCTGCCCCCTCTCTCTCTCCCCCTCTCTCTCTCCCTCTCTCTGCCCTCTCCCTCTCCCCCCCTCTCTCTGCCCTCTCTCTCCCCCCCTCTCTCTCTGCCCCCTCTCTCTCCCCTCTCCCCCTCTCTCTCTCTCTCTCCCTCTCTCTGCCCTCTCTCTCTCTCCCCCTCCCTCTCTCTGCCCCTCTCTCTCCCCCTCCCGCTCTGCCCCTCGCGCTCTGCCCCTCGCGCTCTGCCCCTCGCGCTCTGCCCCTCGCGCTCTGCCCCTCGCGCTCTGCCCCTCGCGCTCTGCCCCTCGCGCTCTGCCCCTCGCGCTCTCGCCCCCTCTCTCTCTCTCTCGCTCTCGCGCTCTCGCGCTCTCGCGCTCTCTCTCTCGCTCTCTCTCTCTCTCGCTCTCTCTCTCGCTCTCTCTCCCCTCTCCCTATCTCTCTATATATATATTTCTCTACTTCAGAGTTTCCTCCAGTGATTTTTTTATTTATTATTTTCTCCCTCCGCAGCTGAGAACTGTTCTGGGTATCGTACATGTGCTCAGTGTCTGGAGCAGCCTGGCTGTGGCTGGTGTACGGACCCCAGTAATACAGGCAAAGGGCAGTGTATGGAGGCCTCGTACCGCGGACCAATGAAATTGCCCAATGCGTCAGCAACTGCAAAATCCAGCTACTCTGAGCCAATCCTGGATGTCAGCTTGTGCCCTGCAGAGAATCATTACAACTGGTCTTTTATCATGTGTCCAGGTATTTTAATAAAAATATATAAACTGCCCGACTAACACACTACTGAAATTCCTATTAAAGGATCAGTCCACTTAGAACTGGTATTATGATTTTTGGAAGGTGCTGGAGAGTTAAGCCACTTGATATTTTCATATGTCTCTTTCGGACTGTTTTGGTGAGATATTTGTGCTGAGCTCCTGGATAAGCACTCTTGCCCTGGCCATTATGGCAGGGTTCCCCTTATTTATTTTCAGCAACAAAGGCAGTGCTGCAAGTCTAGAAAGCAGTGGGCCAAAAGAGGTGTGATTGAATGATTAGTAAATAAAGCTTGCCATACATTATACAATTCTCCTTTTCAATTTAGATTTACCTTTAACTACAGTATGTAGTGTGAGGGCCATTTAAAGTGTTTAGGTTTGACCTCCTATTGTATGGTTTTGGTAAATTTTAAAGGAAAATTGTACAAGAAAATTCTATGGCCAGTCTTAGTGCATAAAATAATTTTTATGCTGTACAGTCTTGCCTGCTTATGGTCTACATCCTGAGTGGAAACGATTGGAGTCTCTGTGATGAAGAATGGGATTATGCCTGAGAGTTTCTGTTAAAGCGCTTTTTGACCTACATAGTTACTAAGTCATCACTGTCATCTGGTGAGTTAACATGATCAGAGGAATTGGTGGAAAGACTTTGAGCTTCTTGGAGGGGGTGACTACTACATTGGTGGAATGGAAGGCCCCATGCACACTGAATTTGTCCAGTTCATTTTTGTAAACCCATTTAGACACATGTAGGCTTGTGAAGCGCTTGGCCATTTATTTAATTGGCCAGAATCATAATTTATTCATTCCTTTTGAAATGAACGCTCAAGCGCTAAAGGAACCTAGTGTCAATACGTGTTTAGGCAGGTTGCATGTTTTTTTCCTGCCAAAACGCTACTGCTCCTAAATGCGCTAGCAGTAGGGTTTTTCTCTGCCTGTAAACGCCTATGTGTGCTTGGACACACAGGGGTTGATTTACTGCCCACCAATGTAAGGGGATCCTTCCCCCACTGCCCGCCGGTGTAAGGGGATCCCCGCGCTGCCTGCCAGTGTAAGGGGATCCTCCCCCCCCCCCCCCCCGCCGCTGCCCGCCGGTGTAAGGGGACGCTGCCCGCCGGTCTAAGGGGATCCCCCCCGCTGCCCTCCGGTGTAAGGGGATCCTTCCCCCCCCGCTGCCCGCCGGTCTAAGGGGATCCCCCCGCTGCCCGCCGGTGTAAGGGGATCCTTCCCCCCTCGCTGCCCGCCGGTGTAAGGGGATCCTTCCCCCCTCGCTGCCCGCCAGTGTAAGGGGATCCTCCCCCCCCCCCCGCTGCCCGCCGGTGTAAGGGTATCCTTCCCCCCGCTGCCCGCCGGTGTAAGGGGATCCTTCCCCCCCCCCGCTGCCTGCCGGTGTAAGGGGATCCTCCCCCCCCCCCCCCGCTGCCTGCCGGTGTAAGGGGATCCTCCCCCCCCCCCCGGTGTAAGGGGATCCCCCCCCCCCGCTGCCCGCCGGTGTAAGGGGATCCTCCCCCCCCCCCGCTGCCCGCCGGTGTAAGGGGAACCTTCCCCCCCGCTGCCCGCCGGTGTAAGGGGAACCTCCCCCCCCCCGCTGCCCGCCGGTGTAAGGGGAACCTCCCCCCCCGCTGCCCGCCGGTGTAAGGGGAACCTCCCCCCCCGCTGCCCGCCGGTGTAAGGGGAACCTCCCCCCCCCCCGCTGCCCGCCGGTGTAAGGGGATCCTCTCCCCCCCCCCCCTGCTGCCCGCCGGTGTAAGGGGATCCTCCCCCACCCCCCCCCCCGCTGCCCGCCGGTGTAAGGGGATCCTCCCCCACCCCCCCGCTGCCCGCCGGTGTAAGGGGATCCTCCCCCACCCCCCCGCTGCCCGCCGGTGTAAGGGGATCCTCCCCCACCCCCCCCGCTGCCCGCCGGTGTAAGGGGATCCTCCCCCACCCCCCCGCTGCCCGCCGGTGTAAGGGGATCCTCCGCCTCCCCCCCCCCCCGCTGCCCGCCGGTGTAAGGGGATCCTCCGCCTCCCCCCCCCCCCCCCCCGCTGCCCGCCGGTGTAAGGGGATCCTCCGCCTCCCCCCCCCCCGCTGCCCGCCGGTGTAAGGGGATCCTCCGCCTCCCCCCCCCGCTGCCCGCCGGTGTAAGGGGATCCTCCCCCCCCCCCGCTGCCCGCCGGTGTAAGGGGATCCTCCCCCCCCCCCCCCCCGCTGCCCGCCGGTGTAAGGGGATCCTCCCCCCCCCCCCCCCGCTGCTCGCCGGTGTAAGGGGATCCTCCCCCCCCCCGCTGCTCGCCGGTGTAAGGGGATCCTCCCCCCCCGCTGCTCGCCGGTGTAAGGGGATCCCCCCCCCTCTGCTGCCCTCCAGTGTAAGGGGTCGTTCCCACCCCCACATCCCCCCCCCCCCCCCGCTGCCCGCCAGTGTAAGGGGTAGTTTCGACCCACTCCCCCCCCCCCCCCGCTGCCCACCAATGTAAGGGGATCCTTCTGGCCATAAATGTACTTGGGATCATTCTCCGCTAATCAGCAATGTAAAGAGACCCTTCTCCCACTGACCACTCATGTAAAGGGGGGTCCCTGTCCCACTGATCACTAGTAAAGACCCCTTTACTGGCAGCCAATGTGTGAGGGAGCACTTTTCGACAGACCACCAATGTAAAGGGGGTCCATCTCCCACTGTCCACCAATGTAAAGGTGTCGTCCTCCCGCTGACCACTTCATTGGCCATCAGTGGAAGGGAGCAGTTTTCTACAGACCACCAATGTGAGGGAACAGTACCATTTTCACTGCCTGCGTTTATTTTCTGGCCTTTTTTTATAAATTTTTGTTTTTCATTATTACTAAGAACACCATTGTTATGCAGCCCTGAGTGTGGAATAGTTGTGTAGGTCACATTCCTTATTCTTAGTATAGCTCAACTTGCTGTTCATGCCAATGTGCCCTACACTAGATCTAGTAATAGAAGGGGCTCTGAGACCCGGGAGTTATTTCAAGGATTCCTCCTATATTAAAAAGTTTGAGACAAGCTGCTATAAATGAACTTGGTCTAAAGATGACGTTCTTCTTGGGGGTAAGTAAGGCCTTATAAATGGATAATGAATTTCTCTGAGGCTGTTTGTTTTTTTTATGAAGGTGGAGACTGCATGTGACACGCAAATGACACACAAATGTAGAGTATGAGGAAGTAGAGCATGGATTCGGGTGTTGCATCTGTCCTACATTTTGCATATAGTTTGTGTCTGTGGTTTCCTCCGTAGAGAGCTGTCACAATATTCTAGTATGGATATGAAGTTTCTGTGTGTTGTCTTTGTAGCCTGCCAGTGTAACGGGCACAGCAAGTGTATCAATGAAAGCATCTGTGAGAAGTGCGAGAACCTGACCTCCGGCAAGAACTGCGATACCTGCATCTCTGGTTACTATGGAGACCCAACCAATGGGGGATCGTGTCAGCGTGAGTACCACAATGTCCGACAGCACTGCACATTACAGCACTTAGAATTCAGACACACATTGGGGCCTTTTTAGAAACAGGAAATATTACTTTTAATTCTTGCAGGGTGGAGCACCAGCCACGCACTAAGCTAAATATAGAATTCAAGCGCCATGCATGTTTACGATTTAATCTAGCAAAGAATTTTTTTTTTTTTTTTTATTACTGTTTTATTAACTATTTGTGCGTGTGTTTTTTTGTTTTTATTACTACTTTATTATTATAGTTCTAGTTTCTAGTTTATTATTATTATAGTTCTAGTTTAGGAAGTAAACTTGTCGCCTGTCTGGTTATCCAGTGTGTAAATTATAATATTGTCTGACCAGAATTACAAATCCTTTGTAAGTAAAATGCCATCTACAGCCAGAGTTTCATTTCTACAGTGGGGGAAATAATTATTTGATTCCCTGCCGATTTTGTAGGTTTGCCCACTTAAAGGCCGGCTTCACACTGGGGCGGTGCGGGCGGCGACGGTAAAGCAGCGCTATATTTAGCGCTGCTTTACCATCGTTTTAGCCGCGGTATGCGGCCGCTAGCGGGGTCGTTTTAACCCCCGCTAGCGGCCGAAAAAGGGTTAAAAACCTCCGCAAAGCGCCGCTGCAGCGGCGCTTTGCCGGCGGTATCCCCGCGGTGTCGGTGTCCCATTGATTTCAATGGGTAGGAGCGGTGAATACACCGCTCCAAAGATGCTGCTAGCAGGACTTTTTTTACCGTCCTGCTAGCGCACCGCTCCAGTGTGAAAGCCCCCAGGGCTTTCACACTGGAGACACAGCAGCAGCTGTTTCGGGTCGGTTTGCAGGCGCTATTTTCAGCGCAATAGCGCCTGCAAACCGCCCCAGTGTGAAAGCAGCCAAAAAGAAATGAAGGGTTTATCATTTTTATCATAGGTGTATATTTATTTTTTTTTTTTTATATTTTTATTAAACTTTTGTGTCAACATACACATACAAAAGGTAAACACTTTGGTTCACAGCATTAGAATATTACATTACATATATTACATATATATTACATATGTACACTGAATTGCTACAGTTTTCAGTAATCCTGTCTCCAGTATTCACTTATATTACCATGAACGTACAGTATATAATTCTATCATGGGTGTAGTTTAAATGATAGAGACAGAATATCAACCAAAAATCCAGAAAAAAAACACACGATACAAATGTTATGAATTGAGTTGCATTTCAGTGAGTTAAAGTGGTTGTAAACCCTTAGAAACCACTTTGGCCTACAGGTAAGCCTAGATTAAGGCTTACCTGTAGGTCCAATAAATATCTCCTAAACCTACATGGTTTAGGAGATATTTAGAAAAAAAGATGCATCGCTGTCTACAGCGCATGCGCCGTAGACAGCGGCGCGCAGGCGCACTGCGCATGCCGAGTTCACGGCGATATGCCGCTTTCGTGCGCATGCGCAGGAGTGACGTCATCGCCGCTCCAGCGAATCACAGCGCTGGAGCGGCGAGACCCGGAAGTCCCTCCGGTATTGATGGCGCCGGAGAAGGTCGTGGATGAGGACCGCTTCGGGGGCTTCGTTCTCAGGGAAGTTATTCATAATGAGCTAGTATACTATGCATACTAGCTCATTATGCCTTTGCCTTGCAGGTTCCGTTTTTTTTTATTTTTTTTTTTTTGTGAGGAGGCTTTACCTCCTCTTTAAGTAATTTGAACCCCTACCAAACAACAATAATTCTGGCTCCCACAGACTGGCTACAGTAGGTCCTCATGTGGTACACAGATTAGTCCTATCAATGTAAGAAGGGGCTCCTAACGACAACCTGTTATGTGTATAAAAGACACCTGTCCACAGAATATCTTTTTTCCATTCAAACCTCACAATCATGGGCAAGACCAAAGAGCTGTCAAATGACGTCAGGGACAGGATTGTAGACCTGCACAAGGCTGGAATGGGTTACAAGACCATCAGCAAGAAGCTTGGTGAGAAGGTGACAACTGTTGGATCGATTATTCACAAATGGAAGAAATACTAAATAACCATCAATCGCCCTCAGTCTGGAGCTCCATGCAATATTTTGCCTCCTAGGGTAAGGATGTTCATGAGAAAAGCGAGGCACCAGCCAAGAACTACACAGGGGGAGCTTGTGAATGATCTCAAGGCAGTTGGGACCACAGTCAACAAACAAGCCATTGGTAACATAATACGCCACCATGGCTTGAAATTTTGCAGCTCCCGCAAGGTCCCCCTCCTAAAGAAGGCACATGCACAGGCTCATTTGAAGTTTGCCATTGAACATCTAAAGGATTCACAGAAGGATTGGGAGAAAGTGCTGTGATCAGAGGAGACTGAAATTGAGCTCTTTGACATTAACTCGACTAGCCGTGTTTGGAGGAAGACAAAAATGCTCCATATAACCCATAGAACACCATCCCTACAGTCAAGCACGGAAGTGGAAATGATATGCTTTGGGGCTGTTTCTCTGCTAAAGGTACAGGCTGACTTTTCCGCATTGAGGGGCCATGTATTGTAAAATCTTGGATGAGAACTTTCTTCCCTCAGCCAGAACATTGAAGATGGGTCTTCCAACATGATAATGACCCAAAACATACCACCAAGGTAACAAAGGAGTGTCTCAAGAAGAAGCACGTTAAGGTCATGGAGTGGCCTAGCCAGTCTCCAGACCTTAATTCTATAGAGAATTTATGGAGGGATCTGAAATTTTGAGTTTCCAAGTGACAGCCAAGAAACCTTAAGGATTTAGAGAAGACCTGTAAAGAAGAGTGGACCAAAATCTCTCCTGAGATGTGTGCAAACCTGGTCACAACTACAAGAAACATCTTGCCTCTCTGTGCTTAACAAGGACTTCTCCACCAAGTACTAAGTCATGTTTTGTTTTATTGAACTGAGAGCCTGAGCCAGACAATCCCGCCCCCTCCACCTCTCAGCACTCCATTGAGGGAGGGAGGGCAGAGATGAGAGCAGTGATTGACAGTCACCAGCTTTCTGCTTAGGGACCTCTGAGAATGGAAAAATCAGGTCTCTTGCCCTGTCAGGCTGTGCTGTGTTGCAGAGCTGCGTACATCTCAGAAGTGGATGTACAGAAATACAAATTCTTTGGCAGGTTAAACAGTTCAGTATATATTACATCTTTGTATTTAGTTGTCCAGATTAGTTTAAAAGACAAGTGCAGATTTAAAAAAAAAAACAAAAAACAAACTCACCCAGGTGGATGCAGCATCGGTCCCCCACCACCTCTAAGAGCGAGAACTGAGCAAAGACCACTGATGCTCAGTTCTCAGTCTTCAGTGAGCAGGGAGCTGGTGACTGCTCTGCCCCTCCAGTGCTCACTGGAGCGCCAGGCTGTGCAGGGGGCTGGAGAGGCTGGTTCAGGCTTTCAGCGGCATGCTTAGAGGCTGGTCAAGCATCTGGGTGGATCTCCACAATAAAAGTTTGGGACCGACTGAGTGATGTTAACATTGGACTTTAGCCCGATGTTGGATGAATACGGGTTACAGGAGTGCTAAGAGATTTGGTTGAGAAGAAAAAAGGTTGATAAGTTGGCAAACTGTAGGTGTGTTGGTGGTCGAACAAAACAGTCACCTAGCCTTGAGTAATGCTCTTCTCTAGCTTCCCTCCAATGATAAGGCTTATAACTGGAGCAGAGGGTGTCAATTCGCAACTAAATAAATAGCTATAAATCGTAATAAGTGTGCTGGCTTGTTACCCTTTTCCATTATATGGTGAAAACTTATAGAGCAGGGATCGCCAATCTACAGCCAGCTGATCTGATCCCAGTCTGCTGCAAGATTTGTTCCGACCCTTTGATCTAAGAGAGAACTCTGATGGGTGCTCTGATGTAAGGTTGAGCTCTGATGGGGCATCTCTCGTGTAAGGAGGGGGCTCTGATGGGCTCAAGCTTATTTTGAATTTCTTTGCTTTGTTTTTATTTTTTTTATCTATTCTAAATTAGAGCTATGCAATTAGCGGACCTCCTAGCTGTTTCAGAACTACAAGTCCCATGAGGCATAGCAAGACTGACAGCCAGAAGCATGGAACCCAGAGGCATGATGGGACTTGTAGTTTTGCAACTGCTGGAGGTCCGCGAATTGCATATCCCTGTTCTAAATCATATGCTGATTACAAAAAAAATGTAAGACAATGCGACCTTCATACACAACATTTTGGAGACCCCTGATATACAGGAATTACCCAAAGCAACTTCATACATTGACAACATTGTTGGGATTAACAATAACATGACAACATATTTATGTAGTAATTTTCTATATATATTTGTGTGATCTTTCTTATACTTGTCTATATCTTCTACAACAGCCTGCAAATGTAATGGTCACGCCTCGATGTGCAACACCAATAGCGGCAAATGTTTCTGTACCACCAAAGGGATTAAAGGAGACGAGTGCCAGCTGTGAGTACTATACTATGTGTCGGTGTATTCGGATTGATTTTTGTGCAGCAGGGTGCTGAGATTGCTATAGACTGTCCATAGAGCTTTATTATTATTGTTATCTTCAGTCCACTGAACCTGCTGGAGGGAAATAGTGGACTAAAGGCAAGCTCTTCAGTATCAAATAATTCTGAACCTTTAATATATTTTTTTAATTAATAAACAGATACTCACCTGCTGTTTGCAATGGTTTTGCACAGAGTTGCCCTGATCCTCCTCTTCTGGGGTTCCCTGCCAGTGTTCCTGGGTCCTTTTTCGGTGAGTGCCCCCATAGGAAGCTGCTTTCTATGAGGTTACTCTAGTGGGCTTGCTCCTGAGTCTCGCGGCCTGTGTCCATAGACATGGAGAGCGGGGGCGGGCTCATCCCAGTCACGCTCTCACTTGTCTTAGGATGTGATTGACAGCAGCTGAAACCAATGGCTTCCGCTGCTATCAATCTGCCCTATGAGGTGGGAGAGAGCCAAGAGAGCTGCTGCTCTCTGGCACAGCGATGGATGGAGATCAGACTCAAGTAAGTATTGGGGTGGAGGAGAATGCATTAAAGTGTTACTAAACCTAAAAACGTTTTTTACCTTAAGGTAATTGCTTGGACTAAGGTAAAAAACTTTTTTAGTGTCCCTGTGCCCCCCCCCCCCCCCCCCTCCCTGTTTGAAGGGGAAGAGAGGAGCGAAGAAATCAGAGCTGTGCAGGGCTGCATCTTTTCTCCCTTTCCTCTTTACACTGTATTTGAGAAGCAGCAGGAGCCATTGGCTCCTGTTGCTGTCAATCAGAGGACGTGAGGGGGCGGGTCTAAGTCCCGCTGTGTAAGTATATGGAGCGCAGCTTCGTAGACACGCAGCTCGGGAGCGTGGGGACTACCTCTCTCCATAGCCAGCGGTTGGTCAAGATCGCCACCGGGGACCCCAGAAGAGGAGGGTCGGGGCCTCTGAGTAATACCACTGCACAGAGCAGGTAAGTATAACATGTTGGTTGGTTTAATAAAAAAAAAAATTTGTAACACTTTAAAGCGGAAGTAAACCCATCGATTGAACAGTTTCAAAACAGTTCGGCATGCCGGGAATGCTAACTGCACATTGGATGTGCTCTCCACCAAACTGTCAAACCATCCAATGGCTGGTGTCATAACGGATCACATGTGCAGCACTGTGGCAGTTGAAGATTAAAAAGGCAAAGATGGCAGCTTCCTTGGCTGAAAAGGATAGGGGGGTTTAATTCCACTTTAAGGCAGTGGTCTCCAAACTGCGGCCCAGGGGCCGGATCTGGCCCTTTGCCTTAATCAGGCCCTTGGGACACTGTTCCTTTCACTGACAACGATAGAGCACTATTCTTCCTGCGGACACCAATGACGGGGCACTATTCACACCAATGTCTGGCCCCCTAAAGTCTGAAGGTAAACTGACTCTTTGTTTAGAAAGTTTGGAGACCTCTGCTTTAAGGTATAAAAAAAAACGTTATCTTTAGAACCATTTAAACTGGTCTTTAAGTTGGCTGCAAAAATTAGGTGAACGCTTTTTTTTTTTTTTCCCTGTACAAAAGATCATTCTACAAACGTGAATGTTCACATTTGGTAAATAAAAATGAATCACCTGTGAAGGAAGGAGAAGCATTTGGACACCAACTTATCTTTAGGGGAAATGGCATCCAGCCAGGAAAACGTTAACCTGACAGATTGCTTTGTTTTCCCAGAATATTCACTGAAGAAATTTCTGTCTGTCTTTTTCTCCCCCCCCCTTTAAAGATTTCAGGCAACAACACACCTATTAACCCATTACAAAAAAAGAACCCAGTCTTTTTTATTACACAAATAGATTATCTGTACAGAAGTGCATTTCACATGCAAGTTTGAAGTTTTAAAAAGTTGAGTAGAAAAACAATTCAGTACGTGTCGGAGGTAAATATAGAGGGCATATGGAAGGGACATGGTTGCTCCTAGTGCGGCAAACCTGCGTTTCGTGTGTTTTTATTCATTCATAAGGTGACTGCAAAGTCCTAATGTAACTAGCTGGATTGTACACTGATGGCCACTGGCAGGTAAAGTGAAAACCATTGATTATCTCATACAATGGCACCTGAAAGTTGGTGGGATATACTAGGCAGCAAGTGAACACAATGTTATCCCTGAAGCTGATGTGCTGAAAGCAGAAAAAATAAGCAAGCCTAAAGCCTCATACGCACGATCGGACCGTGGACCAACTTTCCCATGGATTTTTGTCCAAAGGGCGTTGGCCCCAAGTTGGTATTGCATACACACGGCAGGACTTTTTCAGCCAACTTTCACCAAATCACTTGGTTGTTCTGCTCTTTACCGCCACCTTTGGTCAACTTCTGTATTGTTGTCTGATCTTTTGCATTGGTTTGTACAAAAGTCCGTTGGTTTTGTGTACACACGGTCGGACTTTGATCCATCGGACTTTTGTTGGCAGAAAGTTGGTCCGTTCGCACAGCCAACAAAAGTCCAATGAAACCTGGAAAAAGTTGGTCTGATGGAGCGTACACACGGTCGGATGTTGGTCCAAAACAGCTAATTTGCATGTTGGTTGTCAAAAAGTCCGATCGTGTGTATGGGCCTTAAGGATTTGAGCGACTTTGGGCCAAATTGTAAATGCTGGCTTTGATGGGATGTTCCCGGTCTGCAGCGGTCAGGACCGACAAAAAGCGGTCCAAGGAAGGAAAACCAGCAAACCAATGACAGGGTTATTGGCGGCCAAGAATCATTGGTGCACGTGGAGAGTGAAGGCTGACCCTTGTAGTCCGATCCAATAGAAGAGTTAATGAAGCTCAGATTGCTGAAAAAAAAAAAAAAATGTTATGCTGGTTCCAGTAGAAAGGTGTAGCCGCAGACTGGTCAGGATGCCCATGGTAACTCGTGTCCACAGCTGAAAGTGCCTACAATGGGCACGTGAGCATCAGAACTTGACCATGGACCAATGGAAGGTGTCTTTGAGGTTTTGACTTGGCCTGCAAGTTCTCCAGATCTCAATCCATCGAGCATCTGTGGAATGTGCTGAAAAATCAAGTCCACTCCATGGAGATCCCACCTCACAACTTGGAGGATCTGCAGCTGATGACTTGGCATTGTATACCACAGCATACCGTCAGAGGTCTAGGGGAGTGGTCAGTGCTGTTTTGGCGAAAAAGGGGGACCTACTCATAATTTTGATGGGTGCTCATAATGGTATAGCTGATCAGTGTATATGCAGGAACATTTACTTTGGTTTTACATTGAGGTGGATCCATCTTAAAAAGTGCCTATGTCATAAGAGTTGAAGTAAGGCACTTTGTGGTTTCTAATGTGACTATAGGAGCTGCGCTTTTTATGGTGATAATCAAATTGGTAATTGCGTGCGATTGGACTTGGTGTTGAAATTTTCTGCTGGTTTTGTTTTTCCACTAAGCACAGACATTTACCTTGGATTCTAACTTTGTGTTTTCTGCGGGCCCCTGTGTAAGGCTCCAGTAACACCATTGGAGCGCATGCGATGTTGTGTGTAAGGCAGGCCATTTGGTTCAGCGGGCTGCTCTATGCGCATGAATCACTTAAGAGAAGTCCCTGAAGCTTTTGAGAAATCCCGCTACACCGAAATGGGTGGTACTGTGGCACCCTGCGTTTTGGCGCTTGCAAAAACAAATGTATTCGCAGATGCGTGGGGGTGTCAATGGTACTGCTGCACGTCTGAAAAACACCAGCGCATTTCGGGGTGGGAAAGTGCACGATTTTGCACATGTTCCCAAAACACACATGTGAAAGTAGCCTTATGGCCCGTACACACGCTCCGAATATCGTACGAAAACTGTTGTCCAAGGAAGAATCGTCCGATTTTCAGATCGTGTGTACACTACTTTTGAGAGACAATCACTATACTTCATCGGATATTATTAAATCGGACAAGCACGAAATTTTTCCTCGTACGATACCAGATCGTACGATTTTCGTTTAGTCAGTATAGTTGTCGTACGAAAATCCCCTAGTTACAAACATC
Organism: Lithobates sylvaticus; assembly: GCA_028564925.1. Taxonomy (NCBI): domain Eukaryota; kingdom Metazoa; phylum Chordata; class Amphibia; order Anura; family Ranidae; genus Lithobates; species Lithobates sylvaticus. The sequence continues at coordinate 744,415,064 of CM053026.1, read as the reverse complement.
CGACTTACAAACGACTCCTACTTACAAACAGAGGGAGACAACAGGAAGTGAGAGGAAATCCACCCCTAGGAAGGGAAATTCACTCCTGTAAGAGTTATTATGGGAAAAAGGTACCTCCACTGATGCTTTTTTATCAAGGCTTATTTCCACAGCAACCCAACATTTTCAAAAACCAATTGTCACAGGGACAGGAAGTGAGGTGAAATCTGAACAGGGGCACAGACAGCAAAACAAACATCGCAGGGGTGATAACCCTTCCCTATGCTATCCAGAAAGCTTAAAAATAGTTTTTCTGGCTGGAACTACACTTAAAAAATGTACCTGTTCCGACTTACAAACAGATTCAACTTAAGAACAAACCTACAGACCCTATCATGTTTGTAACCCGGGGACCCCCTGTACAATACAAATACATTACAACACATGAATTTTCGTGACTTTAGTTACCTATTCAATTTCTACTTGCGACTTTTAAGCAATCTGTGGTACGATCTGTGGTACGATATTCGGATCGGGTGTACGGGCCATTAGTCTTAAAGTAGAAGTCTACCCTAACACTAAAATCTCTTCATCTACAGACATCCACAATCTAACACTAACCTATCTAGCCCTGTAAAGAGGAAATCGATAAACATACCTTTTTTTGAAGCCTATCCGATCTCACGCTTTGCTCTCCACTGCGGCTTCACTGTGGAGGTGGGTGCAGAGGACACAGCTGACAACAGAAGCCCCATAGTAAGTCTATGGGTGACGTCACTTCCCATTCATTTCACAGCCGTTGTCTGCTGTGTCCTCTGCAGAGCTTCCGCCGGTGGGGACCGGATTGGATTGCCTTCAAAAAAGATGTATATACTTAATTCTTTTTTACAAGGCTAGATCGGTTAGTGGTAGATCATGGATGTCTGTAGATGCAGGGATTTTAGTGTTAGGGTGGACTTGCACTTTAAGGTTCAAATCCGAGCTAGATTTCTTTTTTTTTTTTTTTTTTTTTTCATCTTAAAGGGTCCCTAGGAAGTCTAAATATTAGAAAATAAATTGCAGCCCTGACTGGAATGCTTACCTTCTCTCCAGTGCGGTCACTCACAGTAATCTCTTTCCATCACTAGATGTCCTCAGTCTTCTGAGTTTAATGACCCCCATTCCAGACTCTGAAGACTGAGGACATCCTGTTAGTGCAGAACGTTTTACCTGCTCCCTGAGAGGGCATCACGATGGCACCCTGCACTCAGTTTACTGATGTAGCGTGTCACTTAAATCAGGTCAGTGACATTTTCTACATCATAGATGTAGGGATCCCATTTGATCCCTATGTACCCTATAATCCTGAGCCTGTGCTCAAGGCCTCAAATTCTCTCCAAGTCCTCCAGGCGCCCTGTAAATATGCCAATTCAGCACAAGACCAGCTTCCTGGGACAGAGTATGTTTGTGGTGGAAGGTTTTCTCTGCTCCACTGATACTTATGTTTTTGTTTTCCAGATGTGAAGTTGAAAATCGATATCAAGGCAACCCATTGAAGGGAACATGCTATTGTAAGTGAAAAACTACTCTCTCTAGTTGATAACTTTTTTTCTAGAAATATGGGTGTTCTGTCCTAAAATTGGATTGACAGTTGTTATATGGACTCTACAGATATCGGTTAGCTGATATTTATGTCAGAAATTATTTTGATTATAGATGCACATCGTGCAGACACGATTGTGACTACTCTAAGGGTGCATTCACACTTCAGCGCTTTGCATCGCAGACAGATTTGTCACGAATCTGCCCACAATTTGAAAGCGACGATGTGCGAATGGTAAATCACAGGACTCGTGTTTAAGATTCCATTCAATTGAATGGCACGGATCTGCAGAGATTGTCGTGCAATAAATCGCGCTGCAATCGGGGCAACAAGCATCGCGGAAAGCATGTCGCCCAAAAGTGGCTCCTGAACTTGTTTTGGACGACCTGCTTCCTGCGATGCATGTTGCCGCAATTGCAGCACGAATCATCGCACGGCAATCGCGGCAGACCCATTCAATTGAATGGCATCTCAAATGTGAGTCCCGCGATTTGCCATTCACACATCAGCACTTTCAAATCGCGGGCAGATTCGCCACAAATTCAAAGCGCTGAAGTGTGAATGCAGCTTAAAACTGTGGAGCTTGCCATGTATCCAGGTCATGGTATAGTTGGTAGTAATTGCTCACATTCAACTGGTCTTATTCTGTAATGTTTCGTAGCGTATCCAGCAATTTCTTCAGTTCTAATGAGTGTCAGGAAGATGGCCTGGAATTTCTTTTCACACAGGTTGCACATACACCTTGGTCCAAGGTAGAAGTTTATTGTCCAAGAGCAGGGTGTGAGGTGTGAAAGTTATGGAACCCCCCTTTTGTAGTCCCCTCTCAGGTGTCAGTAGGTCTGTATTAAGCTTCATATACACTACAGCTCCTAAACTTGAGTTTTAGAAGCTTTTGGCTTTTTTTTTGGCCAAAGCTCCTAAACTCCACTCCATAAAAGCCTGTGTCCATGTACACATAGGTTTTTTAGCAGAGTTTAGGAGCTACTTCGGTTAGGGGAGCTTCAACCTTCTGCAACCTCCCTCTCCTGAACGCACAACAATTGCATTCAGGATAGGAATGTTTTGAATGTCGGCCGCAAAAATCACGGCACAACTTTGCCACGTTTTGTGTTATGCTGCGGTCAAAGCAGGCTATGTGTACATTAAACCTTAGGTTTTTACTAGGCCAAAGGAGGGATTTGTTGTGAAAATGGTAAAACGCTATTATATGTAAAGCTGATGGTGTTGAAAGACCCAATCCATGTTCAGGAAAGTTTGACATAGATGGCTTCTTTCACCCCTCTTAGCAACCTGTTGTCCTTTTTGTCCAAAATGTGCACCTCGCTGTCCTCAAACGAATGTCACTTTTACTTTACAGCCTGCCGCTCGCTCACCGTTCATTTACTGCAAGCGGGCAGCACTGCCAGGCACCACAATGTACCCGTATGTCATGGTGCACTTCCTGGTTTTCAGGGACACATGCGCGGGCTCCCTGCCAGCCTGTGCCGTGATTGGATGCAGCACGAGTTTGTCAGCAGATTACAGCCAATCATTATGGCTGCACACCTGCTGATCGGCTGTGGCCAGTCACTAATCTCTGTGTTTGTAAGCACACACTCTGGCTGGGTTTTTCCCTGCCGTTCAGAACTGAAAGCAAGGGGAGAAATCCAACCAGATCAGTAAGTAAAAGTGGCACACATACACTTGTTGGGCACAAAGTTAACCCCTTGATTGCCCTGCTGAGCACTCCTGTCACCCCACCAGTGCCATTAGTATACTATCTGTACAGTGATATCACTATTAGTGTCACAAGCGACGTCACTGTTGGTGTCCTTCCCAGCTAGTGTCTTTTAGTGCCTCATTGCTCACCACACTATCGCAGTCCCACTATAAGTCGCTGATCACCGTCTTTACTAGCATAGTGTCTGTACAAATTAGAATCTTGATCATGATCAGAACTACTAGTGTCCCCAAAAATGCAGTGTTGGCATGATCAGCCTTTGATCACTGCTAGCACTTATGACGTATAGCAGAAAACATTTCAACCTAAATAAATTGAGAAATTTGATTTTATTGGATATGTTTTATAACAAAGTATTATCAAAATCTTCGCTTTTTTTTTTTTTCCATTTATATAGCAAAAATTGAAAAAACCCATTTGTGATCAAATATTGCCAAAAGAATGCTTTGTGTGAAAAAAATGATATAAATTTGTGTTACAGTGCTGCATGACTCTGCAATTGCCAGTTAAAGTAGCACAGTGCTGAATAGCAAAAATTGCCCTGGTTATGAAGGGGGTAAAATCTTCCTGAGGTCGGTGATTAAGACCCCTTTCACACTGGGGCCGTGCGGATGTTAGCGGTAAAGCGTCACTAGTTTTAGCGGGGCTTTACTGCTGTTATAGCGGGCGCTTTTAACCCTCCAGAAGGGGTTAAAAGCGCCCGCTTAGCGCCGCTTTCAAATCGTTTGAGAGCGGCGCCCATTAGTTTCAATGGGCAGGATCGGTAAATGCACCGACCCAAAGATGCTGCTTGCAGGACCTGCAAGCGTTCCTCCCCAGTGGGAAAACACTCGGACTTTCACACTGGGGCTGCAGAAGAGACAGTATACAGGCGCAAATGCCTGTAAAGTGACTTAGTGAGAAAGGGGTCTACGATGTAGAAACTGTATACTCTTACCTTGCATCATTTGCCTTCCTATGTTGGGACATTCCTTTCTGGAGAAGTTTTGCCCTTCATATGCACAATTTGCATTCCTCCCTACACTCCATTGTTTATACCAAGTTACTTTGGTATAAGTGTTTGTGTTGGGTCTTTAGGATGTACATGCTTCTGTGTTTTCTGAGCTTCAAGGACACAGGGATGCAGTATTTATTAAAGGTTTTCCGATGTAAAGGACTTGCATGACCCTGTTTTCTACTTTCATGTCTAATAAGGTTTGCTACGGTAGCATAAAAATGGTCCTGAATAATTGCAACAGCGACACCTGTGGGCTGATTTGGAATTTGCATTCCATGAAAACAAAATGTAGAAAGTTTGTCTTTTTTAGATGATACCCGTGGCTAACTGAAAGATGCAAACTTTCTAAAGCATGAAGAAGGCCTGGAAGCTTACATCTTTATTAACTTCAGTAAGCCAGTAAAAGGCTGTCCGTTCTCACTTGCTGCAGTAATAAATGGCCAATGCAGTATAAGACTGGGGGCTCTTTCACACATGCGGAGCATTCAGGTCAGCCTGTCAGTTTTTCAGGTGGACCTGGATGCTCCATGCACCTCTATGGAGCGTCGGCTGTCAGCGGTGACATGTCCGCTGACATCCAATCCGCTAAATGTGGCAGGATGGAAACCCTATTTTCCATCTGTCTATTGGCTTGGATGAAAGCGGACAGGCTGTCCGTTTTCATCCGATCCCTCATAGAGGAGAGCGGGGCTCTGACAGATCCGTCAGCTCAGCAGAGATCAACGATCGATCCCTGCTGAGCAAGCGGAGTCCGTCCAAACGGACAGCCCCGTGTGAAAGGGGCCTTAGTTTGGGATGAAATCAAAATACAACCATACCATATATCCAGGGCTTTAATTACTATATACTTTATTTATTGGCGTATAACACGCACTTTTTCACCCTGCAAATCGGGTGCAAATAGTGTGTGCGTTTTATACACAGATGCTGCAATTTGGGCTGCCTAGGAGGGAATGGGAAGGGGGGCGGGACGAGCGCCATCAGATTACATACAACGAGAATCTCCTGTTTACTCCGCGGCCTCTGTAATAGTAAGTCCAGTCTGTTGTGCCGGCATTGGACCAGTGTTCTGTCTATCATAGAAGCTGGTCCAGGAGGCGGGTCTTTGTATTAAAGAGTAAACAGGAGATTCTCGCTGTATGTAATCTGACGGTGCTCGTTCCGCCCCCCTCCCTATCCCCTCCGAGGCAGCAGTAATCTGAGGTGAGGCTGCATTCATGGCATTGATCAGGCTGCATTCGTGGCATTGATCAGGCTGCATTCGTGGCATTGATCAGGCTGCATTCGTGGCATTGATCAGGCTGCATTCGTGGCATTGATCAGGCTGCATTCGTGGCATTGATCAGGCTGCATTCGTGGCATTGATCAGGCTGCATTCGTGGCATTGATCAGGCTGCATTCGTGGCATTGATCAGGCTGCATTCGTGGCATTGATCAGGCTGCATTCGTGGCATTGATCAGGCTGCATTCGTGGCATTGATCAGGCTGCATTCGTGGCATTGATCAGGCTGCATTCGTGGCATTGATCAGGCTGCATTCGTGGCATTGATCAGGCTGCATATGGGTCAACGCTGGGGTATGAAGGGCTGTAAACTGTGATCATTTTTATTTTGTAGTGCAGCGCAAACATGAAAATAAAATATAAAATGTACCACAGGAATAAAATAAGTCCAGAAGGCAATCAGTCTCAGTATAAAGTGCTAGTGCAAAATAGCAGCTTCCTAATTACAGTGACACACTCCAAGGAGAGATCTGTGATAGTGATCAGTTCAGGAAACAAATCCAAGTCAATCACAATAAAAGGTGCTAGTGCAAATTAGCAGCTACTGGTGACAAATGGTGACACAATCCAGAGAAATTTCTGTGGTGGTGGTCCCTTTAGATAGAGTAATGATGGCCCCTCACCTCCCTGCTTCGACCTGCAATAGGTCACAAAGCAGTATGCAGCTAAGTCAGACTCTGGTCTCCAACCGTCAGGAATCGATCATAGACGCTACCAACCAGGCCCACAATGGTATCCAGCATACATAAGATGAAAAAAGGAAGGGGACAACCTAGTGCTCTCTGTATTGATTTATAGATTTATTGCACATGCAAAAAAACATAGGAAAAGACACTCACATTAGCCTGCACTCAGTCCCGAGTGCAGGCATTGAAGGTAATGAGATCCAAAATGGCCGCGGGTGGCGTCACTCGTGCTCCCTGTCCCTCGTACGCGTTACGTCCGAAAGGACTTCATCAGCGTGGGGCAGGGTAGCTACGAGTGGTCCCGCTGTGGCTATATGCTGTGGAGATGGGTCAGGGACCGATCGTGGACCAATCAGGTCCCGCGGTTCGTTTAGACCAATCACAGCCCTAAGAGGCTATCACATGGCTTTTGTGTTGTGGACATGTGAACCGCCGACGGGCCAATCGGGTCCCGCGGTTCACCTAGTCCAATGACAGCGTCCCAAACACATCACATGACTTTCATGTGTGTATTGAATGACGCTGTCGAGCAGAAACTATGGTGAAGAGGGCGGGAGTATTCTGATGCAATGACGAGCGGTTGCCATGGAAAAGTAGGCGGCAACCTAATGATAACACAGGCTGCATAGGACTTTGAAACATTGCAGCCTGACATTTAAAGACACATTGCAGGATTGTCCAATTAATTAAACCAGCTATAAATAATCTGCTTACAAAGAATAGGAATTGTCAGTAGATACCAATTGTAGCTGACATCCTATAGAGCATTAGAATATATAATTAAAACAATAGCGATTAAAGGGACACTCCGCCTGAAACCATAGTAGTGCATAAATAAAAATAATTCCAACAGCCATCACCCCTAAAATAGAGGGTTATTATATACCTTATAATTATTAAAACCTGAACAAGAGTGACGTCATTCAGCAGCCATTTTGGAAATAGACCATATTAATACATACATAATTATACATTTAAAAACATGATCATAGAACATCCAATAAAAAAAAAAAAGATTAAAATACCTGATAGATAAATTTAAAAGTATCAACATATATATTATAATAATATATATAATAATATTATAAAAATATATATAAAATACACATGTCACATTAAAAATTAAAAATTAATATATAATATATAGGAGATAAAATATATCAAAAATTAATTAGTATGTCATCTATTGGAAATAAAACAATTGAGGTCAAAATCTACGTTTAACCCTGCAGGCGTCATAACTTTCATTTCATAGATCCAGAAGGATTCTCTGCGACTAAGTTGTCTTATATAGTGACCTCCTCTCCAGTGTTTGGGGACTTTTTCGATTCCCCAAAATTTAAGACATTTGGGGTCCCTCTGATGACAATTTCTGAAGTGCCTAGATACACTGTGTGTTTTAATGCCTCGTTTAATGTTACTAATATGTTCCCCAACACGCACATGCAGGGCTCTAGAGGTGCGACCTACATATTGTAGGCCACAATCACACTCTAACATGTACACAACGCCAGTTGTGGTACATGTGATCAGTTCCTTAATACTGTATTTTTGCTCAGTGGTATTAGAGGTGAAATCTTTACGTTTTTTCGTGTTATTTTTGGCATGTTTGCAGGTAGCACACTTCCCACACGCATAAAAACCAGATAAAAAATTAAAAAGCTTGTTCACGCTAGTTTTAGGAGGGTCTATGACCCCAGGGGCCAAACTATCCCGCAATGTAGGAGCCTTGCGGTATATAAATAGAGGACGGTCTGGGAGTGCTGGTCCTAAAATTCTATCATATTTTAGGATGGGCCAATGTTTGGCGATAATACGTTCAACTTTTTTGTGTTGAATACTAAAATCCATAATAATTTTAAATCCCTGTGTACCATCTGTCGACTCTGGATTTTTTATTTTATCTGCTACAATGGAACTCCTGTCAGTAGTCCTGGCTCTTTCTATTTCCGCATCTATTTCTGTCTTGGTATAACCTTTTTGTTTAAAGCGTTCTGACAGAATTTTGGACTGAGTTAAAAATTCATTTTCCTCGGTGCAATTCCTGCGTAGGCGGATGAACTGCCCTCGAGGAATATTGCAGAGCCATAGTCGATGGTGGCAGCTACTCAGAGGAATATAAGCATTGCGATCGGTTGGCTTAAAATGATTCCTAGTCTGGAATCTGTCATTTTTCTTATATATCTCTAGATCTAGGAAGGTGACCTGTTGTTTATCCACTGTCCAGGTGAGTTCGATATTTTTGTTATTAAGGTTAAGTTTATTCATGAATATCTGGAGACTCGGCTGGTCTCCCTCCCAGATCATGATGATGTCATCAATGTAGCGTTTAAAACATACTAACTGGGATGGATGATCATTAAAAATAACTTCCTCCTCCCAGTGGGCCATGAATAAATTAGCCACACTGGGAGCAAATCGGGCTCCCATTGCTACCCCTCTTGTTTGTAGAAAAAAGTTTCGATCGAACCAGAAATAATTGTTTAACAAACAAAAATCTAAACATTCCAACAAAAACTGCACATGTTCACATGAGAGATCGGTTTCAACTAATGCCCACTTAACCGATTCCATTGCTGCCGTGTGATCGATAATGGTATACAGGGATCCCACATCAGCAGTAATAAGTATACTGTTCTCAGTGCATCGTAGTTCATCAAGGATTTGGATTATTTGTTTAGTGTCTCGTAGGTATGCTCGCATTTTTGTTACCAAAGGTTGTAGAAAAAAATCTAGATATTGGCCTAACCTGGAAGTGACTGAGTCGATACCATTGACTATCGGACGTCCCGGAGGTTGCGTGGTACTCTTATGTAATTTGGGTAAAAAATAAATAATGGGGGTCCTACAATAAAAAGGGTCAAGGTATGATGCTTCCTTATTATTTAGTATACCCATATTTTTACCTTTTTCTATTAATGCATGTAATTTATTTTTAAATAAAAACATAGGATCCCCAGGCAAAGGTCTATAGGTATCCTGATCACTTAATAGTCTCATCATTTCAGTATGATAGTACAGTTTACTCATTACCACTAACCCTCCTCCTTTATCCGCAGGTCGGATAACGATGTCATTCCTCTGTTCTAGGGAAGTAATCCCTCGTTTAATTTGGTCTATGGCCCCTGGGGTCATAGACCCTCCTAAAACTAGCGTGAACAAGCTTTTTAATTTTTTATCTGGTTTTTATGCGTGTGGGAAGTGTGCTACCTGCAAACATGCCAAAAATAACACGAAAAAACGTAAAGATTTCACCTCTAATACCACTGAGCAAAAATACAGTATTAAGGAACTGATCACATGTACCACAACTGGCGTTGTGTACATGTTAGAGTGTGATTGTGGCCTACAATATGTAGGTCGCACCTCTAGAGCCCTGCATGTGCGTGTTGGGGAACATATTAGTAACATTAAACGAGGCATTAAAACACACAGTGTATCTAGGCACTTCAGAAATTGTCATCAGAGGGACCCCAAATGTCTTAAATTTTGGGGAATCGAAAAAGTCCCCAAACACTGGAGAGGAGGTCACTATATAAGACAACTTAGTCGCAGAGAATCCTTCTGGATCTATGAAATGAAAGTTATGACGCCTGCAGGGTTAAACGTAGATTTTGACCTCAATTGTTTTATTTCCAATAGATGACATACTAATTAATTTTTGATATATTTTATCTCCTATATATTATATATTAATTTTTAATTTTTAATGTGACATGTGTATTTTATATATATTTTTATAATATTATTATATATATTATTATAATATATATGTTGATACTTTTAAATTTATCTATCAGGTATTTTAATCTTTTTTTTTTTTATTGGATGTTCTATGATCATGTTTTTAAATGTATAATTATGTATGTATTAATATGGTCTATTTCCAAAATGGCTGCTGAATGACGTCACTCTTGTTCAGGTTTTAATAATTATAAGGTATATAATAACCCTCTATTTTAGGGGTGATGGCTGTTGGAATTATTTTTATTTATGCACTACTATGGTTTCAGGCGGAGTGTCCCTTTAATCGCTATTGTTTTAATTATATATTCTAATGCTCTATAGGATGTCAGCTACAATTGGTATCTACTGACAATTCCTATTCTTTGTAAGCAGATTATTTATAGCTGGTTTAATTAATTGGACAATCCTGCAATGTGTCTTTAAATGTCAGGCTGCAATGTTTCAAAGTCCTATGCAGCCTGTGTTATCATTAGGTTGCCGCCTACTTTTCCATGGCAACCGCTCGTCATTGCATCAGAATACTCCCGCCCTCTTCACCATAGTTTCTGCTCGACAGCGTCATTCAATACACACATGAAAGTCATGTGATGTGTTTGGGACGCTGTCATTGGACTAGGTGAACCGCGGGACCCGATTGGCCCGTCGGCGGTTCACATGTCCACAACACAAAAGCCATGTGATAGCCTCTTAGGGCTGTGATTGGTCTAAACGAACCGCGGGACCTGATTGGTCCACGATCGGTCCCTGACCCATCTCCACAGCATATAGCCACAGCGGGACCACTCGTAGCTACCCTGCCCCACGCTGAGGAAGTCCTTTCGGACGTAACGCGTACGAGGGACAGGGAGCACGAGTGACGCCACCCGCGGCCATTTTGGATCTCATTACCTTCAATGCCTGCACTCGGGACTGAGTGCAGGCTAATGTGAGTGTCTTTTCCTATGTTTTTTTGCATGTGCAATAAATCTATAAATCAATACAGAGAGCACTAGGTTGTCCCCTTCCTTTTTTCATCTTATGTATGCTGGATACCATTGTGGGCCTGGTTGGTAGCGTCTATGATCGATTCCTGACGGTTGGAGACCAGAGTCTGACTTAGCTGCATACTGCTTTGTGACCTATTGCAGGTCGAAGCAGGGAGGTGAGGGGCCATCATTACTCTATCTAAAGGGACCACCACCACAGAAATTTCTCTGGATTGTGTCACCATTTGTCACCAGTAGCTGCTAATTTGCACTAGCACCTTTTATTGTGATTGACTTGGATTTGTTTCCTGAACTGATCACTATCACAGATCTCTCCTTGGAGTGTGTCACTGTAATTAGGAAGCTGCTATTTTGCACTAGCACTTTATACTGAGACTGATTGCCTTCTGGACTTATTTTATTCCTGTGGTACATTTTATATTTTATTTTCATGTTTGCGCTGCACTATTTTATTGTTTTATGCTTATGAGGTATTTTTTGAATTAACCTAATTTGCAGCAAGCATCTTCGTTTTACTTTTATCTGTTGTTCTGACAGCGCTGAGTACTCTCTTTTTATTTACATTTTTATTTTGGACATTTTGTGGCTAAAGTCAACAGGAGAAAAAGGGGAGTGCAGGGAATGCTGGGACTCGTCACAAGACTCACTATAACCTGAAACTTGCCCGAAACGACTATTATCTCCCCTTTCTCTGGTTTGTCAGCCTTTACAAATAAGTTGGCATGCTTCCTCTAGAGTCTAAAAAATACATTCTTGCATTACGGTAGTTCTTGTTAAAACAATTTATATGATGCACGGGGTGGAGCTTATAGGGAGTCATAATTTAGGTGTTTTTAGGACCCTGCATACATCAGACTCTCCCTCTTTCTCTCTTGCTTCTTTTTGTCTTGTTGCTCTTCTTTTTCTCTTTCTTTCTTTCTCTTTCTTTCTCTTTCTTTCTCTTTCTTTCCCTCTCATTTGTTGACATGAGCAAACATTATTTTTCAGTCGCTCAGTTTTTACAGATGAGGCTGGTTGTGCCTATTAATCATCCTAAATATCATTTCCTCACACAGACACGTTGCTTATAGACTACCAGTTCACCTTCAGCCTCTCTCAGGAAGATGATAAATACTACACAGCAATTAACTTTGTGGCCACTCCTGAAGAGGTGAGTCTTAATAATAGTTATAAATGTACTGGAGGTTTGATCATAAGTTGAATGAATGTGTGTGATTATACTCAATGTTGACTAGTGTGCAATATTAGGTTTTTACCAAAATTGACTTTATTATGTACATGTGTTTGACTGTGTTGCCCAATTTAGACCAAATGCCTTTGGGGTTAGGTCACTTTTCCCTCTATCCTCCCAAGAAGAAGAGTAGTAGAAATAGTTAATGCTGAATTCCAGGAATTCTGCAAAAGTTGAAGGCAACACTGTAAGGTTGATTTACTAAAACTGGAGAGTGCAAATTCTGGGTCAGCTCTGCATAGAAACCAATCAGCTTCCAGGTTTTTATTTTTTGTTTAAAAAAATGTTACACCCAAGTATTTAACCACTTCAGCCCCGGACCATTTGGCAGCCAAAGGACCAGAGGTCTTTTTTCAATTTCGCACTGCACTACTTTAACTGGTAATTGCGCGGTCATGCAATTTTGTAACCAAACGAAATTTGCGTCCTTTTCTTCCCACAAATAGAGCTTTCTTTTGATGGTATTTGATTGCCTCTGTGATTTTTATTTTTTGCGATATAAATGGAAAAAGAGCGAAAATTTTGAAAAAAAAAAGAGAGATTTTCTACTTTTTGTTATAAAAAAAATGTAATAAACTCAATTTTAGTCAAACATTTGGGCCAAAATGTATTCAGCCACATGTCTTTAGTAAAAAAAATGCCAATAAGCGTATATTTATTGGTTTGCGCAAAAGTTATAGCGTCTACAAACTAGAGTACATTTTCTGGAATTTACACCACTTTTAATTTATGACTGCCTATTTCATTTCTTGAGGTGCTAAAATGGCAGAGAAGTACAAAACCCCCCCAAATGACCCCATTTTGGAAAGTAGACACCCCAAGCTATTTGCTGAGAGGCATGTTGAGCCCATTGAATATTTTTTTTTTTAGTCCCAAGTGATTGAATAAAGACAAAAATAAAAAAGAGATTTTTTTTTTTTTTTTCAAAAAGTTGTCACTAAATGATATATTGCTCACACATGCCATAGTTATATGTGGAATTGCACCCCAAAATACATTTTGCTGCTTCTCCTGAGTATGGGGATACCACATGTGTGGGACTTTTTGGGAGCCTAGCCGCGTACGGGGCCCCGAAACCCAAGCACCGCCTTCAGGATTTCTAAGGGTGCAAATTTTTGATTTCTCTCCTCACTACCTATCACCGTTTCGAAGGCCATAAAATGCCAAAATAGCACAAACCCCCCCCAAATGACCCCATTTTGGAAAGTAGACACCCCAAGCTATTTGTTGAGAGGCATGGTGAGTATTTTACAGCTCTCATTTGTTTTTGAAAATGAAGAAAGTAAAGTAAAAAAAAAAAATTTTTTTTTCTTTTTTTCAATTTTCAAAACTTTGTGACAAAAAGCGAGATCTGCAAAATACTCACCATACCTCTCATCAAATAGCTTGGGGTGTCTACTTTCCAAAATGGGGTCATTTTGGGGGGTTTTATCCCATCTGGGCATTCCATGGCCTCCGAAACTGTGATTGGCAGTGAGAAGTGAAATAAAAAAATTACACCCTTAGAAAGCCTGAAGGCGGTGCTTGGTTTTTGGGGTTCCGTACGCAGCTAGGCTCCCAAAAAGTCCCACACATGTGGTATCCCCGTACTCAGGAGAAGCAACAGAATGTATTTTGGGGTGTATTTCCACATATGCCCATGGCATGTTTGAGCAATATATCATTTAGTGACAACTTTTTGTAAAAAAAAAATATATATATATTTTTTTTTTCATTATTCAATCTCTTGGGACAAAAAAAAAAAAATATTTAATGGGCTCAACATTGCTCTCATCAAATAGCTTGGGGTGTCTACTTTCCAAAATGGGGTCATTTGGGGGGGGTTTGAACTGTCCTGGCATTTTATGCACAACATTTAGAAGCCTATGTCACACGTCACCCACTCTTCTAACCACTTGTAGACAAAGCCCTTTCTGACACTTTTTGTTTACATGAAAACATATTTTTTTTTTTGCAAGAAAATTACGTTGAACCCCCAAACACTATATATATTGTTAAAGCAAAGGCCCTACAGATTAAAATGGTGGGTGTTGCATTTTTTTTTTCCACACAGTATTTGCGCAGCGATTTTTCAAACGCATTTTTTGTGGAAAAAATACACTTTTTTTTATTTTAATGCACTAAAACACACTATATTGCTCAAATTTTTGATGAAATTAAAAATATGATCTTAGGCCGAGTACATGGATACCAAACACGACATGCTTTAAAATTGCGCACAAACACGCAGTGGCGACAAACTACATACATTTTTAAAAGCCTTTAAAAGCCTTTACATGATACCACATTAGATTCACGGAGGAGGTCTACTGCTAAAATTACTGCCCTCGATCTGACCTTCGCGGTGATACCTCACATGCATGGTGCAATTGCTGTTTACATATGACGCCAGACCAACGCTTGTGTACGCCTTTGCGCAAGAGAAGGGGGGGCAGGGGTGCTTTTTTTTTTGTTTTTTTGTTTTTTTTTTTTTTATTTTTTTGTTTTTATTTTATTTTTAAACTGTTCCTTCCATTTTTTTTTTTCTTTGTTATGATTTTTATTGTTATCTCAGGGAATGTAAATATCCCCTATGATAGCAATAGGCAGTGACAGGTACTCTTTTTTTGAAAAAATTGGGGTCTATTAGACCCTAGATCTTTCCTCTGCCCTCAAAGCATCTGACCACACCAAGATTGGTGTGATAAAATGCTTTCCCAATTTCCCAATGGCGCGGTTTATATCCGGGAGGGGGGACATTCCCTCCCACTGCTTGTAAAAGCAATCTAGAGGCTAATTACCCGCTAGAATTGCTTTTACATGAAAGCCGATCACTGGCTGAAAAGAATGATACCAAGATGATACCTAAACCTGCAGGCATCATTCTGGTATAACCATTCAAAGTCCAGCAACATACTGGACATATATTGTAATCTTTTTTTTTTTTCATGCAGCCTCTTGGCTGAACGAAAAAAAGAGATTGATTGGTGGGTATGCCCACCATTAGAATACCTCCCTTCATCCACCCACTTCTAATGATGGGCATACATGCACCATTTATATATGCCGATGCATGGGGGCATCCTCCCGCAAAAGTTATGCCGTGTACACACGGTCGGAATTTCGACCGTATGTACGTGGCATTAGGAGCCAATCGCTCCTCCGCCCCCCCTGCTGCCCCCATGCTTCGGCATATATGCTCTTTTTTTTAACTGTGGTGGTGAAATCACCTCCTACAGCGTTGGAGTCGCGGCTTTATGTATCGTGGGAGCAAACGCTGTTGCTGTCAAGATAAATAAATCCGCGTTGCAACTGAATGGCGCACCTGAAAACAAAAAAATGCTTAACACTGAAACACAGTAAACAAAATTACATACCTGAAAAGCAAGCATGATAAAACATAATAAAACATTGCAGAATAGAATGGAGTAAAAAAAGAGCAACGATAGAGAGAGAATAGAGAGAGAGAGAGAGAGAATAATAAAACGACAACTATTTTATTTTTTTTTTATTTTTTTGAGATTCACAGGTAAAAAAGCTCCTGACTGAAGCGACTGAATCAAAGCGCTACCACAAAAAAACTGTTAGCGATCGCAGGGATCAGGCCTGACTCTGCGAACGCTGCAGTTATGTGTGCTTAGTGTTTTGTAAGTGACAGTGATCGATCGATACTGCACTTGGGTGGGTGGGCTGGGCGGAGGGGGAAAACGCAGGTGCTAGCAGGTATCTGGGCTGATCCCGCTAACAATGCGTTTTTTTTGGAACCCTAAACTGCTGGGACGCTAGTATAGATCTGATCAGATCAGATATTGATCTGTTCAGATACTATACCACTAAGGGAGGTGTATGCTTTGCGCGTGGGTGTTTGCGGTACTGGCACTAACCTGGGGCGACGCAGACCTTATTTGACCCTAAAACCTAATTGATATCACCCGCCGGGCGATCAGGGGGTTAAACCGTTATTGGGTAATAAATGGCGGGTGCCCTGACAGTATAAAAAACAAGCTAACTAACCAGCGTCACCCGTAACAGTAATACAAAAAAAAACTGGCTACCTAGCGGCACCAGTGACACTAATGCAGCGATCAAAAAAACAATCGCTTAGTGACACTGGCAAAAGGGGGTGAAAGGGTTAACTAGGGGCAATCAGGGGGTTAAACCTTTATTAGGTAATATATGGGGGTACCTGACGCTATATAAAAACCTGACGGGGAACCTAAATAACGAAATAACTAACTGGCTAACCAGCGTCACCAGTGACAGTTATATGGTGATCACTGGTGAAAGGGTTAACTCTAGGGGCAATCAGGGGGTTAAAACCTTTAGGTTGTAATATGGGGGTACCTGACCTATAAACCTATTTATGAACCTATATAAACATGGCGGTTAACCTAAAAAAAAAAAAACTGGTTACCTAGCGACACTAATGCAGCGATCAGAAAAACGATCGCTTAGTGACACTGGCAAAAGGGGGTGAAAGGGTTAACTAGGGGCAATCAGGGGGTTAAAACCTTTATTAGGTAATATATGGGGGTACCTGACGCTATATAAAAACCTGACGGGGAACCTAAATAACGAAATAACTAACTGGCTAACCAGCGTCAGTTATACGGTGATTACTGGTGAAAGGGTTAACTCTAGGGGCAATCAGGGGGTTAAAACCTTTATTTAGGTTGTAATATGGGGGTACCTGACCTATAAAACTATTTATGAACCTATATAAAACATGGCGGTTAAAAAAAAAAAAAAAATGGTTACCTAGTGACACAATGCAGCGATCAGAAAAACGATCGCTTAGTGACACTGGCAAAAGGGGGTGAAGGGGTTAACTAGGGGCAATCAAGGGGTTAAACCTTTATTAGGGGGGGGGGGGGGTAGGGGGCTACCTAGGACCTAAAACTAACTGCCCTGACAGTTATTACAGTCACACTGACACTAAATGCAGTGATCAGTAAATAAATGATCACTGCAATTAGTGACACTGTGACTGGGGGGCGAGGGGGTGATCTGGGGGGTGATCAGGGGGTGACAGGGGGGTGGAATATGTGCCTAACTGTACTGGTGTCAGTGTACTGTTGTGCACTAACCTTTACATGTTCGCCGCTCGGCGTCTCCGGTCACATAGACCGGCGCACCGAGCGTGACATCACTTCCGCCTTCCTGTCTATACAATAGACAGGAAGGGGAAGCTTTTCATTCGCCAGGAGCGATCGCGAGGGGGTGGCCAGAAACCACTGGCCGTCCCCTCGTCCCGGATCGCTCCTGAAGCGATGCCGACCGTCCCCGCCGGCGGAGGGGGGTCCGATCGGACCCCCCAACCGCCTTAAGAATGGCACGTACAGGTACGTGGTTCAGCCTGTACGTGCCATTCTGCCGACGTATATGTACATGTGACCTGACAAAATGCACCTGTTGAGGGTGTCTATGTATGAAAGTGTCGATTGCGATATACATTTCATATCGCCACGCACGCTGAAGAGAGAGCAGTAATTCTAGAGCCATTATTCACGGGTTACCCCTAAACTGATGGCCTGTAGCGGTTTTTAAAGTGTCACCTATAAAATTGAGGGTACTAAAGCTTGTTGTTGTTTTGTGGGCACACGCAAATTTAAAATTTGACATGTTGGGTATCTATTTACTCTTCCCAACCTATTTTATTTTTTTAGATTTTACCCAAAAAAATGGGTTATAATCTTGCATACGTGTGCCCTAAAATCAGTTTACATGTATTTTTACTGAAATTTGGCGCTTCATAAACTGTTGTGCAAATATCACGTGATAGTAAACAAAACTAGAGCTACTGGTACTGTTTTATCCAATCGTGTCTGCTTTCAGAAAATTGTAGTATATTATATATATATGTATACATATATATATATATTATATATATACATATTTATTATATGTAGTGTTTTTATTTAGGCATTCTAAAGACAAGTTTATTCTAGGCAGGCCGCTTTGGTAGCTGTTAGTCTGGTTGCGCATATTGAAAGAGGGTTTGTTGGTCAAAGGACAAATGGCCAGACCAGACTTACTCCACATATGAAAGGGAACAGATAATGATTGTCTTAATCTAATCAGTATTCACACATGTCAAAGGGGGAATATGCAAGAATGTAAATTGGGGCTTGGCGTTATCTCCTGTCACTCTGAAAGACCGGGGTAGATCAAAGCATTTAATGGAAACGCCCAATCAAATTGCTCAGACATTCAGTGTGTGTGGGGGATATAACAGGACGTTCAATCTGTTTAGAAGTGTGTTCTTACGAAGGCACCCAAGAGTCACATGTTTCCATGGGGCTCTAAATATTTACTAGCACTGTCGTGATATGAACTCTGTTGGATTTTTTGTCATCTGTAAGAATGTTCTGTTTTGGAAGCCAATAAAGTGTTTCTCTCTGGGAGAATCGGGTTTTGCTGCGGAGACAATACTTTTATTAATAACTATATTCCATCTACGAGGAACGACGATTATATTAGATCACTACAAAAATGTTTGTGGGTTTTAAGTACCGTATATACTCGAGTATAAGCCGAGTTTTTTAGCACATTTTTTTTGCTCGGCTTATACTGGAGTCAAGCACTTTTCTGCAGCAGAGAATGACATTTTCCGAACCGACTTTGTGGCCCTGTATCTCGGGGCCACTTGGTGCTAGGAACCCCTTTGGGTCAAGAGACCCCACATTTTGGCTGCAGCTAGGGGTCATCTATGAACCCTTAACTAGCAAGTTTGATGTTCGGGGGACCTATGGCTGCAAATGGGCACAGTGGCTGCAAATGGGCATTGTTGATCCAAAATACGGCGGCAAGACTGATAACAGGAAAAAAACCCTGGGAATCCATCTCCCCTTCCCTGAGGAGCCTACATTGGCTAACCGTAAAGAATCAGGTCTCATTCAAGACCCTCTGCCTCACCCACAAATGCACCCATGGAGACGCTCCGCAATACCTTCTCGAGAAAATAAAACACTACTTACCCAATCGCAGTCTTCAATCGGCTAATCAAAATCTCCTCCTCATTCCTAAATCCCGCTACAAATCAAAGGGGGAACGGAGATTCGCTGTCCAAGGACCACGGACCAACGCTCTACCAACCTACATCCGCATGGAAGAAAACCACCAGGCCTTCAGGAAAAAAACTCAAGACCTACCTCTTCTAAGAAGCTTGACAACAAAGCACGAATACAGCGCCTTGAGGCGATTCAGTTCGCATTGTAGCGCTATACAAATTATTCATTCATTAATTTTCCACTTACAGTAGCTGCGCATTTCTCACACTAGGCTTATACTCCAGTCAATACGTTTTCCCAGTTTTTTTGTGGTAAAATTAGGTGCCTCTGCTTATATTCGGGTCGGCTTATACTCGAGTATATACGGTAATCTTCAGGGATAAAATACATTTTTAAACGTGTGCAAAAAGGGCTCTGGCAGCAAAAGGCTTAAACCAGATTAGAAGTTCTGCCCTTTCTGATCTACTTGCTTGTTCCAGGTCAGCTTCTTGAAGTACTGAAGCTGGTGGCAGTCAGGCAAGGATCACTGATCAGACGTTTTCTCTTATATAGTGGGAGAACCCTTATAGAATACATTTTTTTGTTAAATCGCAGTTCCATTCTATAGCTTTGTGCCCAGATTGTAAAGCTGTTTATCTGAATTGTGGTAACTGCTTGTCGATCTGCTATAAAGGAGCGCCGGGTATTATCTTGCATTGTGCTGGCGTCTGTTATTCTCAGTTCAGCCTTTTATTCTCACAGTGTAAGTGCAGATTGTGCAGCCTGCAATCTGCTTCTAATAACTGCTGGGAAGCCGCCGGTGCACCAGAATAAATCACAGTGCGGGCTGCTGTACTCAATGGCTGAGTACAGTCTGAACGTGTGATGATCTCTGATGGCCTTGCTTTGGGATGCTTTGGGCTGCTCCATTAAAGTTCACTGGTAAAGGGAATCTTTTATGAAGCATCATAACTGTGTTAGATGCCCGCTGCCATTCTGTGACTGCAAGAATATCAGTGCACAAAAACTAGTATGAGGCTGGGTTCACACATGTGCGGCCACGGGTTCGTGCCTGGGGTCCGGTATGTGTCTGTTCACCGGTTCAGGTGTGATATTGGTCCGAATTGTTTCCTGAATTCGCACCTGAACCGGACCCAATCACACAGCTGACCCTTTTTCAAACCGGACTGCGGCTACCCTGGACATGTGTCCATCGAGAGCCGGTCACACTCGCCTGTCATGCGTGAACCCAGCCTGAAGCTGTAGGTTGCATAATAGCAGCTTATAGTTAAAGTGGATGTAAACTCTCACATATACCTAGTGAATATATAGATGGAGGAAAATGGGATTTTTAAGGTGCAAATTAATTCGAAAAATAGTAACAACTAAATTCTATAAGAACATTTTTTTTATTTTAGAAAAAATTTAAAATTATTAAAAACACAGCAATTGGCAAGTACAAATCAACAAGACTTTATGGATACAACAAGGATAGAATTCCCAACTTGTTTCACCTATATATCGAGCTTCTTCAGGGGATGCTATCCAGCTATAGGTACAAGCCTTCTATTGAAAAAACATATGCATATAATAATTACATCAACAGTTAAAGAGTAAGTAAACCCTGATGGGTTTTTCTTCCTCTTTGTTTCCCTGCAAAGGTAAAGCATAATGGGCTACTATGCATCGCATAGTAGTCCATTATGTGGTGTCGGTGGGAGGAATGGTGCCCCATCAATGGTGTCGGTGGGAGGAATGGTGCCCCATCAATGGTGTCGGTGGGAGGAGGAATGGTGCCCCATCAATGGTGTCGGTGGGAGGAATGGTGCCCCATCAATGGTGTCGGTGGGAGGAATGGTGCCCCATCAATGGTGTCGGTGGAAAGAATGGTGCCCCATCAATGGTGTCGATGGGAGGAATGGTACCCCAAGGGCCTGTTAAAGGCAAGTAAAGGGCAGAATTCTGCCACAGGGCTGCTATTTGGATACCCCTGGCCTAAGGTATTCGAGCAGAAGTGGGTATCTATCAAAACTAGGTACCCACTACCCGGGGGGGGGGTAGGAGTACATAAAGCTGAACTTCCCCTTTAGGGTGAAGTTCAGCTTTAACTCCTGTATAGTGACCATTTTTTTGAAGGTGAAATATCAGTTTGCTTGTTTGAAGCTACTACTAGCTGGACTTCTACCTGGAGGTCTAGAAAGCACAGGCAGTTGGTGGCCACCAAGGCCCAAATTTAGAGATGCTGTCACATTGCCGGTGCAGGATAGAGTGACAGGGCCTCCTAATTGTCCACCCCCACAGCTACAAATACGCAACAGTTAATGCTTCCTCACTGCCTTCTTGCTCCATCATAGTTGTTCTTGTGGACTTGGGCTTTTGGGTATGGGGGAGTATACGGGACCGTGACATCATCCACTGGTTACACTCCAACACTGGAGCTTACCTGGGGTGGGCTCCTGCAATGTTGAGGAAGCATGGACCAGTGTGTATACCTAGCTGGGGACCAGGGAAATGGGCTGGAGGCTAGAATAGGTTATGAAAATGCCACTTTTCTGATTGTGAAAGTTGCATTAAAGGAAATATAAGCCTTTTTTTTTAGTTTCTTTGCTTTAGAAATAATATTTATTACATGACAAAGGATTCCCAGAGAACGATGGGCTATGCAGAGACTGGCTTGTTAGCTCGCTTTGTCTAATTAACACTTCTTTGTCTAGTAAGGGATGAGTCACTCTTCACACTCTTTTACATAGTTAGCTAGGCCGAAAAAGACAAAAGTCCATCCAGTTCAACCACAAAAAAATGAAATAAAAATAAAAAATATCGTACAATCCAATATACCCAATTCTATACCCACAGTTGATCCAGAGGAAGGCAAAAAAAAAATCCCCAGAAGAGCATGCTCCAATCTGCTACAGCAGGTTTTGTGTGCTATAGATAGGAAAAAGGAAAATCGCCCTAGAGCACCACCAGCTGCATGGAAGACTACATAATATTCGTATGCAATGCACATGTATTTTAAACATTTAAGAAACTATACATTTCTTTAAAAAAAAAAAAAAAAAAAACACAGTAGTAGGAAGTTGTCCTACACAAAGCTTCCTTGGCTCCGGCTATCAAGGAAAAGATGGCAAAATAAAATGTTTTGACTTCCTTTCCTGCTTTAAATTTCCGTGATTGGCGCACACATACAGTGTTTTCTTTATTGTGTAGGAAGTGGAGCAGGCAGTCATGTTCCATGGATGAGGGAAAGTTATTTTACATTTTATCTTTCCCTGGCAGAGTGTGTTTTATGCTGCTTTCCACCTTTTGAGATGTCACGGTACTACGACTACTACGACTATTCGAGAAGGTAGCTTAAGGCTGATTTTACAGGGACAGCTCATCAGCCTGCCATCTCCATTAGGCAGACATTGCATTTGGACTGCTTTCACATAAAGCGATGGCCGTTTGGCGCTAAAGTGCCACTCGTTTTAGCGGCACATTAGCGATGTTTAAGCCGATTTCCGGCCACTAGCGGGGCACTTTTCACCCAAAAAAATGGGTTGACTCCCATTTTGCAGTGCCTTCAAAGTCGCCTTTTAAGGCGCTGCTCATTCATTCCAATGTGCAGGGCGTTTTTGGGAGCGCTAAATACAGCGCTCCCAACCCGCTCCAAAGATGCTGCTTGCAGGACTTTTCGGAACGTCTCGCAAACGCACCGCCCCCAATTTGAAAAGACGCACTGAAATTAAATGGGAGGCGGTTTGCAGAGGCCATTTTCATCGCTAAAGTGCCTGAAAACTGCCTCAGTGTGGAAGGGGTCTTAGGCCCCTTTCACATGGACGGACCGTTCAGATCCGCCTGTCAGTTTTGATGGCGGATCTGAACGGGCGCTCCATGTTACTCTATGGAGCGTCGGATGTCAGCGGAGACATGTCCGCTGAAATCCGACCCGGTCCGATCCGCCAAAAGCAGACGGATGGCCCCACGTCCAGATCCGTCGAGCAGAGAGGGACTTGTCATCCGCCGGCTCAGCGGAGATCAACGGACAGTTCTCCCCCTGAGCCGGTGGACAGAGGTGGACTCCGTGGAAGCGGAGTCCGCCTCGTGTGAAAGGGGCCTAAGGCTTTTCTCACATTTGTGCTAATGCTTACCGCCCACTGAAAAGTGACCAACAGTGAATCACTTTTCAAAGGACTGTTTAGCAGCATCTGAGAGACATTCTGGTAAGTGCTAATACCACCCCCTGAACCTCGATGCCTAAGCCCAATTTGCAACTTTGACATGTGTTAGAAAAACTGAACATATCATCACAACTTTGTGCATCCAGGTGGATTATACTTTTTTTTTTTTTCAGGACAAATTGGGCTTTCATTTGGTGGTAAATGGTTATGGATATATCCTGATATTTTTATTTTATTTTTTTTATCCAAGGAAAATTGGCCCAAAAAATTCACATTTATTTTAACTGTATATTTCTTGTTGCTACCATAACCTACCACCAAAGAATGACCCAAAATAATGTCTTCTGCTCCTGACGATCGCAGTGATACCACATATGTGCATGTTAGTTGTTTGTACTCGTAGTACAAACCAGAAACAATAGTGCACATTTTTTATTTTATTTTTATTTTGTTTTTTTATCCTACCTAAAGCTCACTGATACTAATTGAAAAAAATTTCCTACCCAAAAAGCACTGACCCGGACCCAAAAAATAACTCCGGGGCGGACCTAGATCAAACCTTGATCAAGGTATTTTTACATTTTTTTTTATTTTTATTCTTTTTTTTTTTCTACACACACACTTTTTTTTTTTTTAATATCTCTGCAAGGACAGAAAAAGATACCCTGTATCTGTTCCGTCCATTCACAGAGACCGAAAACATGGGTGCGGGCTTCGCGTGACTGATCACTATGATAGCCAATCCGAGAATATTACAGAGATCATTACAGTGACCCGCAATCGGACGTTCCAGGTTCCGATCGTTAGAACAGGGCCTGGGGCTCTCGGTAAGATCCCAGTCTCTGGGCTGGGAGTGCGCTGTGTGGCGTGCTCCCAGCACAAAGTGAGATGCGCAAATGAGCGGCCCCATGGAAAAAAATCTGTCCAGTAGGATACGCATATTTGTCTACGGTCGGCGTGAAGGGTTTAAATTGTCAAACCACATATTTATATTTCGGGACTGTGCCGCAGCTGTGGTCTATTTACTTTGTTTATGTAGATTTATTGCCCCCCCTCCCCCCTGCTTTTTTGCATCTTTTAGATTGATATCTTAGATTTTTGGGTTCCCAACTCTGCCCCATACGATTACCCGGTGGTCTCACTCGCCCTGTTGGATTTTTGATTTCTGTTGCTTTGTGGACGTTGCAGTTTTGAGACGCTGTGGAGAAGTCGCACTACTGGAGCCTAAAGGGTAATTCCTCTTTCTTGAGGGAAAAAAAAATTGCAAATAAAAAAAAAATTATATATTTATAGCATATACAATTGCGACAGATGTCCTATTGTAATTGAATGTTATTAAAAATTACCTTTTCTTTTTCAATCTGCAGTGTTTTTTCTGTAAAATGCAATCCTGGAGGCCTTCTGTACAGAGATGTTGTACAGAATGCCCCCCCCCCCCCCCAGATATGTCATTTCCTGCTTGTGTGATTGGCTCACTGATTTTCCAAGAAGTACGCACTAAGGCTCGATTCACATCTATTCATGTTGCTTTTGAGTGTTTCTGCTGTGCTTTCTGCTTTTTGTAACCATATTTTTTTCCACGATTTACAATTTCTTACATTCACTGTATATAGCTGGTTGCTAAAGAGGGGGTCTGGAAGCTGGGGGCTGCATCTTTAGCAATGGATGAGTCATCAGCTGTCAGCAGGGTTCCCCGCTGACGGCTGAATGTAAAAAAAATAAAAATTTCTGGCTAAAAACAATTCACGAAAAAAACTGCGTGTGCCCCCCCCCCCCCACTCCCCCCAAGTTCATACAGGCCCTTTGGTCTGAAAAGGACTTGGAGGGGACACCCCCATGGCCAAAAAAAAGGCGTAGGGCCTCCAAATCCATACCAGACCCTTATCCGAGCATGCAGCCCAGTAGGTCACGAAAGAGAGAGGACGAACCATGTCAGACCAGATTTTGGGGGGGGGGGGGGGGAACCCCACGTCTATTTATTTATTTTTATTTTTTTATTTTTATAGACTTGGGGAGGGGGAGGGCCCCATGTTTTTTCATGATTTGTTTAGTCAACTATTTTATTTTATTTTTTTTTACCGTTAATTTCTAAAAAAAAAAAAAGACACAAATCGCAGTGAAATTGCGGTAAAAAACACAGTACTTGCGGTTTGAATGCGGGTTAATTGAAGTCTAGTACATGCAAAACGCTGCATTTTGCAGGGGAATAAAGTCCCCAACCCTTTTCAAAAATGCAGAGGCACAAAAATGCATTGATGTGAACGTGTCCCATAGGAACTTGTGTTAAAAAAAAAAGATCTGCATTTCTGCAAAAAGCATCAAAAAACAGTGTGAATGGAGCCTTAGATAAAAAGCATATTTTGAGCATCCCCTGCAAGAAGAATTTAATTTTTGGTGGGATACTCCCAGTAGGAAATAACGTCTAAATGGATGCAGGACCAGCCACTTTCCTCATTAGAGACCTGCAGGTGCAGCAGCTAAATAATTATAAAATCACTCCTATTTACATTCACCTTGCACATGGACACAGACAAGCCACTAGTTCTTCAGAATAACAAAAGGGAGGAATCTGCAACAAAGTTTGTTAAAATGCTTGCAATGTTCATAGATCATCCAGAGGGGAATGTTTTTTTTTTTTTCCTCAACAAACGTGGAATTACTCTTTAAATAGAATATTTAACTTTTAGACATTTTGCTGTCTCTGTAGGTTGGTGGGGGGAATGTCTAAGAAGTTCACCCTTACCCACTACCATGACTTAATGCAGACCCCCCCACCCCCAGTAAGGGGGGTACCTGTTGCTTTCGGTTTTCCTAGGTGTTTTGTATTAAAAATTTGTGAAATCAATGCCATAACCCGGTTATTTCCTCTCTTTACCCACAGCAAAACCGAGACCTGGACATGTTTATTAATGCTTCAAAGAACTTTAACCTGAATATCACTTGGGCAACAAGCTTTGCAGGTAATAAAACTCATTCTTTAATAATGGGAGGTGTCATTTAAAGAATAATGCAAGGAAAGGGCTAATGAAATCTGATAATACAACCAGTAATGCAAATGGGAAATGGATATACAGCTTCTTTCCAATACCTGACATCTTTACAAAGTATGTATTCTGTGCTTATCCCATGCTCATTAAAGATCGTAGCAGGGAAAGCTCTGTTGGTAACCAGACCATATCTTGGGGGTTTGGTGTTTTAAAGGTTTTGAGGGCAATGGTGGTGGTTTAGATTCGAATGTTACACCAGTGTTTCTCACTTCGTTGTCAGTTACCTAAAAAAGAAAATAATACAAAAAAAAAAACAAGCTTTTTACACTTGAGGTAAGTAACACAGCAGTGTTGAACGAAAGAAAACTGACAGCTCCGGATGAGCCCCTATACTAATGATGCGATATTAGTACAGCTGTCTCCCCTGCTGTTGTATTGCGCCCCCCCCCCCCACGCTAGAACACTCCAATCAGTGTTCTCAGCCATTGGCCAAGAGCGCTGATCAGGAGCCAATCATCAGACCTTTTTTGGTCATGCCCCTTCGACAAGCCAGGTGAACCTTCTGCAGTACACACAGGCTGAATGTCTGACAATTTCTATTGAACCGGCCGATGCTATCCGACATTCGGCCCGTGTGCACTAGGCTTAAGAAATGTGGGGGGCTGTGAGAACAGGCAGGCGGATGGGGTTGTCCACATGCAGTGGCCGCAGCAAAACGCTATTCCCTGTGTTCCCTCAGTGGTGGTACCGTTCAGGCGAACTGGGCGGCTCAACTGTGTGTAATGCGCACAGTTGCCATGCAGCGGTGTGGAATTTATAGGGTTAAAATGTATCACCTTCTCACCGCCTGTCAAATTCCCCCTGAAAAGCGGTCTACAGCAAAATGATTTTCAGAGGGGAAGAAAGGTCTGCCATGCGTCTAAACGTAACCTAACACTAGCGTGTCATATTTTTAGGATCTTCCTCAATGAGAACATTTTCGGTAGGTACTGGTCCAAGGATCACCCGTGCAAAATGAGGGGAAATCTGAACACATGACCTGTCGGGGTTGCTTGGTTACTGCAGTCTTAGGCCTCATGCACACGAGACGCTGTTAAACGCGCGTTCAGAGGCAGTTGGACACTTTTTCAACTGCACCTGAACGCATGCAATGTTATCCTATGTGTCCATGTACACAGTCTTGTTTTTTCCCGTTTTGATGCAGTTGCGTTTAACCTCGTTTTTACAAACATTATTTACTACTAAATATCAAATATCCTTAATGTAGAACTATAGGCAAAACTTTATTTTTACATTTTAGAGTAAGGGAGGGTTATAAACTGTCAGATACATTTTTTGCACCCTCTGTGTCCCATTGCGGAGATTTCCCTTTCATTTCCTTTCCAGAAAGGGGTCTTGGTAAAAACAAAAAAAAACAATAACTTTAAATGGACTTTAAGCAACAAATTAAAAGCCATTGCAAACACTTTTTTTATTTTATTTGTACTGGTTGTGGCTAGCATTTTGTTTATTTTAAAGTGTTAGAATAGTTCTTGACCTTTCATAGGTGTCTGTTAAAGGTCTGCGTGCAAATTCGATTTTTCAGCCTCTGACTAGAACTGTCCTTTAAAGAAATGATTGTGTGCAGCTAAAGTAAACCCAGTGGCCTCTTAAAGTTCAGTTAAATGGAAGAATATTTATTCAGGTGCTCTTTATTAGAGGCCTGTGTGCCAGGTAAAGGGCTGCCCACATCTGCTTCTAATTGTAACGCACTCAGTTGTGGAGAGGAAATGAAAACAAGTGCATTTTCCATCAGTTCGCTGCACAGCGAGAATCTACTGCGATCGCAAGAATTTTTCTCTTATTTCCATTGCGTGCGCATGATTTTCTCTGATTCAGGGGCTGGATATATTCTATATTGGTGGTGTTACTCCAGCCTAGCAGCCCTGCTTATTTACAGGTGGAAACACACGTAAATGTTTAAAAGGGTATGTGTATGCTCTGGAATTGGGTCATTTCTTACAGTACCAGTGGCTGATTTCCTTGGAAAGAAGAATTGTGTTTTTGTACAAACATTGACACTCTCTGTAGGAGCATCCCAATCTGCATACTTTATATGGCATGTCACAATCATGACATTCACTTTTTTCCCTATTGTTTCTGGAACTTGAGTGGATTTTTATCTTCAGATGACCTTAGGACACTCCAGTCAAACCATATCTTCTATAATCACATCTGTCCCTGTCCCCCTATAATCACCAACTATCCCAGTCCTCCATAATCGCTATCTGTCTCTGTCCTCAGTTGTCACCATCTATCCCTGTCCCCCTATCATCATCATCATCATCATCTATCCCTGTCCCCCTATCATAATCATCATCATCATCATCATCTATCCCTGTCCCCCTATCATCATCATCTATCCTTGTCCCCCTATCATCATCATCATCTATCCCTGTCCCCCTATCATCATCATCATCTATCCCTGTCCCCCTATCATCATCATCATCTATCCCTGTCCCCCTATCATCATCATCATCTATCCCTGTCCCCCTATCATCATCATCATCATCTATCCCTGTCCCCCTATCATCATCATCATCTATCCCTGTCCCCCTATCATCATCATCATCATCTATCCCTGTCCCCCTATCATCATCATCATCATCTATCCCTGTCCCCCTATCATCATCATCATCTATCCCTGTCCCCCTATCATCATCATCATCATCTATCCCTATCCCCCTATCATCATCATCATCATCTATCCCTGTCCCCCTATCATCATCATCATCATCTATCCCTGTCCCCCTCTCATCATCATCATCATCATCATCATCTATCCTTGTCCCCCTATCATCATCATCATCTATCCCTATCATCATCATCATCATCATCTATCCTTGTCCCCCTATCACCATCTATCCCTATCCCTCCCCCCCATAATCACCATCTATCCCTCCCCCCCATAATCACCATCTATCCCTATCCCCCCCCCCCCATAATCACCATCTATCCCTATCCCCCCCCCCCCATCAGCATCATCCCCATCATCCCCCCCCCCCCCCATCCCTCCCCCCCATCATCAGCATCTATCCCTATCCCTCCCCCCCATCATCAGCATCTATCCCTATCCCTCCCCCCCATCATCAGCATCTATCCCTATCCCCCCCCCCCATCATCAGCATCTATCCCTCCCCCCCTCCCCCCCATAATCAGCATCTATCCCTATCCCTCCCCCCCATCATCAGCATCTATCCCTATCCCTCCCCCCCATCATCAGCATCTATCCCTATCCCTCCCCCCCATCCCTATCCCTATCCCTATCCCCCCCCCCCCATCATCAGCATCTATCCCTATCCCTCCCCCCCATCATCATCATCTATCCCTATCCCTCCCCCCCATCATCAGCATCTATCCCTCCCCCCCATCATCAGCATCTATCCCTATCCCTCCCCCCCATCATCAGCATCTATCCCTATCCCTCCCCCCCATCATCAGCATCTATCCCTATCCCTCCCCCCCATCATCAGCATCTATCCCTATCCCTCCCCCCCATCATCAGCATCCCCCCTATCCCCCCCCCCATCATCAGCATCTATCCCTATCCCTCCCCCCCCCATCATCAGCATCTATCCCTATCCCTCCCCCCCATAATCAGCATCTATCCCTATCCCTCCCCCCCATAATCACCATCTATCCCTATCCCTCCCCCCCCCCCCCATAATTATCATCTGCCCCCCCCCATATACCGTAATCACAATCTATCCCCCCCCCCCCATATAATCACAATCTATACCTGTCTGTCCCCAATTATTTTCAATGTTGTTACACATGAACCTTTAATAGAGAGTACAATCTTGCCAGCAATAGTTCTTTGACTAAGCTCTCCCCATGGATTCTTCCTTACTGCACACTTCAGGTTCCAATGTGACTCTGCAGGCTTCTGGGTATTCATAAATTCCTTGTTCTACGTGAATGACTACCTAAGTTCAAAAGCTGCAGAGTGTTGCAGGGACTGAAAGCCAATGGGCCGTGAGCATGCATTTGGGAGAGCCAAGGTTTTATAATGGCCAGATATTGTGGATGGCGTTAAGGAAGAAACTGGAATTTATAATTTTACAATTGCTTCCCCTGAACTGCATATTAATTCTTCCTGGAGTTTGAACCTCTTTATTCTGTGTTTATTCCCCAAATCCGTCTATAAATTTGGAATGCGTACTTTATTTAATGGGCTCTTTATCTTTGCCTCAATATTTTGTTGTTGATTTGCAGCTGGCACACAGTCGGGTGAGGAGATTCCCATCATCTCCAGGACGAATATCAAAGAATGTAAAGATACTTTCTCCAATGAGAAGTTTGACTTCCACAACAATCCCAACATCACCTTCTTTGTTTATGTCAGTAACTTCACCTGGCCGATAAAGATACAGGTAAGAAGAAGGACAACTGTGACGGGTCTCCTTATCTTGAGCTTTGTCATACATTCTGTTGCTGTAAATTATGGGAGCGGATCAGATTAATTTGTTGCAATATACTAAAAAGTTTTAGTTTTTCTTTCCCATCCATGGAGGAACACAGGAAGTCTTTAACCTTTGGGTTATACTGCCCTCTGCAGGAGGTTTGGAAACTGGTAAATAAAGTGTAGGCCAGCCAAGGATAACCCCTCCTATTCGTCAGCTTACCTGTTTTGTGCTGGTGTTCTATAACGGGGGTCTCCAAAATGTGGCATGGGGGCCAAATTCTGCCCTCTGCTTATATTCGGCCCTAGCAGTGGCACTATTCCTCCCAATGGCACCAATGATGGGGCACTATTCCTCCCACTGACTCCAATATTAGGGCATTGTTTACCCCCATTGACGCCAGGACATTTTCCATTTAAACCGATAGACTGGCCCGCCCAAAACATGAAAAATCGAGCTGAAACAGCCTCCTTTATTATAATTACTGTATTTTTCCGTGTATAAGATGCTACATTTTCCTAAAATCATTAGACTGAAAAATCGAGGGGCGTCTTATACACGATCTGTTAGCCGGTTAGCGGAGGCCTTCTGGATTAAAGTGTCATTGTACCAGCTCTGTCATAATGGTTCCAGGGACATTATTCCAGTCTGTTAACCATACCCAAGTCCAATCCCATCCTGTATCTCAGAGGTCCGAACGTTTTTGTTTGGGTTCAAAAGTTCTGCATGAGATCGACCAAATTTGTAGGAATACTTTCTAGCTTCTGTGGACATCAATTATGCTTACCTTCATGTCCTCATCTTTTCAGAAATTTCAGCGTTTTGCTGTGGGGCCCTTTCATGGCCCCTGCTCTCCAGTCTCTAATTTCCACCTCAGGCATTCACCACGTTGCTTGCCCCCCCCCCCCCCCTCCTACTGCTGCACTCTGATGGCATCCTTATTGTGGGTTACTTAGATAACCTCTTGTTGATGAAACGGCGCAAGCTCTGTACAATTAACGAGGCTCGGACTATCCAGACTATTTACTGGTTCAAATTTGGACTGTGGAAATTGAAGATTAATTCCTCTATTAATCAATTAATTTTTTTGATTGATCAAAATTCTTTTGATTGGTACTCACCTCTCCGCTGGCTTCTGGGTCTTCAGGGAGTTCTGTCGGAGTTCCCGTGATGTCACAGACATCGACGTCACCGGACTCCTCCCCCCCCTTCCCCAAGTGCCTCTGTCTGCTAATGAAGGGAAGGGGGGTGGAGTCCGGTGACGTTGAAGTTCTGATTGAACGTAAAGCGCACGGGGGAGGAGCTACACATGACGTCACCCACTGCTGCCCTATGGAACTAACACGATTGTCGGCTTAACATTCTGTGTTTGTATCATCTTTATGTGAGTAGTTTGTATTTGAACACAAAAATTTAATCTTGTACTAAAAATGTAATCTTGTACCATCTATCCCTATCCCTTCCCCCATTATGGGGGGAGGGATAGGGATAGATGGTACTAAGCGGTGAGCACTTAGATCTTTTCTTTCTACCCATGACCTGGCGTCCTTGCTGAGATCTAAGGAGACGTGAGAGAAGTTTATGGTCCTTGTTAACCCTTTTGATACCCGCTTGCATGACCACCTGTTTGCACAGGGGTCCATGCCATAAGGTGAGAGTGATTAGTTAGACCGGAGGTGGAGGGATTGTCACGCTACTGTGGGAAAAATAATGACTTGCGTCAGTGCTACAGTTTGAATTTAAAACGTATTTGTGTGAAGTTAAGTCATGGATTGTCGAAACTAACTAGTGTCGGGTGATTGTATATAGTGTATACCAGTGTTTCTCAACTCCAGTCCTCAAGGCGCCCCAACAGGTCATGTTTTCAGGCTATCCATTATTTTGCACAGGTGATTTGATCAGCTTGACTGCCTTAGTAATTACCACAGCCGGTTCATCTGAGGGAAATCCTGAAAACATGACCTGTTGGGGCGCCTTGAGGGCTGGAGTTGAGAAACACTGGTGTATACCACATTTACCACTGACTAATGCAGAGTTGCAATGCAAGGAGATCAGCTAAAAGTAGTTAGATCTGTATGTGCGTTATAATTAATCTAAATTAGTTGATTAATTGATTAAAAAAAAAAAATCGATTGAACACGAAAATTTTAATCAGTAACAGCCCTAGTTCAAATGGATCTTCACCTTCAAATATCGTCGCTGCAACAGGCCCATTCAATTGTTTACAGTATCTGGGTCTAGTCCTG
The DNA here is from genome assembly GCA_028564925.1 of Lithobates sylvaticus. NCBI lineage: Eukaryota > Metazoa > Chordata > Amphibia > Anura > Ranidae > Lithobates > Lithobates sylvaticus. Next base: position 744,382,048 of record CM053026.1, on the reverse strand, counting down.
GGCACAGCTCGGTCCAGTGTTCTTTCTAAAGGAGAACATTCAGACAGCTCAGTCTCTAAATGTTCTGTCCATGAGCTGTCCTTTCCATTTTTGTTTGCATGTCTTTAGCCCTATGGTAACCTACTTCGAGGCAGTTCTGTTTGCCCAGTTGAATTACAGATTTTTGCAACCTAACAGCATCTCTAGTCATAGGATAGGTTGATTAGGTCTCTGGACAGATTGATAAGTTTATCACCAAGGACCAAGTTGTCCCTAGCGTGGTAGCTCCAGAATCTGGCTTTGGAGTCATGGAACTACTTCCTTTCTGTTATTTGGATGATCCTTATGACAGATGCCAGCCTGTCGGCCTGGGGAGGAGTCCTGGGAACCCTGTTGGCACAAGGGACTTGGTCATCGGTGGTGTTTTCATCTCACAATCAACAACCTAGAACTTCGAGGGATTTGGAGGACCATCCTGCAGGAGTGTTAGTTGATGCGGGTGCAGTTGAACGTCTGTCACAATTGTGGAATGCATTAATCATCATGGAGGAACGGGAAGTCCCGTCATAGAAAGAGAAGTAGATTTGATTGTTTCCCAGTAAGAAGGTCATGTTCCAGCATTGTCAGCCTTGAACACTTTCGGGCAGATATCCTTATCCAGCAATGCCTGGACCCAGAGGGGGGAATGGTCCATTCATCCAGTAGTGTTCTAGCACCTGGGCCACAGGTGATGGATGCCAGATGTGAACCTCCTGGTCTCCGAGTTTAACAACCTGGGCAGATTTTTCTACCAGGTACATGGATCCTCTAGGGCAGGGATCTCCAAACTGCGATCCTTTAGCTTTTGCGGAGCTACACATCCCATGAGGTATTGTAAAACTCACTGACATTCATTGACATGACTAAGCATGATGGGAATTTTAGTTCTTGAACAACTGGAGTGCCATAGTTTGGAGACCCCCTGCAGTAGATGTTGGTTGGTATCGGTATTCCCTGATCTAAGCCCCCCCCCCCCCCACTGAAACCATTTCCTTGTCTACTTGCCAGCATCCTGGTACTTTAGTTTGGCCCAGGTAAATGTGGTATGCCGACACCTGTCAGACGCTCCTTGGACACTGTGAGATTATAAGGATCGTATGTCCCAAGGACTGGTTTGCAGCTACACAGTTGCTGGCATTAACAATACAACTGTTGAAGCCCAGTTTCTGAGGAACAGGGGCATCTGAGCCCCCTAGCCTATGATACTAAAAGCTAGAAAGCCTACTACTTGCTAGATCTATTATCAGACGTGAAAGATATACTTCATTTGCCATAGTCCAATCCTCCTGTAGGCAGCAACATGACCCGAAGGTTAAAAACATCTTGGGTCCCTCAGACTATAAGAAAACTTTTATATATGTTTAGTGTATTATGCAACTTAGTATTTATTACTAATTTAAAGCTAAAAGCCTTGCAGTTAAAAAAAAAACAAAAAAACGTTAGTCTATTTAGATCTATAAATAAAGTTCTTTTGCAGTTTTTTGTTTGTGTCTGAAACTGCTTAGAGCTTGTATGCAAAATAGACCATCTGTTAAACAAGATCTCCATAATGTGTCTGCACCTTCTTTGAATGTCCCTGTGCTGGTATTGTGTATCGTACTGTATATACTCGAGTATAAGCCATCCCGAATATAAGCCGAGGCACCTAATTTTACCACAAAAAACTGGGAAAACGTATTGACATGAGTATAAGCCCAGGGTGAGAAATGCGCAGCTACTGTAAGTTGAAAAGAGGGTCAACAATGCCCATTTGCAGCCTCACTGTGCCCATTTGCATGTCTCACTGTGCCCATTTGCAGCCATAGGTCCCCTGAACTGCAAACTTGGTAGTTAAGGGCTGGGGTCTCTGGACCCAAAGGGTCCCAAAATGACATTGCTGCAGATGGACACAGTTGACCAATTTTGGGGCCCTGTATCTCGGGGCCACTTAGTGCTAGCAACCCCAAATTTGTAAATGCTGTAATGTTGGTTCCACTGGGTTTGCACACCAAATTTGGGGTACCTAGCACCAAGTGGCCCCGAGATACGAGGCCCCAAATTCGGGTCGGAAAATGTCAAGCACTTTTCTGCAGCAAAAAATTACATTTTCCAACCCAACTTTGGGGCCCTGTATCTCGGGGCCACTTGGTGCTAGGAAGTCGGGTTGGAAAATGTCATTTTCTGCTGCAGAAAAGTGCTTGACTCGAGTATAAGCCGAGGGGGGGCACTTTCAGCACAAAAAAATGTGCTGAAAAACTCAGCTTATACTCGAGTATATACGGTATATATTGCAGATTACTGGACCTAAGTTGTGGTGTCTGCATTCGTTTTCTATCTTTCAGCCTTTTTTCTTATTTGCTTTATTTTTTACCTGGTGGTTTTACCAGTATGTATGTTGTTTTTGGATAACAACTCTCACCCCCTATTGTATGAAGACATTAGAAACAAGATAGGTTTATGGAACCCCACCCCTCTCCTAATGTCCCTAAAATAGAGGGCTGGTGTTCCATCGTCCCCATCTATAGCTGGGAATGGTGTTGTGACAGACCTGGCTGGGACACAGGCTGTTGGAGGGGACTGAACGCGAGCCTATTACCTTGCGATTATGGGCCCTGGCATTTGGGGGAACAGTGCTCTTTGAGCTGCAAGCCTGGGACCCCTGAGCTGGTGTTACTTGGATTCAGGTCCATGCTGGCCCCCCAATACACATAGAATCTGTATGTGTATTTGGCATATTAGCAAGAGACGCTAATGTCATGACTCATGAACTCCAGCCACCTGTCTGTTGTGTTAATGAATATAGTCTGGCTTGTAAGAGTATTTCACCTATTGTTGTATGTGCTAATTAACCCTGCAATTGAATGAAGGAGTCCAGTGTTGATTAAGATAATTAGCTCATGCTAATTAGGTTAAGCTTTAGTCATCTGGCTGTATATAAGTGTGACATTTCAAATAAAGAGTCATTCCTGATGTACCCCACACTGGTGTTGTCTGGTGACTGGGTGAGCTAAGGGGTCTTGGATTGTATGGTACCGGACAGAGGAAGCGTTTACGGCGGACATCTTGGGTACGAGGTCCGTCACAGGTGTAAATATAACGGTCGGAAAGCACAGGAGGTTATTAACCCCCAAGATTTTAGCACAGTCAACGGGTATTTCTCAATTAACAGATCTAACAAAACACGACACCCGAGAATTCCAAACACGACTTCTAAAGCATTTTTTATTTCTGCACGTTTCCTTTTTTTTCTCTTTCTTTTTTTGTTATCCGATTTAGAAGATTTGCTTTTATGAAATGATATTGGACTTCAACATAACTGGTCGGTGGATTGTGCTCCATCCTTTAGCAGCCCCCAAACAATTGCTTGTCTATCCAGGACGTAGTCTTGACTTGGCGAATTGAGCACCGGCACCCCATTATGCCAGGCAGTGCAGGCACCTTGGCAAACTACTGTGAGCTTCTTTATCTTAAAGTGATTGTAAAGCTTCCTTTTTTGTTATGAAAAGTAACAAACAGGTTATACTTACCTGCTCTGTGCAATGGTTTTGCACAGAGCAGCCCCGATCCTCCTCTTCTGGGGTCCCCCGCCAGCTCTCTTGGTTCCTCCCCCCACCGAGTGCCCCCATAGAAAGCCGCTTTCTCATGCAAGCTCACTCCTGAGCGGTCCAGTCTGTGTCTATTGATGCAGACAGCGGGGTTCGACCCCGCTCCCTCCTCATAGGATTTGATTGTCAGGAGCCAATGGCTCCCGCTGCTATGAGTCTGCCCAGTGAGGAGGGACATACCCAAGATGGCCTCTTTTCTCGCGCACGGGCTCGATCGTGATCAGGCTCGGGGGGGCGGGGGGGGGGGGGAGCTGGTGAGATTTTTTTAAACAAAAATATGTAGAAGAATACGTATCGGCCTAAACTGAGGGAAAAAAAATGTTTTTTTTATATATTTTTGGGGGATGTTTATTATACCAAAAAGTAAAAAATACTGCTTTTTATTTCAAAATTGTCGCTCTTATTTTGTTTATAGCGCAAAAAATAAAAACCGCAGAGGTGATCAAGTACCACCAAAAGAAAGCTCTATTTGTGGGGAAAAAAGGACGTCAATTTTGTTTGGGTGCAACGTTGCACGACCGCGCAGTTGTCAGTTAAATCGATGCAGTGCCGAATCGCAAAAAGTGCTCTGGTCAGGAAGGGGGTAAAATCTTCTGGGCTGAAGCGGTTAAAGCTGGCCATACAGAAAGTGAATTTCTGCTTTTTCTAATGAAGCGTCTTTAATTCGATCAGTGGGCGTCCCCTGTCTGTACCCTCCTATGATTTAAACATTGTTGGGCAAAAATCATCCAATCAGTGGCCGCTGTCAGAATACAGTAGCTGCATTGGTAGACTTGGCCATCCTTGCTGTTTAGTGGCATTCACATGGGTGTTTTAGCCACGGTGCCAATCCCAGTGGCAGCAATCTGCTTACGGATTTCAAAAGCCGTGGAGCCCGTACCTGGCATTGATAGGCAGTCAATGGCCTCAGCTACTCCTACCTGTTGGCACAACCAGCAATCACCTTGGGGTTATGGCAGCTGGATGCACTTAATGTGCTTTACTCTAAAGTTACTCACTTTATGGTAAATACGGGCAGGCATGACGGGTCCCTGAGAGTTCCTGCCATGTCCCCTAAATGTTTTTTGTTGAGATTGAATCTTTCTGTAATGGTAGTTTTCTGTGGGAGAATGAGCCATGAACTGTGGTATTTTCCTGTAAATTCCCCCGTTTCCTCTGTAGTCTTGATGGTCAGCGCTCGTTCGGCGGTGGAGGCTCCAGAGAAGGCTGTTTTGGAAAGTGGCTGGGCGGAGGGTGGGGCCTCATCCTGCAGAAATAGTTTATTTTTCCTATCACGGCTTTAGTGGTGTGAGAAGATTAACCCTTCGCTTTCTCAGTTTTCTGAGAGTGTCTTCTATATAGCTGTGCCATGTTGTGGGTTTTGGAGTGCCTTGTTTTCCACCTGTTATCTCTTCAAAAATGTAGAATTCTATTAAATAGAGGAGAATTCATCACTGCACAGGATACTGTACCGAATGAAAGGAAGGAAATGTAAAGTTTGGGACGCCAACAGGAAATGCATGCTGCTTTTGTGTTATATTAAAACTAGCAAGTTTGTGGACACCTGAAATTAACCACTTCAGCCCCGGACCAATTGCAGCCAAAGGACCAGGCCCCTTTTTGCGATACGGCACTGCGTCGCTTTAACTCACAATTGCGCAGTCATGCAACGTGGCTCACAAACAAAATTGGCGTCCTTTTTTTTCCCACAAATAGAGCTTTCTTTTGGTGGTATTTGATCACCTCTGCGGTTTTTATTTTTTGCGCTAAAAACAAAAATTTTGAGAAAAATTCTATATTTTTTACTTTTTGCTATAATAAATTACCCCAAAAAAATATATAAAAAAACATTTTGGCCGATACGTATTCTACATATTTTTGGTAAAAAAAAAAAATTGCAATTAGCGATTATTGATTGGTTTGCACAAAAGTTATAGCGTTTACAAAATAGGGGATAGTTTTATAGCATTTTTATTTTATTTTTTTTTTACTAGTAATGGCGGCGATCATCGATTTTTTTATTGTGACTGCGACATTATGGCGGACACATCGGACATTTTTGACACATTTTTGGGACCATTGTCATATATACAGCAATCAGTGCTATTTAAATGCACTGTGTAAATGACACTGGCAGTGAAGGGGTTAACCACTAAAGGGCGGGGAGGGGTTAAGTGTGACGTGTGTGTTTTTTTTACTGTAGGGGGGCGTGGCTTGGCATTCGACATCACTGATCGTTTTTCCCGATGACAGGGAACAGATGATCAGTGACAGTGTCACTAGAAAGCACGGGGAGAGGTTTGTTTACACGTAACACTTTTCAGCACTATCGACGGCTGTAAAGAAGTGAAGACTAGATAGACAAATACAGTTTTTGTAGGAGGATTTGTTTAGTCTGAGTATCACCTTAAGATGGCCCTTAACCGCTTCAGCCCCGGAAGATTTGGCTGCTGAATGACAAGGCAATTTTTTGCGATTTGGCACTGCGTTAATTTAACTGACAATTGCGCGGTCGTGCGGCGCTGCACCCAAACAAAATTGATGTCCTTTTTTCCCCCACAAATAGAGTTGGTGGTATTTGATCATCTCTGAGGTTTTTTTTTTTGTGCTATAAACAAAAAAAGAGCAACAATTTTGAAAAAAAAACTTTTGTACTTTTTGCTATAATAAATATCCCCATTTTTAAAAAAAAGTTTAGTCCGATTATGTATTCTCCTACATTTTTTTGGTAATAAAAATCATAAGCGTATATTGGTTTGCGCAAAAGTTATAGCATCTACAACATAGGGGATAGATTTATAGCATTTTTTTTTAATTTTTTTTTTTTTTTTTACTAGTAATGGCGGTGACCTGCGATTTTTGTTATCAGGACTGCGACATTGTGGCGGACACATCGAACACTTGACTCTATTTTGGGACCATTGTCATTTATACAGCGATCAATGCTATAAAAATGCACTGATTACTGTAAAAATGTCACTGGCAGGGAAGGGGTTAAACACTAGGGGGCGATCAAGGGGTTAACTGTGTTCCCTCTCTGTGTTCTAACTGAAGGGGGGATGTGACTGTCTAGGGGAGATGACCGATCGCTGTTTATTCTTTGTACGAACAGACGATCAGCCTCTTCTTCTCCCCTCAGAGAACCGGAAACTGTGTTTGCACACAAAAATCCCGGTCCTCGGTGTGTCACGAGCGATTGCGGGAGCTCGGCGGTCGTCGCGACCGCCAGGTACTTGCATCGGCTCCCGGGGCGAGCAGCGGGCACGCGCTAGTCCCCACCGGGCGAATCGACGTTGCATAACGTCGTTTCGCCCAGCCGCGCCATTCTGCCGCAGTAAAACTGCGGCGGCTGGTCGGCAAGTGGTTAAAGGTGGTTCTACAAAATATTGACTCGGGGGGCTGAATACAAACCACACTTTTCACATATTTATTTGTACAAAATTTTGTGAACCATTTATCATTTTCCTTCCACTTCATAATTATGTGCCACTTTGTGTTGGTCTATTAACTAAAATCCCAATAAAATACATTTCCGTTTTTTGGTTTGGACATGACAAAATGTGGAAAATTTCAAGGGGTATGAATACTTTTTTCAAGACACTGTATGTAAGCGTTTACTACAACTTTAAGGGTACTGTTAATTCTAAAGCATACAAAGACTGCCAAGAGCACTTCTAATGTTGTGACAAAGGTTGGAGAAGGCCCTTTTGTGTTCCAGCATGCCCGAGTACAAAGCCAGCTCCATAAAGACGTGGTTTGATGAGTTTTGTGTGCAGGAACTGTAGTGGTCTGCACAGAGCTCGACCTTAACCCTTCGGAGAAACTTTGAGATGAATTGGAAAGCCGATTCAGAGCCAAGTTTTCTTGACCAAGGCCAGTACCTGACCTCCCAGATGCTGGACATGCAGTAAATTTCCACTGCTGAAGAAATCTGCTCTAAAATCTCATGGAAAGCAAAGGGATGCAAGCTCGGTATTAGTGCCCATGGTTTTGGAATGGGGGTTTCCCAAAAGTTCATAAAGGTGCGATGGTCGCTCGCAGGCCCACAAACTTTTCTCCCTGCAGTAGTGGATGTTTTCTGTATTGAGGGATAGCACTCCCCTGTTAAAGGGGTTGTAGAGCTAAAAAAAATGTTGGCAATATCTGATCTATATGCTATATAGATAATGAATCTAGCTGTTATTTATGCCAAAAAGTTTTATTTACCTGTTATATAAATAGGCTTTATCAGCACTTCCTCCTTTCCTCTCTGTACTAATCAACTTCCGGGTTTTCGAGCGTGCTCCCTGCAGCACCGTCACGGCTTCAAAGGAACTACAATTCCCTTGATGCCCGCGGCTCCCCTAACTCCTGTGCCTGTGAACGCACACAGCGTCTCCCCGCAGGGATGTAGTCGCAAGGGAGGGAGCGAGCACACTGACTAACCCCCAGCCAGAACGGCTCAGATGATGGGGGCAAGCTTCTAGAGGAGGAACAGGAAGTTGAAAATTCACACACAGAAAAAAAGCATTTACAAAGGAAAACTAAGGAAAAGGTAAGTGAACCAACAGTACACTACATTAAAGGAACACATTTAGAAAACAAAAAACAAACCTTTACAACCCCTTTAATGCCGCGTACACACGAGCGGAATTTCTGTCGGAAAAATCTTGGATGGTTTCTCTGACAGAATTCCGCTCAAGCTTGCCTTGCATACACGCGGTCACACAAAACGTCGCCGAACTTTCGACCATCAATAACGCGGTGACGTGCACCGAATTGTTTCCGAGCATGTGTAGGTATTTTGCGTGTCTGAATTGCTACAGACGATCGAAATTTCCGATTTTCCGACCGAAAAATTGAGAACCTGCTCTCAATCTTTTGCTGGCGGAAATTCGGCCAGCAAAAGTCCGATGGAGCACACACACGGTTGTCTTTTCCCACCAAAAGCTCTCATCGGTATTTTGCTGGCCGAATTTCCGATCGTGTGTACGCGGCATTAGTTTGGTAAAGGAGGGGTTATTGGGACAGCATTCTGCTCTAAAAATCTAAAATGGAGTAGAGGCACCAACGGGCATTGTATTATGGAGGATAAGAGGGGACACATTTTCCTATGTGGTAAAATGTTTATTTCCTTGTAAAGGTGATCTTCATGTGGGTTATGAAAGAGATGGGGCTTTTGTTTAACTGCCTGGTGGTCAAACAAAGGTTTTTGTTGCTAAATGCATTTAATGGCATTTAAACCATTAATTCAAAAGGGCCTGTTTACATGAGGTCCAAATCAGATTTGGGAAATTCAGCTTTTAATCCTCTGACTGCTGCAGTTAAGCAGTTTTGATGGCAGACTAGTCTCAGACATTGGACTTCCACATCTACAAAGCATGTTTGTCCATTCTGTGACAACTCCTCTACAGCGGAGTGTGTGTCCCATGAGTGTTTATGTTGGGTGTGCAGCACATTCCCTGGAATATAGCTGTGATTTCTGTGAAATCGGCTCCATCAATGGCCCCCCTGTGCCGGAGCTCTGCCACTCTATAAATATCACGCAAGTGGTTTGTGTCCGGCTGTTGGTTTAGGAAGTTTTTTTTCTGCTCCCACAATCTTCTACTTCCAAGCCGTAGACACAGGCCGGACTGTGCGCCCGGTGAATGCCAGCTCTGTGCTGTTGCCATGTTTGCGGTATGACGCGGAATAAATACCTGATTTCCAAAGAGGAAAACAGCCTGCTATTTTATTTATGGGGACAAACCCGCTCCTTTTTCCTGACCAGATGCTGATTGCAGCCAAAGCTCGCACCTTACAGTTGTCCTGTGTATTGCGGTGTCGGGAGTGGCATCAAGCGAGTTGTCCAGGAACTGTGTAAAGGTAACCGTGCGCTTTAATACGTAGCTCTGCAAGCAAAGCGCATGGACTCTGTAATAGCAAAAAATTATAGAAAGTTCTAAACTCCTGAATAAAAGCGAACCAAAAGGAATCCCCTGGAAAAAGTGTAGACTGTGATTACTGACCGCTCCTGAAAAATGCTAGTTACCTGTTTTTTTAAAAGTGTAACTACATGTTCAGTTGCTACTCAACTATATAGTAATTTAATGTTCCTAAAAATTTACTTTTACATTTTTTGTAAAATTCAATATGGCTGCCTGGAGGCCTTTTGTACACAGAACTTCCCCAGAAACATCCTTTCCTGCTTGTGTCATCGGCTCACTGATTTTCCATGAAGCCTGCACTAAGATAAAAGTCAGATTTTAGGCATCCTGTGCAACAAAAATAAAATTTTTGGTGAGAGACTGAGAATGCGATATCCTCTTTGTTGTGATGTTTTTGTATTTTCTATCTGGAATTTTATTCAAATCTATTTGTAATAAATAAATTATATATATAAAAGATTATAGCAATAGTAAAATTAACACAACGTCAACTCAGGTGTCTGATTGTTATAGCAGTGCTACAATCATGAAGTCTATGATTAGCTTTCGTGTGTATACAACACACAGGGTGAAAAAACAGTTGACAGATGGTGTGAGAAAAGTCCCAAAAACCTCAGATGATAAACTTGCTATGTCACACAGTAATGCCACGTACACACGATCGGAATTTCGGCCAGCAAGAGACCGATGAGAGCTTTTCATCGGAAAATGCGACCGTGTGTATGCTCCATCGGAATTTTTCTGGCAGAATTCCGCCAGCAAAAAATTGAGAGCATGTTCTCAATTTTTCCAACGGAAAAGGTTTCTACCGGAAATTCCGATCGTCTGTAGCAATTCCGAGGCGCAAAATTCCTACGCATGCTCGGAAACAATTCGACGCATGCTCGGAAGCATTGAACTTCATTTTTTTCTAGGCTCGTTGTAGTGTTGTACGTCGCCGTGTTCTTGACGGGCGGAATTCGGTGTAACCGTGTGTAGGCAAGACGGTTTGAGCGGAATTCCGTCGGGAAAACCATCAGAGCTTTTCCTGAGAATTCCGATTGTGTGTACGCGGCATAAGTCTCCCTACACCGAAGTCCGTGCATCACACTCCCCTTTGGGGTTCACACTCACCAGAGGGATGGATATATCAGGCGCGGATAGATATACCACATCTGACCTCAGCATCAGGACAGGTGTCTCAGCTTATGTGGATTCCACTGGTTTCTCGGACAGAAAAAAGGCTCCAATATTATAATTTGTTCAGTAAAATTCATCAATCAGAACAGTTTAAAACTATAAGGCAAGTATGACGGGCGTTCCTTACAGCACAGTGAATATTATAACTCACATTCGATAGGAAGCAGCGTCCACCGATTGCTTCCTGATAAGTTACTTCCTGGTCGTGGGACGCACTCGTCACGCCGGTTGTCGTAAGGTCACACCCTGACTAGTTTCGTCATTACGACTTCCTCCGAGGGCATGAAGGAGGCCTCGAATTCACTGTTAATTTTATTTGACAATAAATATATGTTTTAGAAATACAGTATCTTTTTTTTTAATCTCCCACATATTCCTACTCTTTCAGGTTTATTCTTATATTCCAATGAAGCGATGATGGCAATTACATGTATGGCCATGTGAGTCATTGAATTCACATGTTTCACCTGTATTTAAAGCCGTTGTATGCCCTGGAAGAAAAAGAAAACCTGTAAGGGAAAGGCTTAATGAGCTAGTATGCGCCGCATACTAGCTCGTTATGAAATACCTTAGAACGGAGCACTCGCACCGCCTCCCGGTCACCGCTGAGGGAGCTGACGTGTTCCCTCAGCGTTTCTTCTGGGTTCGTGGCTCTGGCGCTGTGAGTGGCCGGAGCCGCGATGACGCAATTCCCGCACATGCAGGCGGGTGTCCCCGTTATGGCAAGGAGCTCTGAATTTTCCTGCAGCATCCGCCAGGCCTTCAGAGCGCATGTGCTGCTGACGTCAGCGACTGCATGCAAGGTGAATATCTCCTAAACCCTAAACCTCACAGGTTCAGGAGATATTCATTTTACCTACAGGTAAGCCTTATTATAGGCTTACCTATAAGTAAAAATGTGCAAGCGATGTATACAACCGCTTTAAGGGTGGAACATGTAACTTTTATTTTTAATGCATCCTAAAGTGGTTGTAAAGGCAGAATTATTTATTTATTTTTTTATAATCCTAATGCATTAATATAAACAACCTTCTGTGTGCAGAAGCCTCCCTCAGGCCCGCCCCCCCCCCCCCCCTACAGTGCCTTGCAAAAGTATTCACCCCCCCCTTGGCTTTTTACCTATTTTGTTACATTACAGCCTTTAGTTCAATTTTTTTTTTTAATCTGAATTATATGTGATGGATCAGAACACAATAGTCTAAGTTGGTGAAGTAAAATTAGAAAAATATATACATAAAACTATTTTTCAGAAATAAAATAAATAAAACAATAATTGGCATGTACGTATGTATTCACCCCCTTTGTTATGAAGTCCATAGAAAGCTCTGGTGCAACTAATTTCCTTCAGAAGTCACATAATTAGTGAAATGATGTCCACCTGTGTGCAATCTAAGTGTCACATGATCTGTCATTACATATACACACCTTTTTGAAAGGCCCCAGAGGCTGCAACACCTAAACAAGATTCACCACTAACTAAACACTGCCATGAAGACCAAGGAACTCTCCAAACAAGTAAGGGACAATGTTGTTGAGAAGTACAAGTCAGGGTTAGGTTATAAAAAAAAAAATATCCAAATCTTTGATGATCCCTAGGAGCACCATCAAATCTATCATAACCAAATGGAAAGAACATGGCACAACAGCAAACCTGCCAAGAGACGGCCGCACACCAAAACTCACAGACCGGGCAAGGAGGGCATTAATCAGAGAGGCAGCACAGAGACCTAAGGTAACCCTGGAGGAGCTGCAGAGTTCCACAGCAGAGACTGGAGTATCTGTACATAGGACGACAATAAGCTGTACACTCCATAGAGTTGGGCTTTATGGCAGAGTGGCCAGAAGAAAGCCATTACTTTCAGCAAAAAACAAAATGGCAGGTTTTTAGTTTGCGAAAAGGCATGTGGGAGACTCGCAAAATGTATGGAGGAAGGTGCTCTGGTCTGATGAGACTAATATTACTTTTTGGCCATCAAAGAAAACGCTGTGTCTGGCGCTAACCCAACACATCACATCCCCCAAAGAACACCAACCCCACAGTGAAACATGGTGGTGGCAGCATCATGCTGTGGGGAAGTTTTTCAGCAGTCAGGACAGGGAAACTGGTCAGAGTTGAGGAAAAGATGGATGGTGCTAAATACAGGGATATTCTTGAGCAAAACCTGCAGCACTCTGTGTGTGATTTGGGGATAGGAAGGAGGTTCACCTTCCAGCAGGACAATGACCCCAAACACACTGCTAAAGCAACACTTGAGTGCTTTAAGGGGAAACATGTAAATGTGTTGGAATGGCCTAGTCAAAGCCCAGACCTCAATCCAATAGAAAATCTGTGGTCAGACTTAAAGATTGCTGTTCACAAGCGCAAACCATCCAACTTGAAGGAGCTGGAGCAGTTTTACAAAGAGGATGGGCAAAAATCCCAGTGGTAAGATGTGGCAAGCTCATAGAGACTTATCCAAAGTGACTTGGAGCTGTGATAGCCACAAAAGGTGGCTCTACAAATGTATTGACTTTAGGGGGGGGGGAATGAATAGTTATGCACATTGACTTTTTCTGTTATTTTGTCCTATTTGTTGTTTGCTTCACAATAAAAATACAAAAAAAAAGAAAAAAAAATCTTCAAAGTTGTGGGCATGTACTGTAAATTAAATGATGCAAATCCTCATAACAATCCATGTTAATTCCAGGTTGTGAGGCAACAAAACAAAACGAAAAATGCCAAGGGGGTGAATACTTTTGCAAGGCACTGTCCCACCTCCCTGCGCTCGCTTCCGAAACAGCAGGGAGGCGGGACTGCCAGCGGAGCTGAACAGACGGCTCAGGCTTTTCCGCTGATGCTCGGTCTTTTCCGGCGGCGCAGTCTTTCAAGGAGGCAAATTTAAATGTGGGCAAGCTGAAAATGATGCTGGCAAGCTGCAAATCACACTGGGCAAGCTGCAAATCACACTGGGCAAGCTGCAAATCACACTGGGCAAGCTGCAAATCACGCTAGGCAAGCTGCAAATGACGCTGGGCAAAGCTGCAAATGACGCTGGGCAAAGCTGCAAATGACGCTGGGCAAAGCTGCAAATCGCGCTGGGCAAGGCTGCAAATCACGCTGGGCAAGCTGCAATGACACTGGCAAGCTGCAAATCACGCTGGGCAAGCTGCAAATTACACTGGGCAAGCTGCAAATCACACTGGGCAAGCTGCAAATCACGCTAGGCAAGCTGCAAATGACGCTGGGCAAAGCTGCAAATGACGCTGGGCAAAGCTGCAAATGACGCTGGGCAAAGCTGCAAATGACGCTGGGCAAAGCTGCAAATGACGCTGGGCAAAGCTGCAAATGACGCTGGGCAAAGCTGCAAATGACGCTGGGCAAAGCTGCAAATGACGCTGGGCAAAGCTGCAAATCGCGCTGGGCAAGGCTGCAAATCACGCTGGGCAAGCTGCAATGACACTGGCAAGCTGCAAATCACGCTGGGCAAGCTGCAAATCACGCTGGGCAAGCTGCAAATCACGCTGGGCAAGCTGCAAATGACGCTGGGCAAGCTGCAAATGACGCTGGGCAAGCAGCAAATGACGGTGGGCAAGCTGCAAATGACGTTGGGCAAGCTGCAAATGACGCTGGGCAAGCTGCAAATGACGCTGGGCAAGCTGCAAATGACGCTGGGCAAAGCTGCAAATGACACTGGGCAAAGCTGCAAATGACACTGGGCAAAGCTGCAAATGACACTGGGCAAAGCTGCAAATGACACTGGGCAAAGCTGCAAATGACACTGGGCAAAGCTGCAAATGACACTGGGCAAAGCTGCAAATGATGCTGACAAGCTGTAAATCACACTGGGCAAAGCTACAAATGACGCTGGGCAAGCTGCAAATGACGCTGGGCAAGCTGCAAATGACGCTGGGCAAGCTGCAAATGACGCTGTGCAAGCTGCAAATGACGCTGGGCAAGCTGCAAATGACGCTGGGCAAGCTGCAAATGACACTGGGCAAAGCTGCAAATGACACTGGGCAAAGCTGCAAATGACACTGGGCAAAGCTGCAAATGACACTGGGCAAAGCTGCAAATGACACTGGGCAAAGCTGCAAATGACACTGGGCAAAGCTGCAAATGACACTGGGCAAAGCTGCAAATGATGCTGACAAGCTGTAAATCACGCTGGGCAAAGCTACAAATGACGCTAGGCAAGCTGCAAATGACGCTTAAATGTAAGTGTTTTTTTTCCCTAAACTTCCCTCCTAAAACTTTTTTTTCCTTAAAATGCCCTCCTAAACTTGGGATGCGTGTTATACATATAAATATGATAAATATGGTAATTTTAATAAAATCCTAAAATAAAATCGGGTAAAGTTCCATCAGTGAGCAGACGTGGAACCTCAAGCACCTACACCTCGCCTCTGGAGTCCACGAGAGACACAAACTTCCACACTCTTTATCTCTCCAGCAAAGAACTAGAATCTAACTATTGGATACTCTGAATTTCTCAGCATTTCCAGGAAGAAGTGGTTGTTCTATTTACTTGTGAATTGTTAGAAGGCAGCATGGCGTGTGCTGGAATTCCCGTTTAGTGATCTCCGGGGGGATCTGTCAGTGGAGGGAGCGGAGTTTTTGGCAGCCCTCATTGTCAGCCGTCACTTTGTTTAGGAGTTGATTTCTGTTGCAAGGGACCCGTCGCGTCTGATCAGCGCTCCAAGTTTACATACGGCTGGCAGGGAGGCCGGGGCGTGAATGCGGAATAGCAGGAATGCAAATGAATTTGTTTTCAATCATTTAAGTTTATTAGTGTAAATAATTGCTCCCAGATTTTTGCAATTACGCGCGGCGTTCCAGGGCCGTCCGACCGGCACTGCTCCTGTTGGATACGAGGAAGAAGGGAGGAGGGCGGCTGTGATTTGAAGCAGAGCGTGTAAGTGATACTTTTAAACATGAAGCAGATGCATCCTCTCCAGTTATTCCTGCCTTAGTTTTGGCAGCCATCGGTGAGGTTTTTTTTTCTTTTTTTTTCTCCCCGTCTCTGAAGTGCTTCCTGCTTTCAGAATGTCGAATACTTGGATGGTGCCGCTCTGGATTTCTCAGCTATAAGAACCTTTTTTTCTGGTTTCTTACGATTCTCAGCTTTTTTTGCAGCAACATCAGTGGTGGAAATTCTCACTCCAGGTAATGTCTGATATACTTTTGTTCTCTTCTCTAATCTGGAATCGGGGGGGGGGGGGGGGGGGGGGTTTCTCATCAACTAACATGATAGGAGTCTTACTTGAAGTTTTCAAACTTTTTGACTCAGAAGATGACACCGCCAGGAGTACCAGTGCTGAGTGCCCCTGCTTCCTACCTGCCGGGAACAGGGTTGCCTTTTCTTTTTTTTTTCTTTTTTTTACTTGTTATATTTTCTTTTTCTATTACTAATATTTGTAAGCCGTTAGTCCTAGTTCTTTTAGAGCTGTATGTCTGTGTGTAACGTTTCCCCCACTGCAGCAGCCCTCTCCAACTCTCTGTGCTTTGCTGCAGGGCCAACTCCTCATTGACATTGAAGCTGAACAGGTGCTTCACTACCCAAAACCTCTGTGCCCTCAGGGTCATAGAATGGATCACAGGCTTCATAAATGGCTGTTGCCAAAGTATCTGAAACTTGTACCCCTAAGGGGGTTTAAGTATTACCCAGGAAATCATTTTATTTCGGAATACAGTAATTAGGCGGCACAGTGGTGTAGTGGTTAGCACTCTCACCTGGCAGTAAGAAGGATCGCTGGTTCAAATCCCAACCACAACACGACCTGCCTGGAGTTTGCATGTTCTCCCTGTGTCTGCGTGGGTTTCCTCCGGGTACTCCAGTTTCCTCCCACAATCCAAAGACATGCAGGTAGGTTAATTGGCTTCTGTTCAAAAATTGGCCCTAGTATATGAATGGGGACCTTGAATTGTGGGCTCCTTGAGGGTAGGGACCGATGTGAGTGTGCAATGTGCGGGGATAGGGACAATTGTAGACACTCACTCAGGTTGAACTGGATGGACTGGTGTCTTTATTTATTTAACCTTGCTAACTATGAAACTATAAAACTATAATGCCCCATACACACGAGCGGATTTTCGGTTAGAAAAATCTTGGATGGGTTTTCCGACGGAATACCGCTCAAGCTTGGTTTGCATACACACGGTCACACAAGTTTGCTGAACTTTCGACTGCCAAGAACGCGGTGACGTACAACACTATGACGAGCCGAGAAAATTAAGTTCAATGCTTCCGAGCATGCTTCAAATTGTTTCCGAGCATGCGTAGGAATTTTGCGCGTCAGAATTGGTACAGACGATCAGAATTTCAGATCTAAACTTTTTCCGACCGAAAAATTGAGAACATGCTCTCAATCTTTTGCTGGCTGTAATTCCGCCAGCAAAAGTCAGATGGAGCATACACACGGTCACATTTTCCGACCAAAAGCACTCAGACTTTTGCTGGCTGAATTTCCGACCGTGCGTACACGGCATAAAACCTTGGTTTGAGAGCGTTTTGCAAGACAAGCAAAATTTTTAACTAAATTTTTACTTGATATACAAGTAGCATCACGTCACATATGAGTATTAAAAAAAAGAGAGAAGCCCTGTACACACGATCGAAAAATTGTATGCAAAATACCGCATTCGAATCGATTGTACGATAATCGGATCGTTAGTACAGAGCTTTCGAGAGCCGATCAGGACAGTTCATCCAATTATTCTATCCGACATGCACAGAAATTTTTTCGTAAGATGCCAGATCGTACAATTTTCGTTTAATCAGTACAGCTATCGTTCGAAAATGCATTACAACACATGACATCACTTCCGAATTTTTTTTTCTGGTGTGCGGAAATTTTTCGTGACTTTAGTAAACTCATAAGATTCGATGTGAGATTAGCATGCAATAAAAAAACGGACGATCATTTGTCCGATAATCTCATCGTGTGTATGGGGCATAAGTGTAGCAATATGGTTACATTTAATGAAGGTACAACATTTAGAAACATATTGCTACACTTAGAGGCTCCTCTCTTCTCTTTTATACTCTGGAGCTCCTGCTGGATTTTGCTTCTAATCCCCTTGTGGAGGCTTCCATTTGTGGATGGAGATTTTATGGTTACACACACATTGCTATAATCTTTTTCTATGGACTATAAACTGAAGGACTTATGAACACACTATAGAGGGATATGCTTTGTTTATATTTCATGGCTGATGTTTACAACCACTTTAACCGCTTCAGCCCTGGCAGATTTTACTCCCTTCCTGACCAGAGCCCTTTTTGCGATTTGGCACTGCGTTGCTTTAACTGACAATTGCACCCAAAGAAAATTGATGTCCTTTTTTTTCCCACAAATAGAGCTTTCTTTTTGTGGTATTGGATCATCGCTGCGGTTTTTATCTTTTTTGTGCTATAAACATAGAGTGCAAATTTTGAAAAAGAAAGCAATATTTTTTTGCTATAATAAATATCCCCCAAAAATATATAATCTAATTTTTTCCTCAGTTTACGTCGATATGTATTCTTTTTCATATTTTTGGTAAAATAAAATCGCAATAAGCGTTTGGTTTGCGCAAAAGTTATAGCGTCTACAAAAAGGGGATAGTTTTATGGCATTTTTATTATTAGTTGTTTTTTTTTTTTTTTATTAACCACTTGCCGACCGGCGCACACAGATGTACGTCGACAGAATGGCACGTACAGGCAGGAGGGCGTATATATAAGTCCCTCCTTTCTGCCTGTCCGTGCCATCGGGAGCGCGCCGGGAGCGGCGCGCTCCCGCGCCAGTCGGGATCCCCGTGAGTCCGATCGTGGTCCCCGCGGACTCGATCGCCGCGGGGACATCTGCGATCGTCTCACGGGTAGGCTGAACGGGGAGATGCCGAGATAAACAGGATCTCCCCGTTCTGCCTTGCAACTAGTGACGCCGATCTCTGCTCCCTGTGATTGGAGCAGAGATCAGCATTCACTAGCTGACAGCCACGCCCCCCCACAGTAAGAAACACACCTCTAGGCCTACTTAACCCCTACACTGCCCCCTTGTGGTTAACCCCCTAAACTGCCAGTGTCATTTTTACAGGAATCGGTGCATTTAAATAGCATTAATTGCTGTAAAAATGAAAATGGTCCCAAAAATGTGTCAAAAATGTCCGATGTGTCCGCCATAATGTCGCAGTCACAAAAAAAATCGCAGATCTCCGCCATTACTAATAAAAAAAAAAATTATTAATAAAAATGCTATAAAACTATCCCCTATCTTGAAAACGCTATAACTTCTGCGCAAACCGATCAATAATCGCTTATTGCGATTTTTTTTTTTTTTACCAAAAATATGTAGAAGAATACGTATCGGCCTAAACTGAGGAAAAAAAATGTTTTTTAATATTTTTTTGGGGATATTTATTATAGCAAAAAGTAAAAAATAATGCATTTTTTTTCAAAATTGTCGCTCTATTTTTGTTTATAGCGCAAAAAATAAAAACCGCAGGGGCGATCAAATACCACCAAAAGAAAGCTCTATTTGTGGGAAAAAAAGGACGTCAATTTTGTTTGGGAGCCACGTCGCACGACCGCGCAATTGTCAGTTAAAGCGACGCAGTGCCGAATCGCAAAAAGGGGCCTGGTCCTTTGGCTGCAAATTGGTCCGGTCTGAAAGTGGTTAATGGCGGCGATCTGCGATTTATTATCGTGACTGTGACATAATGGCGGACACTTTTGACACTATTTTGGACCATTGTCATTTATAGAGCGATCAGTGCTATAAAAATGCACTGATTACTGTGTAAATGACACTGGCAGGGAAGGAGTTAAACACTAAGGGGCAATGAAGGGGTTAAGTGTGTCCTAGGGAGTGATTCTAACTGTGGGGGGGATGGGCTTCCGCTGACATGACAGCGATCACTGCTCCCGATGACAGTCATGTCACAAGGCAGAACGGGGAAATGCCTTGTTTACATAGGCGTCTCCCCATTCTGCGGCTTGGTGACACGTTTGCTGGGAGACCGGCGAACACAGAGTCCGCCAGTCCTGCGGGCACGGTCACGCTGTACGCGGTGGGCGCATGTGCCCACTAGCCCCGCCAATTAAAGAGGACGTACAGGTATGCCCATTTGCCCACCGCTGCCAGTGTGCCGGCGTATATCGGCGGTCGGCAAGTGGTTAATCAGCTTTTTATTTTTTTGCCTTCCCTGGTTCCTCCTTTCCCCTCACAATCAACATGATAATGAAATTTATAAATACATCCTTTGCATTTCCATTAAATTCCTTATTTTACACCCAGTGATATCACCAGGTCTCTGTGCTTCTCTGTACAATGCAGGCAGATGATGGCTGATGGGTGGCGGTACAAAGATTCCTTGAAACAATACAGTAACCTGCCTTAGTATTCCTCTCAATAGTCCACAGGCCGGATGCAAGTAAAGGGTTGGGTGGAGTTTTACAAATATTCTTTCATGAATGGGATGTCGGTCTGGAGGTGTCGGTGCACCTAGGCAGATTATATTTACATGAGCCTCCATGAAAACTGAAATCCAGCGAATGAAAGGAGTGGTCCAGGGCCTTGTCAGGCTGGGTAGGAAAAAGCTAGATAATGATGGATGACCTCCAGCCAGGAAATGGGGCGGCTTTATCTGATTGCTGCAGCTTCCAGTGCACATTGTGAGAAGCTCACAGCGTGCAGTGAAATGAGCAATTTTCTGTACGTGAGAGGAGCCTGTACAACACTGCAAGCCTCAAGGGGGAGGCTGGAGTTCAGCTTTGAAGAAATATTGGAATTATTATAGTTATAGTAAAGGCTGCTTGTTTTAAAAAAAAAAAAAAAGAATAGCAAACTTGTTATACTTGCTCTGTCTAATGGTTTAGCACAGAGCCCCCCCCGGATCCTCCTCTTCTGGGGTCCCCCACCAGCACTTCAGGCCCCTCCCTCCTGCTGAGTGTCCCCCCCATAGCAAGCAGCTTACTGTGGGGGCACCTGAGCAGGCACACTCCCGAGCCGCATCTCTGCATGTCTGTTCATGCACAGAGCCGCGACTTGGCCTTGCCCCCTCTCTCTCCTCATTAGCTTACTGGCTGTGATTGACAGCAATGGTTTCCTCTGCTGCCTCAACCAATGAGAAGTGACGTTCCCCAGAGAGCCGAGGCTGTCCTGCACGTTGCTGGATCAC
The DNA here is from genome assembly GCA_028564925.1 of Lithobates sylvaticus. Classification (NCBI taxonomy): domain Eukaryota; kingdom Metazoa; phylum Chordata; class Amphibia; order Anura; family Ranidae; genus Lithobates; species Lithobates sylvaticus. The sequence goes on along the minus strand of CM053026.1, from coordinate 744,361,241 downwards.
GATGGGACTCGGGTGAGGGTGGGGGGGGGGGGTCTGTGCTGCTGCACACAGTTTGTTTTTTTAAAAACTTGAGCCTTTACAAACACTTTAAAGCAGGACTAAACCCCTCCTATCTTTTACAGCCAAGGGAGCTGCCATCTTAGCCTCTGTTTGATCTGCAGTCGTCATGGTGCTATTCTTGTGATCAGTTATGGCACCAGTCTTTTGTTAGCTTGACAGTTCAGTGTAGAGCACAAGCAGCTGTGACAGTTATTGATTTGGGACAGTTAAAGGTGGTGTAAAGGCAGAAGTTTTTTTATCTTATTGCATTCTATGCATTAAGATAAAAAGCCTTCTGTGTGCAGCAGCCCCCCTAATACTTACCTGAGCTCCCTCTGTCCAGGGATGACCACAAGGGTCTCAACCATCCGAGATACTCCATCCTGATTGGCTGAGACGCAGCAATCTCAGCAGCAAAGCACTGTCAATCAAAGTCCGCTAGCCAATCGGGGGAGATGATTTTCCCTTACAAAATTTTCCCTTACAGGATTGTATAAAATTATTCACCCTTTACATAGCAAGGTGTAGTAATCTCACAGCAATTAGAGGCACATTACCTATTGTTATTTTACATTTGACCTCACTCCGCCAACCACAGGATTGGCCAAACCCCCAAAAAGGGATCCTTAGTCATTAGTGTTATACAACAAGCCATTTAAACGTAGTGTCTAAAGGATAAACAAGACATTTTTGATTGGCACAGCTCTCCTAACTACTACAATCGGGGGAGATGGGCGGGAAGAGTCGGGGCTCTGTGTCTGAATGGACACAGGAAGCTGTGACTCGGCTTGGGTGCCCCCATAGCAAACTGCTTGCTGTGGGGACACTGAACAGGAGGGAGGGGCCAGGATCACAGAAGAGGGACCTGAGAAGAGGAGGATCCGGGCTACTCTGTGCAAATCCACTGCAACAGGCAGGTAAGTACAATATTTTATTTTATAGAAAAAAAAAAAGACTTTACAATCACTTTAAGTAGATCTGCCATTTTGTTTTGTATAATACTCTAGTGAATGAATTAATAATTTGTATAGCGCTACAATGCGAACTGAATCGCCTCAAGGCGCTGTATTGGTGCTTTGTTGTCAAGCTTCTTAGAAAAGGTAGGTCTTGATTTTTTTCCTGAAGGCCTGATGGTTTTCTTCCACGCGGATATCGTTCGGCAGAGCGTTCCATAGCCGCGGTCCTTGGACAGTGAATCTCCGTTCCCCCTTAGATTTGTAGCGGGATTTGGGAATGAGGAGGTGGTTTTGGTTAGATGATCGGAGACTGCGATTCGGTGTATAGTGTTTTATTTTCTCGAGAAGGTATTGGGGGGCGTCTCTGTGGGTGCATTTGTGGGTGAAGCAGAGGGTCTTGAATATGACCCGATTCTTTACGGTGAGCCAATGTAGGCTCCTCAGGAAAGGGGAGATGGATTCCCAGTTTTTTCCCTGTTATCAGTCTTGCCGCCGTGTTTTGGATAAGTTGTAAGCGCGCAAGTTGATATTGGGGTAATCCTATGTAAAGGGAGTTTGCGTAGTCCAGTCGTGAATTAATGATCGTTCCAACTACCGCTGCTTTGTCCTCCTTTGGAATGAAGGGGATGAGTCTGCGTAGCAGGCGGAGCAGATGGTGAGATCCACTGACTACTGCTCCTATTTGCGCATCCATTGACATTTCTGAGTCAAAAATGACTCCGAGACTCTTGACCTTGGTCCTTGGGGCGATGGTCTGTCCAAAGATGGTAGGTGGTGTCCAATCGATCTTGGTTCAGGGTTTATGATTTGCATGTAGCATAAGAAGTTCTGTTTTCGATTCGTTAAGCTTGAGGGAGCTAGTGGTCATCCAGTCGTTTATCAGGGTGAGGCATTTTTCTAATTGCTGATTGTCTTTTTGTCCGGTGATACGAAAATATAATTGAGTGTCGTCGGCGTATGAGTGGAAGCAGAGGTCTGATCTTCTGATGATTTTGAGTGGGCGGATGTATATGTTGAAGAGCACTGGCGACAAAGGTGATCCTTGAGGGACTCCACAGGAGATTGCCCGGGTTTTAGAGGTGAAAGCTCCTAGTTTCACTGTCTGAGAGCGATTTCCTAGGAAGGATGCGAACCATTGTAGATCTGAGTCTGTGACTCCTGCTACTTCTGTAAGGCGGATGAGTAGAGTATTGTGGTCCACAGTATCAAACGCTGTACTGAGGTCCAACAGTACCAGGAGACATGATTCTCCGTCATCTGCTGCTTCAAGGGCGTCGTCCCAGATCTTCAGGAGTGCTGTTTCTGTACCATGGCCTGGGCGGAAGCCTGATTGTAGAGGGTCCAGGAGTTTGTGTGTGTCCAGGTGGCGTTGTATCTGTTGTACTACCGCCTTCTCCATAATCTTGGAGATGTTGTTAAGGCTTGTTATCGGTCTGCGGTGGTTTGGATCCTGAGGGTAGAGGTTGGGTTTCTTTAGCAGGGGTTTGATGATCCCTTGTTTGAGGGCGCCCGGAACTCTAGATATTTTATAGTTAGTGATGTTGTTTCATTGTGATGGTTACATTCAGTAACTTATTGTTTGCTTTCGAGGTTGATAAATTAGTTGCAAAACACTCCTGAAAAAGCAGTTACTTTTTTTTATTTATTTTTTTTTAAACTGTAATGCCCCGTACGAAATTCCACCAGCAAAAGTCAGTTGAGAGCCTTTGGTCGGAAAATGCGACCGTGTAGGCTCCATTGGACTTTTTCTGGCCGAATTCCAGCCAGCGAAAGATTGAGAGCAGGTTCTCAATTTTTCGGTCGGAAAAAGTTCCGATGGGAAATTCTGATCGTCTGTACCAATTCCAACGCGGAAAATTCCTACGCATGCTCGGAAGCATTGAACTTAATTTTCTCGGCTCGTCGTGTTGTACGGCACCGTGTTCTTGACGGTCGAAAGCGGAATTCCGTCGGAAAAAACATCCAAGATTTTTCTGACGTAAATTCCGCTCGTGTGTACGGGGCATTATAGTTAGAGCAGTGAAAGTCTTTGATTATTTTATCATGAGTTTGGATTAACCACTTGAGAGCTCCAGAAGGTTTTACCCCCTTGAGACCATTTTTGCTCTTTAACACTGTACTACTTTAACTGGTAATTGCGCGGTCCTGCACTGCTGTACCCAAAAGAAAATTTGACTTTTTTTTTTTTTTATTGAATTTAAGTGTAAATGTGAGAACTGAAATCCTTTTCACCCCAGGATCTCACATTAAAGAGGTCCTGTCATGCTTTTTTTTCTATTACAAGGGATGTTTACATTCCTTGTAATAGGAATAAGTGACCCACAAGGGCAGTGTAAAAACAAAAAGTAAAATTTAAATAAGATTTAAGATTTTTTTTTTTTAAAGCGCCCTGTCCTGCCGAGCTCGCGCGCAGAAGCAAACGCATACGTAAGTCGCACCCGCATATGCTAATGGTGTTCAAACCACACATGTGAGGTATTGCCGCGATCGTTGGAGCGAGAGCAATAAAAGACCTCCTTTGAAACTCAAAACTGGTAACCTGTAGACTTTTTTAAACGTCGCTAATAGAGATTAGGTGCCAAAGTTTGGCACCATTCCACGAGCGGGCGCAATTTTGAAGCATGACATGTTGGGTATCAATTTACTTGGCATGATATCATCTTTCGCAATATAGAAATTGGGCTAACTTTTTACTGTTGTATTTTTTCTGAAAAAATGTTGGTTGTAAGATCACTGCGCAAATACCGCGTTTTTTTTTTTTTTTTATTTTTTTTTTTTTTTTTAAATGTAACATTAAAAAAATCTAAAATAAAAACAGTGCAGCTGTATTTGCTCAGCGATCTTGCAAGCAAAATTTTTTCATAAAAAATACACTTTTTTTTGAATTGTCACAGAGAAGGGTGCTCTGGTGGTGGGAGGTGGATGAATAGGGGAATGTTACATGTTAAACCTAAATATGGATTTCACATGCTCCTATAGGTGAACCTATCCTTTCATTCCCTTAGTCCTATCGTAACCCTTGTTGGATCCTGTGACAGACCAGAGGCTGTTGGATGGGACGTAATGCAAGCCTCTTGCCTTGGGATTATGGGCCCTGGCATTTGGGGGAACGGTGCTGTTTGAGCTGGTTTTACTTGGATTCAGGTTCATGCTGGCCCCCCCAAGACACAGACTCTGGATATGTATATGCTGTATATATGTGTGTATATATATATATATATATATATATATATATATATATATATATATATATATATATATATATATATATATATATATATATATATATATATACCCTGTTTCCCCGAAAATAAGATCTAGCGTGATTGTCGGTGATGGCTGCAATATAAGCCCTACCCCCCAAATAAGCCCTACCCTGTTTCCCCCGAAAATAAGCCCTACCCTGAAAATAAAACCTACAATGACTTTAACTAGGGCTCTTTTGGGGGGTAGGGCTTATATTGCAGCCATCACCGACAATCACGCTAGGTCTTATTTTCGGGGAAACAGGGTATATATATATATATATATATATATATATATATATATATATAATGTTTGTTGTCCCATGCTGTTGGGACACACACTGTCAGATGCTAATATCATCAACTCCAGCCAGCCTGTCTGTTGTCTTGTATAATGTAAATGAGGCTGGTCTGGCTTGACACAGATTCTAGGGAGTATTTCACCTATTGTTGTATGTGCTAATTAACCCTGCAACTGAATGAAGGAGTCCAGTGTTGATTAAGATAATTAGCTCATGCTAATTAGGTTAGGTTTTAGTCATCCGGCTGTATAAATTTGTGTGACATGTCAAATAAAAGTTATTCCTGATGTACTCCAAGACTGGTGTTGTCTAGTTCTTGGGGGTTCCTATAACCAGATCCATTGGACTCATGTTCCAGGACTTAGGAAGCATTTACGGCGGACACCTTGAGTACAGGATCTGTCACAGATCCCAAGCCCCACACAATGGAATCCATGATATAGCTGTATGCAGTTTGGAATAAATGGCTCTATAAAATAGGGCATAAAGGAAGTATTTTCATAGGTCTCTCCTATTAGTTAAAAATCATCTTCTCTTCTGGGTATGACCTGGAAGAGCCAGGTAAATATTTTTTATTCTGTACCGTGCCAACCAAGGAGTGCAAAAACCAATGGTTTTGTCCAAAGCACAGTCACCAATAGCACTACGTTTACTTTTTAGTCCATGTAAGAGACGGTTTCTGATTGGATGGTAACTGCCCTTTGTATATAAATTCTCTCTCTGCAGCACTCTGAATCTACCTGTTGGTGATAGTGGTGATTGACTTGTATATGCTGGATAAATATTTCACTTTCCTGCATATGCCTTTTTATTTTTGGCAGAGCAGGGTAGAACATGTAAAAGAGACTATGGTTGCCAGGCAGGAAATAGATCGTTCTCCAGTCTGACACTTTGACACTTCCAAGGTTACACCTTTTCTGTTTGCTTTGAACTGTAACGAAAAAAATCTGACACTTTATATTTAGCTGTGAATCCTAATTGGGCCTTAAAACAAAATATTCTGCTGGCTTAGGATAGCATGGGGGAAGGTTAGAACCTCAGTCAGGTTTTCTTTGCTATTAGTGCCCTTTACAGGGAAGATGTCCCTTTTTTAAAGTGGTTGTAACCCTTAAAAAATAAAAAAAGATCCTATTCCTTTTAATGCATGATATTCAGCATAGAGCTTGTGCGGTGCAATTTGTCACTCTCTATGCTGTAAAATACTTGGTTGATCCTTCCTGTGTCCCCCTTTGTGTGCTGACCACGGTAGCCATGGCTGCTGATCCATTATACTGTGGTCAGTTTATGTGCCTCCGTCAGCCTGCAGTCTCTCGCTCTCCCCCTCCCTCCCTCCCTGCCTGTCAGCTCAGAAGTCTGTGTATATGTGAGGCATCTCCTCCCTGCCCCCCCCCCCCCCCTGCTATGGCTGTAAAATCACATCCCAAATCCTGTAAGCCCCTCTTACAGAAAGAAATACTGTGCAGTATCTGTGTTTTAAAAAATTATGGAGAAAAATATTTTTTCAGAGCACCGATATGCGCTCACGTAACCTTCTGCTCTCCTCCCAGCTGACGTCAGTGGAAAGGCTAGGCCCCTCCCGCTGTAGTCCTCAGATTGGGAAAGGAGAGCGCCGGGAAGTCGCGTGACCACACAGCAGGGCTCTGCAATAAGGAATTTTGCTGCATAATTTTTAAAAAAACTGTTACTGCACAGTATAACTTTCTGCAGCAACAGAGGGCATTCCAGGATTTGTGATTAGTGATTTTACAACCACTTTAAATTCCTGTCCCTGAGACCACTGGGTGCCTGGGGCAGGAATAAAGGATGAATTGCCCCAATTGGGAAACGGGCAACAATAAAGCTGGCTGTGGTTTTCCAACTTTTCTCTATTGTGTCCAAACCAACAATGCACTCATGTATTTTACAATCAACACGGACCATAGTGAAGGCAGTTGTACACGGCATGTTGACATCACTGCTTCTGGGGACTTAATTCCCCTAAATTTTGTTTCACACCACTGCCATAACATGAAATTTTTTGCCATTCATTGCAGTGGTTGTTTACAGTGACTGCTATACTATGCTTGTGGGGTATATATTTGAACTACTTGACCCCTGGAAAATTTCCCCTTCATGACCAGGCCATTTTTTGCTATACAGCACTGCGTTACTTTAACCACTTCACGCAAATCTCTGTACCTGTACGTCGGTATTTTATTTTATAAATACTCACCTGAACTTCCGCTTTCCTCGGAGCTCCGCCTGCCTGGTATAGCCCCAGCCCCCCATGACAAGCTGTATTGGCTAAGAGACGCAGACTTCCTCTGTCTGCCTTGTTGCTGCCTTGGAGATTTAGGCCCCTTTCACACTGGGGCGGTTTGCAGGCGTTATTGCGCTAAAAATAGCGCCTGCAAACCGACCCGAAACAGCTGTTGCTGTGTCTTCAGTGTGAAAGCCCAAGGGCTTTCACACTGAAGTGGTGCTCTTGCAGGACGCTGAAAAATGTCCTGCAAGCCACATCTTTGGTGCGCTGTAGGAGCGGTATATTTACCGCTCCTATAGCGCCCCTTCCCATTGAAAACAATGGGGCAGCGCTCCGAACCCGCCCGCAAAACCCCGCTGCAGCAGCGGTTTGCGGGCGCTCGCGGGGGTAAAACCGCCCCGTTAGCGGCCGAAATGCGCTGCTAAAACGGCGCTAAATATAGCGCCGCTTTACCGCCAGCGCCCCCAACGCCCCAGTGTGAAACCAGCCTTAGAACAATGCCCTGCAAGCCTTGTGGGGAGTGTCCCCCCCCCCCCCAAACAAGGTAGCAGTGCAAATAACAGCCTCTTCAGACCAGTTCTCTGCCCTGTGCACTCCCATTTACTTCCCCATCCCCAATCCCAATACGTTAGATTTTTACTCCAGGAGTATATAATGGGTTTGGAAATCCTAGAGATGCATTACAATTTATAAATTGGGGGGAAAAACCGCGCTAATCTATTGGGATCATGCAAGAGCTGCCAACAAACAAAACAAACAAAGTCAAAGGTACGTGTAAATCAAAAATGTAGCGCTAGTGCATAGAGCAAAGTATGTGTATATCACAACACTCTAGGAGAACAGTGCATAAACAGTGTAACAGAATAATGTAGTGTTAGGAATTGATCCCAGTGTGAACAAGACTGTTCTAGTCCATATAGTGATAACATTGGAGTATAAGTCCTTCTGGTCAATTCAATAAAGGCAGAAGAATTATATGCTTGACTGATGTCGGAATGAGGCGTGGGTACGCTTACCGGAAATGTTGGATGTGACTACCATATGGCATACACATCAGACAGGCTTAACGGTAGGAGGTCTTGCATCAAGAACTTCAACGATTTCCGGTACCATAAACTGGAACTCCAACGCTTTCCGGTGCTGTGTGCTGGATCAAACAGCGGGGTGGGTATGCTCAACATACAATCATCCGATGGTCACGGTATGGTGATGGAGACCGGGTAGGGAAATAAGAAATGGAGACCACTCCAATGGTGCAGGTCAAAATAGCAACGATTTATTCACATATGCATGTGAAAAATAAAAGAATAAAAATATCTCGAGACAATAAAAATGGCAATATGAGGGGCGTAGGATAGCTGGCCCGACGCGTTTCGACTAAAGTCTTCCACAGGGGCATATCTCTGGCCCCTCCATATTGCCTCCAACTATTTATAAACATAGGACTAGGCTGGAGCCGCCCCCATGGTCGGAACAGGAAGTGGACGCCTCCGGCCTAAACCAATTCTAATGTGGGGAATGGGTTCCGAATTGTCTAAACATATTAGATATAATCTTATGAGTATTAGTCATATGGAAAGACAAAACAATATATCCATATGCATCCTAGCTGTGAAGTGGATGCGCCAGGTAAAATGTAACCATTAGTGTATCTCATATGTATATATGATGTGGAAACCCCCAATACTAGGTCAATCCAAAGCTGAGACCGTGATGACCAATCACAGTCTGGGAATGATTATTCCCGCCAAATGATTATCGAATCCCGGTCTTCTAAGGGCCGGATATCTAAGGGACGGATATCAATTTAACTAAAACCCATTCGATTTTAGTTGATTAAGTTGTACTGGAGATTTTAGTCGACTAAAATATGGCTAAAACTAAAATGGCATTTTAGTCAAGACTATGAATAAAACTAAATTGAAACTTAAACGTCATAATTAATGCTGGTTTCTACATGTGATTTTCTTTTCTTTTTTTTATAATTCAAACTTTATTAAACATTTTCTTTCATCTTACAATTTCCATCATTTGTGTTTTGACATGCAGATATCTTATCTCTTTCTAAATTTGTCCATTTGAAGGTTGGCTCCCCTAGCGGCTCTGCTCCCCCTCTACCTCCCTTTCTTCCCCTCTAGGGGGAGATATCGGGAGGGGGCGTAGAATGATGGAGATGTGATTTTCTTAACATTGCTTAGAGGCTTTTGCTGGTTCAAATTTCAGATGTGGTGACCAGATACACCACTGAGAATGCAGCTTATCTATTTACTAAAGGCTGGTGACATTACTGAGGGTGCAGCCTATATATTCACTACAGCCCAGTGACATCACTGAGAATGCAGCCTATTCACTTCTTAGAGACCAATGACATCACTGAAAATGCAGCCTATTCGTCAACATTGCTGAGAATGCAGCTTATCCATTAACTAGAGAGCAGTGACATCACTGAGAATGGAGCCTATCCATTTTACTAGACACCAGTGACATCACTGAGAATGGAGCCTATCCATTTACTATTGACCAGTTACATCACTGAGAATGCAGCCTATCCATTTACTATTGATCGGTGACATCACTGAGAATGCAGCCTATTCATTTACTATTGACCGGTGACATCACTGAGAATGCAGCCTATCCATTTACTATTGACCAGTGACATCATTGAGAATGCAGCCTATCCATTTACTATTGACCAGTGACATCACTGAGAATGCAGCCTATTCATTTACTATTGACCGGTGACATCACTGAGAATGCAGCCTATCCATTTACTATTGACCAGTGACATCACTGAGAATGCAGCCTATCCATTTACTATTAACCAGTGACATCACTGAGAATTCAGCCTATTCATTTACTATTGACCGGTGACATCACTGAGAATTCAGCCTATTCATTTACTATTGACCGGTGACATCACTGAGAATTCAGCCTATTCATTTACTATTGACCAGTGACATCACTGAGAATGCATCCTATTCATTTACTATTGACCGGTGACATCACTGAGAATGCATCCTATTAATTTACTATTGACCAGTGACATCACTGAGAATGCATCCTATTCATTTACTATTGACCGGTGACATCACTGAGAATTCAGCCTATTCATTTACTATTGACCGGTGACATCACTGAGAATGCAGCCTATTCATTTACTATTGACCAGTGACATCACTGAGAATTCAGCCTATTCATTTACTATTGACCAGTGACATCACTGAGAATTCAGCCTATTCATTTACTATTGACCGGTGACATCACTGAGAATGCATCCTATTAATTTACTATTGACCGGTGACATCACTGGGAATGCAGCCTATCCATTTACTATTGACCAGTGACATCACTGAGAATGCAGCCTATCCATTTACTATTGACCAGTGACATCACTGAGAATGCAGCCTATCCGTTTACTATTGACCAGTGACATCACCGAGAATGCAGCCTATTCGTTTACTATTAACCAGTGACATCACTGAGAATTCAGCCTATTCATTTACTATTGACCAGTGACATCACTGAGAATGCATCCTATTAATTTACTATTGACCGGTGACATCACTGAGAATGCATCCTATTAATTTACTATTGACCGGTGACATCACTGAGGATGCATCCTATTCATTTACTATTGACCGGTGACATCACTGAGAATTCAGCCTATTCATTTACTATTGACCGGTGACATCACTGAGAATGCAGCCTATTCATTTACTATTGACCGGTGACATCACTGAGAATTCAGCCTATTCATTTACTATTGACCAGTGACATCACTGAGAATGCATCCTATTCATTTACTATTGACCGGTGACATCACTGAGAATTCAGCCTATTCATTTACTATTGACCGGTGACATCACTGAGAATGCATCCTATTAATTTACTATTGACCGGTGACATCACTGAGAATGCATCCTATTAATTTACTATTGACCGGTGACATCACTGAGAATGCAGCCTATTCATTTACTATTGACCGGTGACATCACTGAGAATTCAGCCTATTCATTTACTATTGACCGGTGACATCACTGAGAATGCATCCTATTAATTTACTATTGACCAGTGACATCACTGGGAATGCAGCCTAGCCGTTTACTAGAGAGCAGTGACATCACTGAGAATGGAGCCTATCCATCAACTAGAGACCAATGACATGACTGATGAGCAGCCTTTTCACGCTCTAGAGACCAGTGACATTTCTTAGAATGCAACCTATCCACTTACTAGAGATTGGTGACATCACTGACAATGTGTAGCCTTTATATTCACTAGAGACAAAGAATGAGGTCACATCAGGTATTGTCCAATCACATCTGAATTCATTCCTCCTTAGACCAGTGACACAGGGCTTGACAAATTTGCTTTGAATCTAGGAGCCAGATAAAAGTTAGGAGCCAGTTTTTTTTTTTGAGTGGTATGGATTGTTGGCTCCCGGGGTAAGGCCAGTCATTTTCGCCCTCTAACCCTAACTCACAACGGAGCACCCAGTCAATAACTCCAATGTAACGCTGTTACATTAGGGTTATGGGCTGACCAGAGAGTAAGGCTGGCAACAGATGGAACCTGGTTGGCTCTGGCAGGTGGTACTGGTTGGCACGTGGAACTGACAGATGGCACTGGCAGGTGACATTGGTTTGCACTGGCAGGTGGCACTGATTGGCAGTGGCACTGGTTGGCACTGGCAGGCATTGGCAGGTGGCACTGGCTTGAAACTCGCAGGTGGCACTGGTTGTCACTGGCAGATGGCACTGGTAGGTGGCACTGATTGGCGGTGGCACGGGTTGGTGATGGCAGGTGGTACTAGCAGGCACTGGTTGGCACTGGCTGGCGGTGGCAGATGGCACTAATTGGCACTGGCAGGTTTCACACTGAGCACTCAGTAACTGTGTGAAACTGACAAGTAACAGAGAGGAGAGAGGAGCTGTCAGAATTGAGCTTAATGTCGGGGGTGGGCGGGACCCAGCAGCTATCAAACACCAGCCAATGATTGGGCTGCTTAAGAAAAGGGGCAACGCCACATACACGTAGAAGCCCGCCCAGACCCCATTTGCTGGTGTTTGATAGCTGCTGGGTCCTTGCCCAGTGCTGGGACAAGACCATCTGGTGCCCAGGGCGAAGATGGCAAACTGCGTATATGTACTGCGGCGGGTCGGCAAGTGGGTAATTACTAATGGCATTTGTAATTTGCAGCATGAGGGGGTTAATATATTGGCACTGGTCACTGATGCATTAGTGACCAGTGGCAGGTAATTACCCCTTTGTGCTGTATTAGTGGCACCATTAAGTTTTGGGGCTGCATGGGGTCCTTCTAATCAATGAGACCAAACAATACCATCAACAGAATTTATAAAGGGTACAGCAGCCAGTCACAGCATCTTCATCTATTAAAATGTGATCAGAACAGACAGTGCAGATCCCTTTCTTAAGGAAATAGCAGCAACAACAGATCACATAAGTGTGTGTAGGTCTATAGGAGGTTGTTGTGTATGCCACTGCCGTTGCACCTGATAATCTGTAATATCACATTCCAGAGAGCAATCAGAACCTTTGGCACTGGGGGAACCTTGCAGAAGGACTGACTTGTTCAGTGGGGAAGTTATTCTATGATTAGATACAGAGCTCTTCCAAGACATGCTGCACATTACCAATGCCATTAGTAATTAACCTCCCCTCTCTAATCCAAACAGTTTACAAATGAATCTGCAGATGGCAAACTACTTACTTGCGATGTACACTTACTTCCTCCTCCTCTAGATTGCACTCGCAGGTCGACTAGCAGCACTTCATACTCCTCTCCCATCCTGCCTCTGGCCGGCCTCTCACTGACGTCACGCCGGACCAGGACTAGGAAGCGCCTGTCGGGCAGAGATACTCTGCCTGACAGGGAAGGGTCGGTCCGTCTTAGGCTTGTGCTGGGTGCAGGAGCGCACTCAGCACATCGTTCTAACTATGTAGCAGTAGCGCGGCCGGCGTGTACAGTCACAGACAGTGTACATGTCCAGCCACAGATTATAGCAGCACACTGCGGGCACTTCCCCTGCGGCTGCGCCCCCCTTCCTCCAGTAAATTGTTCCGCCCCTTTCGCCCCCCCCCCCCTTGTACCGGCCCTGGTCCCGCCCACCACGGCCGGGTCCCGCCTACCCCCGACATCAAGCTCAAATCTGACAGATCCTCCTCCCTCCTCTCTGAGTTACTTGTCAGTTTCACACACTCAGCGGCTCTGGCAAGCATCAAGCACCGCGCTGAGTGTGGAGGGAGGAGGACGGCGGTCAGTGTTAATGCACTGCATGTCTGGGGCATCGGGAGTTATAGTGATTGGGCTGGTGGCAGCCTAGGCACCAGAGTGCGATTTCTGGTCGCCATGGCGACCTGGCGCCTGGGGTTTGTCGAGCCCTGCTTTCAGCAGAGATGGCTCTTCAGCAGAGATGGCTCTTCAGCAGAGATGGCTCTTCAGCAGAGATGGCTCTTCAGCAGAGATGGCTCTTCAGCAGAGATGGCTCTTCAGCAGAGATGGCTCTTCAGCAGAGATGGCTCTTCAGCAGAGATGGCTCTTCAGCAGAGATGGCTCTTCAGCAGAGATGGGTCTTCAGCAGAGATGGGTCTTCAGCAGGGTCTTGAGCTTTTTTCTTAAGGCCAGATGTTTTCTTCCGAGCGGATGTCTGCGGGTAGAGCGTTCCATAGCCGTGGTCCTTGGACTGCGAACCTTCGTGCGCCTTTTAATTTATAAAATTGGGGGTGTGGAGGAGGTTCTGGATAGTTGACCGGAGAGGGTGACCTGGGGTGTAGTGCTTTATTTTGTTGCAGAGGTATTGTGGGGCTTTTCCTTGTGTACACCCCTAGCAACCTCTGGATGAATCTGAGGGTTCCATGGAACTCTGGTTGAGGGAACCTGCTTTTATAGGATACGAAGTTGGGAAGAAAGCTGTAATGGAGCACAGGACTTGGCATTTTAGTGAAGTAAAAACGCCTATAAACAAAACGCGGCTAAACTCGAGTTACTGCATTTAAATGCCTCTCAAAGTCCGTCCTGAATGCATTTTTTTTGCTTTCCAAAAAATGCTTCTAACCTCAACTGCCTGGAAACGACTATAAGGCCCCTTTCACACTGGGGCGTTTTTAAGGCATTTTTCAGGCGCTTTAGCATTAAAAAAAGCGCCTGTAAAGCGATTGAAAGAAGCCTCATCTGCAATCCCAATGTGAAAGCCAAAGTGCTTTAAGAGCCCTTTCACACTGCCAGCGCCCGAAAAACACTGGTAAAGCTCTGCTTCATCTAGCGGCGCTTTACCAGCTTTCTTCGAGCGACAGCGGGGCACTTTTAACCCCCGCTAGTGGCCAAATAAAAGGGATAAATGCGTCCACAAAGCGCCACTGCCAAAAGTGCTTTGCAGGCGCTTCCCATTGATTTGAATGGGAAGGGACGCTTTAGGAGTGGTGTATTCACCGCTGCAAAGAAGCTGCTTGCAAGACTTTTTTTGATGCCCTGCCAGCGCAGCGCCTCAGTGTGAAAGCACTTGGGCTTTCACATTGGGATTGCAGATGAGGCTTCTTTCAGGCACTTTACAGGCACTTTTTTAACGCCAAAGCGCCTGAAAAACGCCCCAGTGTAAAAGGGATCTTAACAACCCTATGTACATGTACGTGAAGAAAAACGCAAAAGCTCAATAAAAGCTGTTGGTAGCCTTTTTGGAGCAGTTAGGAGCATTCATATTTTTATGCTGGAAAAACGCTACAAGAAACTCTACAAAAACGTCTTTTTTTTTGGCTCCTAAAAGCAGAATCTCAAAAAATGCCAATAGCCTAAAATAATGTGCATGGACACATAGAACACTAGCTTCTAGGAGCAGAAAAAGAAAATGCTAATAGCTTCTAGGAGCTTAAAAAAAAGCTAGTGTGCATGGAGCCTAAATACCATCAAAAGAACGTTTAATCTGTTGAAAAAAGTCATATGGGTACAATGTTGCATGACAATGCAATTGTCATTCAAAATTCGACAGCGCTGAAAATTGGCCTGGGAAGGAACAGGGTTAAAGTGCCGGTAGGCAAGTGGTTAATTTCAAGGAATGCATTAGGGTAAAAAGTGTTTTTAGCTTTAGTATGACTTTAACCACTTCCGGACTGCCCACCATCGCTACTCGTCGGTACTTTGAAGAGGAATATTGTTGCTAACTGCCATAACCCTGGTATCCTCTTCTTCAGTGAGCGGTCCGGTTTCAGTTGAATATGGTCTCTGTGGCGGATCTGCCGCAAGATCACTTTTATCGGCCCCTCCCGCTGCCCTTCGCGCTTACCGGACGTAGGCGATCAGATCTTCACCCTTGCTGGGCATGGAGACGAGGTGAGGGGAAGATGGCCCCCACCCGTCTCCATAACGTTGCAGGGCGGAAGCAACGTCAAAAAACATAGCTCTTAAAGGGGCACTTTTTTTTATTTTTTAATGACTTTAAATTATCTTTTTTTGTGTGTAAATATGAGATCTGAGGTCTTTTTAACAGTTTACATTCCTTGTAATTGGAATAAAAGTGACACATTTTTATTTATTTTTTCTAAACGGTGTTAAAATAAATAAGAAAAAAAATGTCTTTTTTTTTAAACACGCCCTGTCCCGACTAGCTCGCATGCAGAAGCGAACGCATATGTGAGTAGCGCCCCCAATATGAAACCGGTGTTCAAAATCACACATGTGAGATATCGGCGTGATCGTTGGAGAGAGAGAGAAATAATTCTAGCCCTAGACCTATAACTCAACTTTTAAACGTTGCCTATGGAGATTTTTAAGGGTAAAAGTTTGTCGCCATTCCACGAGCGGCGCAATTTTTGTTGGGTATCAATTTACTTGGCGTAACATTATCTTTCACAATATAAAAAAAAATAATTGGGCTAACTTTACTGTTGTCTTATTTTTTAATTCAAAAAATGTATTTCTTCCAAAAAAAAAGTGCGCTTGTAAGACCGCTGCGCAAATACAGTGCGACAGAAAGTATTGCAACGACCGCCATTTTATTCTCTAGGGTGTTGGAAAAAAAAAAGTATATTTGGGGGTCCTATGTAATTTTCGAGCAAAAAAAAAAATGCTTTTAACTAAATAACAAATCTGAGAAAGAGGCTCGGCCCTTAAGTGGTTAATTGCTTGTTTATGTCTGAGGGAACAATAAAAGGAGAGATTTACTTACCTGATCCTCCACTCCTCCCCGCTGCTAGACTTTACCCTGTAGCTTCTGCACCCCCACACACTCTGTAGCCGTGAACGTGAGGACACAGAAGTACAGTCCACTGCTAAGTGGTGGGGCAGAGCCGTCTGCCAGGGGTGCAGGAGGTCAGGTAAGTCCTGTATCAAAAAGGAAAAATTCCCCCCAAAAAGGGTTTATGGGGTTCTTAGGCAGCGATTGGAAAGAAATTCTGTGTGATACAACGTATTTATCTAAATATAAATCTTTATTAAAGATGTCACAGAAGTGACATGGTGGGTAAAAGACATGGGTCCCAAATGGGAATGGTAAAACAAAACAGAAAAAGTATAAAATTACACTGGTAGACAAACTTTTACAGCAGAATATTTTAACACAGCCAACATTGGTTGAGGTAAAAGTAGACCTGACGCGTTTCGACCCGTATTGATGTGGGTCTTCCTCAGAGGTAGTTTGTCCAGGTGTGTAAATTTCTGATAAGAGTTACTCCACATGTAGGGTTTCCCTGAAGAGGTTTTCTGTCCCCCGGGTGGCACCCTGCAGTAGATGCGGGGCAGGCCAGGAGAGTGTGATCCAGCAGCGTGACTTACGAGGGGTCACGTCCAATGAGTTGACCTCCTACAGGCAGACACGTGGGCCGTTGGCTGGGAGCGATAGGAGGGGAGGGGGGAAAAAAGTTGGAATCCCCTTGGTATGCGCACCTGATAGTTGATTGTTCTTGATTGCACGGTGATGTACACCTTGTAGCCTATGTTTTGTAGGTTGCAGCAAGCTGTAAGCGGTATACGATCCAGAGAGCAGGTGTGCAGTTGGCCTGGTGTCTCTTGGCTTGTGAACCCTCTCATGGAATAACAAATCTGAGAAAGAGGCTCGGCCCTTAAGTGGTTAATTGCTTGTTTATGTCCAAGGGAACAATAAAAGGAGAGATAAACTTACCTGATCCTCCACTCCTCCCCACTGCTAGACTGTGCCCTGTAGCTTCTGCACCCCCACACACTCTGTAGCCGTGAACGTGAGGACACAGGAGGACAGTCCACTGCTAAGTGGTGGGGCAGAGCCGTCTGCCAGGGGTGCAGGAGGTCAGGTAAGTCCTGTATATACTCTAGTATAAGCTGACCCAAATATAAGCCGATACACCTAATTTTACCACAAAAAAATGGGAAAACGTATTGACTCGAGTATAAGCCTAGGGTGAGAAATGCGCAGCTACTGTAAGTGGAAAAGAGGGTCAACAATGCCCATTTGTAGCCTCACTGTGCCCATTTGCAGCCATAGGTCCCCCGAACTTCAACTTGGTAGTTTAGAGTTCCTAGATGCCCCCTATCTGCAGCCAAAATTTGGAGTCTCTGGACCCAAAGGGTCCCGAAATTACATTGCTGCAGATGGACACAGTTGACCGACTTTGGGGCCCTGTATCTTGGGGTCACTTTGTAGGAACCCCAAATTTGGTGTGCAGACCCAGTGGAACTCGCACCAAGTGGCCCCCAAAGTCGGGTCGGAAAGTGTCGAGCACTTTTCTGCAGCAGAGAATGACATTTTCCAAACCAACTTAGGTACCCCGTATCTCGGGGCCACTTGATGCTAGGAACCCCATTGGATATGTTGTAGTGCTAGTTCCACTGGGTTTGCACACCACATTTGGGGTTCCTAGCACCAAGTGGCCCCCGAGATACGGGACCCCAAAGTTGGGTCGGAAAATGTCATTCTCTGCTGCAGAAAAGTGCTTGACTCCAGTATAAGCCGAGGGGGGCATTTTCAGCACAAAAAAATGTGCTGAAAAACTCGGCTTAGTATATACGGTAAATTGGTTTCTCCTTGCCCCTGGACAAAACTAGCTAATAACACATCGTGGGCACAGTCCCACTGAAAGGGATCTTCTTTTTTTTCTGCTCGGAGTTGGGCTTTAAAGCTAAACTTGCCAATCCCTTGTCAGATTGTTTTTTTTTCTTCTAATTCAGCCAGATCAGCGATCCTCCACCATACAGCATAGCCACTGTTTACTATTTCAGCTTCCTGTGTCAGTTTCTTGCTGGTTAAGCAATTAATTAGCAATTCTGCCATTGTCCAATAATTAGCTGTGATGAGCAGAATTGGGGTAAGTAGGGAGCTCATATGTAGGTAGTCCAACTGTCTTCTATGGGTCTGTTTGGAATCCCAGTAGGACTGGATGTTTCTACAGTGAATGGTGACCTGGTTATGTCTGGAATGCTGCAGCTGAATAGACGATACACCTCGGGTATCCAGCTGTTGAGCACATAATTCGGATAAACATGGCCGAGATAAATAAGTGCTGTGGGCGTTGGTTGAAGTTTATTTATCAAGAGGGTGGCACAAGGCTGGTCCAGTCCCAAACATGCAGGAAAAGCGGCCCCGCTCATTTTGTTGATTTGATAGCACTAGCTGGCTGACAGATTGGCAGCATTGTGCAGATGGACGGCGCTGGCACAGAGCGCCCAGTGTTGCCTGCAATTTGTATGCCAGCCTTCCCCGCTCTGTCCTCCCAGTGGCAGACAAAGGCTCTTTGTGGCTGGAGGGGATGAGTGGAGAACCATTCCTGGTAGAGGGATTAGCCATCACCTAGCAACGTCATCCTCGTTCACCTTCCCCGCTCGCTTGCCTGCTCCTCGGCCACATTTCACTTATGGTTTTATGTGTGGTTTATGAGACCAAGTCTGTCAGTTTTCAGTACACGGCGGAAGCTGTAACCCATCACACCTTCTCACCACAAGTTGTCTCACGCTGGTACTTTTCCATCTCTTGGCTTTTAGAACGTCTCCTCTGACCAGAGCCGCAGCAGAGCCTCTTCATCCTAAGCGTGCAGAGCGTTGCTGACCTTAGACGCCAGTCACCTTGCCTTCCTTCTGGTTTAGAAAAGGCAGAACCAATTAAAGCCGCGCTAAACTGTATCTGAGCACCAAAAACTGAAAACGCTATTAAATTTTTTTTTTTTTTTTTATTATTTTTATAATTTCAAGGTGAATAAATAACAAACAGCCTATTGGGCATACCCAGGCTCTATCGCTACTATAAAACTGAAAATTAAAAAAAATAATAAAAAAAATCTATATAAAAAGGGGGAACATGTATATTAAACGATATATATTCCTAACAAAACCACTGTACACTCAACCACCTGTGCAGAATGTGCATAGTAATCCTTTAATTCCGCATATACCCAGCAAAGCTAACTTATTTATTCATAAGATAAAATATACATTACACATATATTCATAATTCCCCCCTCCTCCCCTTAGACTGTTGATCGGGTCTGCCCAGGGACAGTTATGAGATCGGGGATACCACCTGTGCCATTCCGGCACTTGGTCGACTGATACTACACATCAGTCGAATCGATTTAATTTATTTTTAATGTTTGCAACAATCTTTCCATCCATCCAGGTCTCCATGCTTTATTTTGTTTGCGAAAACGCTTTTGAAAAATGCCTCCTTGGCATTTCTAGCTGTAGCCACCCTGAGGAAGGGCATTTGATTCATGTAGCATTTACTTTCTGGAATCAATCTGCCCTTAGCTCTGGCATGCAGGCAGGGGGGTGTGCTTGGCTGAGAGAGCCCCTTCCCATCGCCACCAGATGATAGAAAATGAAGACTCCTGGATGGATGACATCATTTTGGTCTAGGCCAGAAACCAGTAAACAAATGAAAGAATGTAGGGCTGCAACTAACGATTATTTTCATAATTGATTTCTTGGAACGATTTTATTGTTTCGATTAATCGGATAATGGCCTTAAAAAAAATTGTGGCGTATAATTTAATATGTAAAGTTTAAAAAAAGGCAATTTATTCTTAAAAATCTATATATGCAGTGGTAAATATAAATAACTATATGATTAGGGAGCAAAATCTCTAATCCACTCTGAGAATAACAGACAGAAGAGATATACTGTATATACTATACGAGGTTGAATCTGGTAAATATCAGACTCGGAGATACCATTTTTTATTTAGATCCCTTTCACACTGGGGCGCATGTAATGTGCCCTGCCCCCACGTAATGTGCCCTGCCCCCACGTAATGTGCCCTGCCCCCACGTAATGTGCCCTGCCCCCACGTAATGTGCCCTGCCCCCACATAAAAGTTTACTTTAAATGTAATAGTAATGCCTGCTATTACCTCCAGCCTATCAGCCTCCACCTTCTTTGGGTACAGATGCTGATCTTCCCTTTAAAGTGATTTTTTTTTAAAACAACAAACATGTTATACTTACCTGCCCTGTGTAACGGTTTTGCACAGAGCAGCCCTGATTCTTCTCTTTTGGGGTCCCCCACCGATGCTTCTGGCTCCTCCTGCCCCAATAGAAAGCTGCAAATTATAGTATAGAGTGCCCCTATAGCAAGGTAAAAAAAACTTCTACCTTTAGACCCACTCACTTTCTGCCCAGGACTACATGTCCCATGAGGCATTGCTCCTCACACATTCACAAGTTCTCAGACACTTACTGACACGTATGGAAGGTGTACTGAGCTGTATTTGTGCTGCACTGTATTTCCTGATATGTAAACAAATAATGCATTCTGTATGCAGGCCAACTAATCAGCTGGCCGATTAATCGATTATGAGAATAGTTGACAGCTATTTTCATAATCGTTTTAGTTGTCGATTAATCGATTAGTTGTTTCAACCCTAAAAAAAAAAGGGTAAATAAAACGCCTAAATATGATCTACCTTACTATCAATCTTCTAATGCTAGCAGCAAAAGTATTGAGTACAGTCAATGTTGATTGTAAGAGTTTAGTTTCACTATAACATTAACCACCTCCCATCCGCGCTATAGCCGAAAGACGGCTGCAGCGCGGACTTAATTTTCCGGAAGGGGGGGCGTCCATAGACGTGCTCGAGCGGCCTGTGTGCCTCCTGCAGGGTGTGCGCGCTCTGTGATCAGTGCGTCTGAGACTCAGCTGATCACAGATCGGAGTAAGGGGTCGATCCCGACCTCTTACCACGTGGTCAGCTGTCAGCCAATGACAGCTGATCATGTGATGTAAACAGATCCGGTAAGCGGCTATTCTTTCTCCTCACGCTGGTAGCGTGAGGAGAAAAAAAAAGCCGATCTGTGGCGGCTGTGAGAGGGACATCAGTCCCGATGGTGGAGAGCCTCTGCAGAGGCTTCTGTGCCACCTGTCAGTGCCCACAGTGTCACCCATCAGTGCCCAGTGTCACCTATAAAAGCCACCACCAGTGCTGCATAGCAATGCCAGCAATGCATAGCAATACCACCTATCAGTGTCGCCTTACACTGGTAGCGTGAGGAGAAAAAAAAGACGATCTGTGGCGGCTGTGAGAGGGACATCAGTCCCGATCGTGGAGAGCCTTTGCAGAGGCTTCTGTGTCACCTTTCAGTGCCCACAGTGTCACCTTTCAGTGCCCTCAGTGTCCCCTACAAAAGCTGGTTTGGTTGTTCTTCTCCTGTGGATCACAGAAGTGCAGTTGATTCTGCACTCCTGTGACCCCTTTTCAGCAGATGGCGGGCTGAACCTGCTGTCAGCTGATGTCACAGAACCGGTCCAGGCTAGGGCAAAATCACAACAATGTCAGGATCCGCCCACATACCTGGACCGGCACCTGGCTTAGCCTCTCAGTGAGCCGCTTACTGTATAGCCTTCAAGTAAGACTATACAGTACTCCTCTGAGGGCTTCACAGAACAGCTGTATTTATACTGAGATTAAATTACACACAGGTGGACTCTATTTACTAATTAGGTGACTTCTGAAGGCAATTGGTTCCACTAGATTTTAGTTGGGGTATCAGAGTAAAGGGGGTTGAACACAAATCCACACCACACTTTTCACATATTTATTTTGTAAAAATTTTGAAAACCATTTATCATTTTCCTTCCACTTCACAATTATGTGTTACTTTGTGTTGGTCTATCACATAAAATCCCAATAAAATACATTTATGTTTTTGGTTGTAACGTGACAAAATGTGGAAAATTTCAATGGGTATGAATACTTTTTCAAGGCACTGTGTTGAGCTCTTTATGTTCAGTGTGATTCCTGTAACAGTTCTTTGTTTATGGGATGTTCTGTATTATAATTACCTGATTGTGTTTTTTCTTTTGCAGATTGCCTTCTCTCAGCACAGTAACTTTATGGACTTGGTGCAATTCTTTGTGACATTTTTCAGGTATGTTCCAAGCACCTTCCCTCTCTGGGGGGAAATCCCTCTCTCTGATTGACAGCCGGTAATGGTCAGTCTATGCCGGGACACGTTTCCATATTTGGCACCTTTAGGAAGCTCGCTGTCATTAAAAAATGAATATAATATGCCAAGTAGTGTATAATCGGAAAATGCTTCTCTGTGAAATTTTGAGCAGAAATGTTTTATGAACCGGCAAAAGAAAACCACAGAACAGGTTTGGATTATTTATCCTTATGTCAAATTGTGGTGACACAGAAACTTGCCCGTGGCTGGCTTAGACATTTTTTTTGCGATTTGCTTTAGCTCAGGGGTCTCAAACTGGTGGCCCTCCAGTTGTTGCAAAACTACAAGTCCCATCATGCCTCTGCCTGTGGGAGTCATGCTTGTAAATGTCAGCCTTGCAATGCCTCATGGGACTTGTAGTTTCACAACAGCCTGGAGGGCCGCCAGTTTGAGACCCCTGCTTTAGCTGATCGCGGCCACATTAGTGCACTTGCAACAAAAACAATTGGCACTGTCCGTGATTCTTTATTTCCATGATACTTTATTTGCAGTAACATCCACATTTTCAGGACCAGCTTTAGGGGTGTGTACCCCCTTCAAGGTCCAGGCAGGGGGACCTGGAAGAAGAGAGTACACCCAGAAAGCTTGTCGTGAAAATTTGGATGTTACTGCTAATAAACTATCATGGACAGTACTCAATTGTTTTTGTTGCAATTGCTTTTTAACTATTCGATTGTTTTTCTCCCATTGTTTGCTGCCACCTTGTGGTTAAATATAGATATTGCAGTGTTGTTAATTTTTTTTTTGTAAAAGTTTTGCCTAGATCAGCCCTTTTCAGGCAGGGTACTTACTGAGGTGCTTTGGCTAAATGCCTAAAAATTTCCCAGAGTTGCCAAAAAATTGTCCACAACTCAGCAAGTGGATCAAGCCCAGGGTTGCCAACCATCAGTAAATTTACAGACAGCTTGTAAAAAATCTGTGATTTTTACAACAGTCTGTAAATATCAGGGGCTGATTTTTTGTCGAGCTGTGTTGACTTTTTAAGTATAAACCAGGCAAATTATTTGTTATGGGTATTGTCAGTGTTTACATATGTTGTTTTTATACTGTTTAAATATCGATTGTCTTAGTTTTTATTAGAAGTTCTGTTATTTGTCAGGCTGTCAGTAGAAATAGTGCTCAGTCAGTAAATTTTCCTTGTTTTGCGGGAGGTGGCAACACTGATCAAGATTGCATTTTTGTTGCACAGTTACAGGTTTTTATTGTGCAGAATTACAACCAGCCTCCAGGGTCCTTACAACTGATTAATATTATTATAATACAGGATTAATATAGTGCCAACAGTTTGCGCAGCACTTTACAATCTAAAGGGAGACGATACAGTTATAATACAATAAAATACAAAAGAGTTAAAGGGCCCTGCTCATAGGAGCTTACAAGCTGCTGACATCAATTGATCGAGTGCTCCTTGTTTGCCCCTCCCCTGCCCCATCTGTCAACACTGGGGTCACATTAACTGGGTGAGGGAGAGAAACTGACGAAGAAGAAAACATCTGGAATACTAGTCAGTACCAGTAGGCAGAGGTATACTAGCTTTGCAAGAATAAATGGCCTCTAATGTTGGGTGATCTGTGTGTGGATGTTGCTGCATTATGTAAAACATATTTTAGCTTCGTTTTTTGCATTTTAGATTGGGCGCCTTGAGGTTGTGCAGAATTTTAAAGTTGAACACTAATCTGCATGCTTAACCCCAGGCATAAAACCCCCTCCTCCCAGTACAAATTCACTCCCTGCTGAAATACCCCCTCCCAGCACAAATGACCCCCCCCCCCCCAAAAAAAAATAAGCACCCCTCCTAGTACAAATCCTTTACCCCCCAAATTTCTCCTCCGAGTGCACAAATTCCCCCCCTCCCCAGCACAATTCCCCCCCCGCCCAGCGCAAATCCCCCCCCCCCCGCCCAGCGCAAATTCCCCCCCCTCCTTTCCCAGTGCAAATTCCCCCGCCCCCCCCCTTTCCCAGTGCAAATACAGAATCCTCACCTACAGGTGATTCTGAGAAGGGCTTGAGAAACCCAGCCTCCATGCCTGATGTTGTCTAGTATGTTCTGCACTGTATGCTGGGTGAAAGCACATGCCGAAGAGAACATTGCTGCAGTCCCGTTGCAGAGTATTGGAGACATTCACATCAGGGGGGGGACAATACTGACCTGAAGTCCGGCTTTCCCAAGCCCTAACTAATGCTATAAGTGACCCAAGACGTGTATCACATGTTTTTTTTTTTTTATATTGCAGTTGTTTCCTCTCCTTGCTTCTTGTTGCTGCTGTGGTTTGGAAAATTAAACAGAGCTGCTGGGCATCCAGGAGAAGAGAGGTAAGTGAATCTGACATGATTGTACTTTTAGTGCAGTTCTGAAATTATTTATTTGGCGCTAATCACTGCCTTTTAAATAGTTTTACAAATTTCAGTCTGCAGCCAAAATTGTTGCCTTTTGCTTAAATTGTATTTGTGCTTTATCCATCCTTACCGATATATAACAGTTTTTTTATGGGGCAGGGGGGCAATAATCAGAAATTGCCTTCCCCTTGCTTTCCTGCTGGCTTGCCTGGCCAGCTTGGGATGACAGAACTCCGGCTCATTCACACAAGGTTTCCGGCAGAGTCATGCTGGAATAGGAAAGGACCCTCCACAAACTCTTGTCATAGGTGAAAGAGCACATTTGTCTGAAATGTCTTTGGACAGTATGTTGTAGTAATGAAGTATAAATAAAGGCTAAATTTTTATTTTTGACAGAGTGAAGTGGGATTAGAACCCCTGTCAGGTTTATAGTGGGAGATTCACCCCCTCTCTTTTTGTCCTGTTTACCATTATCGTTGAAAGTGAAAGTAAACGAAAATCCCAAAGTTTTGAGTGGCTCCATAAAAGTAGGGGAAATATTCTAGTGGGGACCCTAGTTCTGGGGGCCCCAAGGAATTCCTTAGCCACTTGACCTCTGGAAGATTTACCCCGGTTCATGACCAGGACTTTTTTTGCGATATGGCACTGTGTTAGTTTAACCGACAATTGCGCAGACACGTGATGCTGTACCCAAATAAAATGTATGTCTTTTTTTTTTTTTTTTTTCAAATAGAGCTTTATTTTGGTTGTATTTGATCACCTCTGTGTTTGTTTTTTTAATTTTTTGCACTAAAAACAAAAAAAGACCAACAGTTTTGAAAAAAAATAACTTTTTTACTTTCTACTATAAAAATTTTTTTTAAAAAATTGAATTTCTTCATCAATTTAGGCCAATATGTATTCTGCTACATATTTTTGGTAAAAAAAAATCCCAAGAAGCGTATATTGATTGGTTTTAAAAGTTATAGCATCTACAAATTATGGGATTTTTTTTTTTACTAGTAATGGTGGTGATCAGCAAATTACAGCGGGATATTGTGGCAGACAAGTCGGACACTTGACACTTTTTGGCGACCTGTGACTCTTAATATAGTGATCAGTGCTAAAAAAAAAAAAAAAACATGCACTGTCACTGAACTAAGGACACTGGCTGGGAAGGGGTTAACGTGTTTCTAAACCCACAACAGTAAAATCAGTCTGTATATGCAGTAAAGCATGCTTGTTATACTCACTGTGGAACCTAAGGGGTTACTCCTCCAAGTTGTGTAAAAAGATTGTTTTGATCTTGTCTTCTCTGATCTTCACCTTATTCTAGTGTCCCCAATTCATCTCTGGATATTATTGAGGGAGGGGGACAAGCTGCACATGCTCAGTCTGGTGTGAATTGCTAGAGAGTTGTTGGTGTTTTTTTTTTTCCTTTCTTCTTCTTCTTGGGAGGGTGCATGTGATCAGCACTGTCCAGACAGAGGGTCAGGGTACATGCAGTATTATAGGACAGTGAGAGCAAAATGAAAACTCCCCCTACAAACTTTAACCAGACACTGATAGAAGTCACAAGACTGCTATATACTGTGGTTGAGAAAAGATATTTAGCAGTTTATATACATTTATAGTTAATTTCCATGTTCTGTGTACTGTGGGAGACCAGATATATTAAATGCAGGGTCCTGGGTTTAGTTACACTTTAACATCAGGGGCGATCAAATGGTTAACTGTGTGCCTAGACTGTGTTTCAGTGTAGTGTGGGAGGTGCTTTTACTAGTGGAAGACGTGGATCCGTGTTTCTGCTTTACTGGAACACAGGATCCATGCCTTCTGTACTCAAAGAATGACAATCTGCCTTTTCTATATAAAGCGGCACAAAACCAAAAATTCACCCCTGGTCACAATGTCTAACATGCAGATGTGTACTGGCTTGGTAGCAGTTACCTCACCTGCTTGCACTGAATGATAAAAAAAATCGATACCAGTTAAATTAAAGCTGAACTCTGAGATAAGCACTTTACAAATACAAAAGTATTTTTCGTTGAATCGGGGTGTGATTTGTGTATTTCTTTCAGATCTGTGCAGTAATCCAGTGTGAGACTTTCCCTCTGTGTAGGAGCTTCCTGTAATAAAGACCGCTCACTGCTGCCCTCTCTCCTTGTGCAGGGTGACTGGTCTAGTCTCTGCCCCCTCCTATAGTTTTCTGCAGGCAGGCGATAGTAGGTGGGGCCTGCTGGGCCCCTCCCACAGCTCTGCTCTTCGCACAGGCTGTGTACAGCACAGAGATGATGTCACTTCTACTTTAACTGCGTAGTGCCAAACATTTTTAAAGTATAGTGTGTGTGTGTGTGTGTGTGTATGTGTATGTGTATATATATATATATATATATATGTGTTTATTTTTATTTATATTTATTTTCCTTAGTCCACATCAATGCAGCCCCACCATTGCCATCAGTGCAGCCTGATCGATGGCCATCTGCAGCCTAGAGGGGACAGGGAGGGGGCGGGATGAGCGCCGACAGATTACATACAGTGAGAATCTCCTATGATAGACAGAACAGTGGTCTAATGATGGCCCAGGAGACGGGACTTCCTATTACAGAGGCCACCAAGTAAACAGGAGATTCTCACTGTATGTAATCTGATGGCGCTCGTCCCTCCCCCCTCCCTGTCCCGTCCGAGGCAGCTAAAATTGAAGTATTGGCATATAACAGGCACACGCTCTTTGCACCCGATTTTCATGGTGAAAAAGTGAGTGTTATACACCAGTAAATACAGTGTGTGTGTGTGTATATATATACAGGATTTATATAGCACCAACAGTTTACGTAGCGCTTTACAACTTGAGGGTAGACAGTACAAATACAATACACTTTAATGCAGTAGGAATCAGAGGGCCCTGCTCCTTAGAGCTTACAATCTAAGAGGGAAGGTCAAGAGGTAATAACTGTGGGCGATGTGCTGATTGAGAAGATAAATGTACAGTTGTT
>CM053026.1:744287068-744333248 GCA_028564925.1 Lithobates sylvaticus | reverse complement strand
AATTTGAACGGAATACAAATTCGTAACTAAACGAATTGCACATGTCTAGTTCCCTCTGTGTTGAAAGATTGGTAAGATCTTGGCAGAGGAACTGTAAGGATTTAGCATTAAATTATTAAGTGCCTGCTATTATTTTAAGAGCCTGGAAATACTTCTCTGTTTGTCCTTCTGACTCTGATTAGTTCTTACAAACAACTTTCCTAGAGTGGTGCTAAATCCCCCCCCCCCCCCATACTGCCCCTTGTCCAAACAGAACACATAAATGGCCCTCCCTAATGAGTGGGTTGGCAGCTTGGTGGGTCATAGGACTAGAGCAGGGTTTCTTAACTAGGGTTCCTCCAGAGGTTGCTAGGGGTTCCTTGAGCAATGAGCAATTTCTGCCTCTCTCATTACATTTTTTAACTATCTGTAAGGGCGTCATTCTTCCCAATGACCACAAGCGCAAGGAGCATTCTTCCCCAAAGACTACCACACTAATGTATCATGAGTTGTAGATACAGTAATTTGTAGCAGGGGTTCCCGGAGAGTGGAAAGATATTTCAGGGGTTCCTCTGTGTTTAAAAGATTGTAGAAAGGCTGGACTAGAGAATGGTTCTGTAGGAGTTGGAGGAAGTGATTAGTAACAAATGAAAAATATGATCAGGGGTAGACATGTGCACACTGGAATATTTCGTTTCGGAATTTCGTTTTCGTCCGAAAAATAAATTTATTTAGTTACTCCCGAAATTCGTTTTTATTTATTTCGTTTTTCGTTAAAAAATTGCATTCGTCCGAAAATCCAAATTAATTAAGGTCGAATTTGTCATTGAAGGCTTATGGTCTGTCGAATGTTTAAAGAAGATTCGACGGAGCATCTAAACTCAATATGACGCTACAATCGTACATTCCCGGTCGAATATTTCGACTACAAGGTATAGTAGGATTCTAATGTTGTATGACTAGTAATAATTAATTATATTTATTAATTATCTTTACTAGTCAATCAACATTCAGATTTTTCTATAGCCTATAAGCGGAGCATTTGACCCCGGAAATGTACGATTACAGCGCCGTACAATTTCGATGCTCTGCCGAATCTTATAACTACAGACACCATAAGCCGTTTTTTTCCGCTGCTTCGTCGAATCTACGTCGTTCACGTTGAACGTTGTCATTCTGTCAGCAGTCAGTCAGCAGACTTCAGAGATAGTGAAACTAACTAAACAACGAATATGGCGGCAACCCATTTCGACATGGAGGACGTTCCTGGGCCATCTAGTATGGAGGCAGCAGCAGCAAATTCCCCATCCCCACCATCATCCAGAAAGCAGTGCAGAAGGGGGACACAAGCTGCACCCAGCAGGAAGCGTAACCTTATGTGGACTCATGTTGAGTCCCAGGTCCTTGTAAGGGAAACGCTTCCTTGCTGGATGCAGCTGTGTGGCCCCCGCTCCAGGGATACCACTCAGGAGTGGAAACGTAAGAAGTGGGAGGAGATTTCCCAAAAAGTTGAGGAGATGTACCATCATGGGCGTGACCCGACTGCCTGCCGCAAAAAATTCAGTGACATAAAACGGTAAGTAACGTTTTTTTTTACATTTTAACCACTTCAACCCCGGAGGATTTGGCTGCCAAATGACCAGGCCACTTTTTGCGATTCGGCACTGCGTCGCTTTAACTGACAATTGCGCGGTCGTGCGACGTGGCTCCCAAACAAAATTGAAGTCCTTTTTTTCCCCACAAATAGAGCTTTCTTTTGGTGGTATTTGATCACCTCTGCGGTTTTTATTTTTTTGCGACATAAACAAAGAAAAAGCATCAATTTAAAAAAAAAAAGCATTTTTTTAACTTTTTGCTATATAAGTATCCCCAAAAAAATATAAAAAAAAAAATGTTTTCCTCAGTTTAGGCCGATACGTATTCTTCTGCATATTTTTGGTAACAAAATTTGCAATAAGCGTTTATTGATTGGTTTGCGCAAAAGTTATAGCGTCTACAAAATCGGGGATAGTTTTATGGCATTTTTATTGATAATTTTTTTTACTAGTAATGGTGGAGATCAGCGATTTTTTTTTTTTTTTTTTTTTTATTGTGACTGCGACATTATGGCGGACACATCGGACACTTTTGATGCCATTTTGGGACCATTATGTAATTTATACAACGATCATAGCTCTAAAAATGCACTTATTTTACTGTGTAAAAAAATTACACTGGCAGGGAAGAGTTTAACCGCTAGGGGGTGCTGAAGGTATTAAGTGTGTCCTAGGGAGTGATTCTAACTGGGGGGGATGGGCTACCAGTGACACAACACTGATCGCTGCTCCTGATGACGGGGAGCAGAAGATCACTGTCTTGTCACTAGGCAGAACAGGGAAATGCTGTGTTTACACTGGCATCTCCCTGTTCTCCAGCTCCGTGACACGATCGCCGTCACCTGTCGGACATCGAGTCTGCGGGTCCCGATGTCATGTTACTTTGCGCAGCCATGCCCATGCCATTCTGCCGATGTATTGGCGTGAGCCGGTCAGCAAATGGTTAAAAATAAAATCACATATTATGCCCAAAAACAAGTCCCCCCACACACACACACACACACAAATATTATTGCTATCACATGTGATGTCAGTAAAGTTAAGTGAAACTTTTTTTTTTAAAGGAATAAATAATTTTCAATTTATCCTCCCTCGTCCCTTGTGAAAAACCTAATTTGCGCATAGGTGTGCCTAGCCTACACATGAAAGCATAGTTTGCGCATAAATATTATCGCCATGATCGTTGTAAGAGGAATATTTCCATGGCCGTTATTTGTTCTTAGTTATCACTAAACTGAGCAGTAAGTGCTTTTAAGTTCCACTTGACCAGCTGTAGGTTACGCCCCCTTTATAACAAGGCCATAGCATGCTGCAGCTTTAACTGACAATTGCACGCTCCTGCGATGTACTACCCAAATGAAATGTATGCCCTTTTCCCGCCACATATAGAGCTTTTATTGGTGGCATTAGATCACCGCTGTGTTTTACATTTTTTGTTATTGAAAAAAGAGTTAAATAATATAAAAAAAAAAAAATTGTTGTTACGGTGGCTGGACTTAACCAGCTTGCGAACCCGCCATATGTGGAGGGGTCCACATCCACAAGTGGTTAATGCTTTGCAAAAGAAACAAGAAAGGAAATTTATACCATACACAATTCACACAAGCGCCTAATTAATTAGAAAGGTGGACTGGACATCTATATTTACTCGGCACAATCCCAATCCTGTCTTTTTATATTTTATTGTGCACCAAAAAAGCATACGTTTTTCTTAAAATAAATTTGGTTAATAAAAAAATCTGCAAATCTTGTGCTGCGTGAAAAAAATGTGCCTAATCCAGTTTCATTTTACGGGTTCATTCTACAATTGTTTAAATTGTTGATGTAATTTTCAGATCACAATTGTAGTTTAATTATGGAACCCGTTTCTCTTCTCTTTTTGTTTTGCAGTTCCATAGCGCGTAAACGACGCAGGCAGGCGGGTTGCAGAGGGAAGAAGGTGGCTCTCCTCCCCCATGAGGCGGAGCTGTTAGCAGCTGTAGGGGAGGATGAGATCACCCAGCTCCTGTCTCATCAAGGTTGGTGTCAGCATTGCATTGTGCAGAACATTTTTTTTTGTCAAGCATCCGACATTTACCATGTTGTGTTTGATTTTATTTAAAGATCGTATCCAGGCCCAGCGCCACCAGAAGCGGAGGGCGGAGGAGCAGGAGTCCTCCACGTCCTCCACGTGCAGTAAGTACAGTAGTAGTGACACTAATACAGTGGGTCCTTTTCCATTTGTCCAGCCTTCCATTGTCGATTCCAGTGTCATTGCTTCTCGCTCAAGCAGTGACAGGTAGAGCCTCTGCGACGTTCTGTTAGGTAACGCAATCGCTTGCGTAACTTACATAATCTGACAGAACGTCGCCGCTCTGAACTGAGGCTCCTGATCAGTGGTGGTGCACCTAGTACTCGCCGCTGGAACCAGGACAGGTAAGTGCCTTGTTTTTTTTAATTTTTTTTATGATTTTTTATTTTATTTTTGTATTGCCATGCTAATGGATAATTATTAATTGTATCTATATATCTATATACAGTATTTATTTATAGTAATTTCTTTGAAGCTTGAACATTGTAACGTTCATAATTTCTCCTTTATATTAAATAGGTGTCATCCAGTCAGAGGGGGAGACTGAGGAGGAAGAGGCTGAGGCGGCAACGCCCACATGTAAGTTAGTATAATCTTGCTGGTATCTGCTGCTGAGTGATCATACATGTTTCAATGTTTTTGTACTAATATGTGTGAGATTGTTGTACACTGCAGATTCTAATGTTCTTTTCTATATTAATCATAATCAACAGCTGCTGAGGCTGAGCAGGAGGTGGAGGAGACCTGCCCTGTAGAGGCTGCTGGAGATGCACCGGAAGAAGGTGAACAGCCAGACGTGGCAGATCCAGGGAGTAAGTACAACTTTTTTAGTATTTTCCAGACAAATATAGTATTTTAAATATGAAATGCTGATGGCATACCTTGTCTAGAAATGGTTGTGATTTATTCTGCAAGGCTTCAGTTTAGCTGGAATTATTAATTATATTAGTGTTAGCATGACCTGTGCTTGTTACTTCCTCAGTGTCACTTCCCTGATCACGCCACCTTCTTGCTGCAGTTCAGATTCCCAGTCTGAGCCAATCACTATTAATCATAATCAATCATCGTGAATAACACAGCAGGCTGGAGGGGGTGTGTCAGACAAGAATCTCCAGCTATTGGCTTTCAGTCCCTGGACATGTTCAATCTCTGGCATGCCCCTAATGCATGCATTAACACTTTCCTCATGATGTCTGGTGCCTCCTCTTTGGCATCATCTAAAGCAAAAAATTGTAAATGACCTCGTAGATCTTTGTGCAGGCAAATATCTATAAAAATGTAGTCTTTAGGCTATAGTTCAGACTCCAGAGTGTATTGTGTTGCACATTGGCAAGGCTGTTTGTTTTGTTTACTGATATATTTTACATGTACCCTGGAGTTTTTCTTTAACTGCTCATTTTTGTCTAGTGGTTTTTGTTTTAAAAGTTTTAGACAAACTGATTCTTGGATCCCCAGTGGTCGGACACATGTCCATGCACCCCTCAGTTATTATGACCTGCATAGGTCTTGACGGCTCAGGGAGAGACCAGACCACTGCAGTAGCAGAGGGGAGCAGATAAAGCACCGGCTGTCGGGATATCGAAGGTTCAGTAATTGTAAATTCTCTATTATACCTCCTAGCCTAGACCAGGAGTGAGTAATCTACCTAGCCTACAACAGAAGTGGGGCTTATTCAATCAGTGGCCACACAAAATTATCAAATTTAAAAAGTAGCCTGCTATATTTTATTAAACAACTTTTTAATTAGGTCATCCCTAATGCAATGGCTTCTCTTTGGTGAGTGTAATGTAACTTAATATTAATAGCTGGTATAGCTGATATGTTTTTCTGCAAGTGCAACTGATCTTCCATATTTGCGACAGTCAGTCTGGGTGAGGTAGATTAGTTAGTGGTAGTGACTGGTCAGCACTTAGGCCTCCATTACACTTTAATATTTTCTCCAGCCGGCCGTGTGACCAAGCGGTTAAATATTTTTGGGAGATTCCCCTTTACAGTTACACTGCTCGGTGTGTAGAGTGGAATCCCTTTGTACTCTGGCCGGGGAGGACACTCTGCTCCGCCCCGGTCAGAGTACAGTAAAGTACTACACCTTCCTGTACAGCTCTGCAAATTTGGGATGACGCAGCGAATTGACACAGGCACCACTATCTTCTACACACAAAATGATTAGGTGCATCTCACTGAAATGAATCTCAAAAATGGAAAACTGGTATGTAGAAGTGAAAAGATCTCAAGATGTTACATGATTGTCTACAAGGGCTGGAAGATAATTGCCTTTATATAAGGTTAGGGTGAAGAAGCCATGTATTGTATTATCTATCTAATGTATTTTATTTTCTTCACAGGTGAAGTCTTCGTCCTTCACCTCCACCCAGTGGACAAAGTTGTAGATCTGTCGATGTCTGGTTGGGCTCACTGTTCTTCCTCCCCAGCGGATTCTACAGGGCATGTTCCCCTCCACCCTCCACTATCCCCCAACCTGGACACACCCATTGGTGCCTCCTCCCCAGTGTGTCCTGGTGAGGATTCTCCACCCTCCACTGTAGAAATCCCCCCTCCAGAGCCACATGTGAACGCATATCTGCAGCGCATTGTGGAGGTCCAAGAGAGACAATATGCCCTAACCAGGAGGCTATGTCACTCTTTGGCCCTCCACAATCGCTGTGTGGAGGTCCAAGAGAGACAATATGCCTTAACCAGGAGGCTATGTCACTCTTTGGCCCTCCAGAATCGCCGGCAGCTCCGTCACTATGTGGCTCTGGAGAGGTACCAACGTAGCCTTCAGAGGCAACTGGAGGCTACTTGGTACCTTGGTGAGCAGATGGCTGGGATAAATATGTCCCTACAGCATCTGCTCACCAGGTTGGGGGAGAACATTATTTAATTTTTTTTTATTTTCTTTTTTTTCAGTTACTGTTAAAAATAAAAAAAATATGTTCAGAACTAATTGTTTTCTTGAGTTTTGCTTTCCTTGGTAGATTCGTTATGTGATGTTTAACTAAATGAACTAGTCCATTTATTGTTACTAACTTACTAGAGGCCTTATAATTGTAGTTTTTCTACATTTAACCATCAGGCTGAACTTAGAAAATTTAAGAGATTTCTCTCTACACTCTTTCAATGTGCAAAGGATAATCCCATGTATATTGTATCCAGTCATGCCTTTCAGCTTTCCCCCCACCAGAATACACAGCAGATAGTTACAGCAGGGATTAACCATACAGCCCTCAACAGTTCACAGGGCATAGGTTGCAGGCTTGCAATCATGAGGGCAACAGTTAACCGGACAGACGTTCACAGGCTAGCGCAATCACAAGGGGCAACAATTCAAAGGGCAGTCATCCTTTCCAGGGCTTGAGTAACATGGCAGCAGGGTAGATTACTCACACTGGTGACTTCAGACAATTGCAGATGGTCATGAAACAGGCGGAGGATCAGAGAGGGCCCTGGTGTCCCCAGGGTCAGAGATGGCAAATGGGAGGGGTCATGGGCATCTAGGTGCAGCTCAGCAGTGACCAATCTATCTTGCATAGAATCACGTTCCCAGCTGTATGCTTCTTTGTTCTATGTTGTGTTGGTAACATATTCTGATCCTTGAGTTGACAGTCTCTCCATCAAGAGAAACTGTCTTGCTGTTTAGGTCATCTTTAATCATTGTGTCTTATTTCCAGACCATCATACAAAAATGGTTAAATTAGCACACGTTGCTATTTGTATTTACAAAGACAGCAACACGTGAGCAGTAGCGCCACGTCAAGGCTTTAACCCTTGCTACTGTCCATTCACACAACATTCATTCATGCAATCACGCACACTCTAGTCACTCTACACATACACAACACTCATTACAAAAAAGGGTGATGGAAGGAATAAAAGGGAAAAATTTGGATTGCTTGAAAATATCTAATTCTATTTAAATCTTGGGGTCACACCGAAGACAACTGCTATTGTCAATGTCTAATGGTAAGAAAAAAAAAAATTATTTTCGTCAACATTTGGATGGTTCCTCTGAGTCCCATCTATCTTCACATGGTGACAATGATTCAGGTCTCACAAGTTAAGGGTAGGGTAACCCAGCTTGGGGAGGTTAAATTTGAGGAAAGTTATTTGTTCCATCAAATGGGGTGTTAGTTGTACACGGTGTGGATTAAGGATGTTCCCAGTAATAGAGAAAACTCTCTCACTTTGCACACTGGTTGGAGGACAGGGTAGTAGTTTCTGGGCAACCAGGCAAAGACCAGGCCATACACTTTTCTTACCATCCCAATAGGTCAAAGGGTCTTCTGTAGGAAGCAAAGGTGCTTCATATAGGTAGGCCCTGACCATTTCAGAGGCACTGCTCTCCTCTGGATTACCTGCTGCTTGACCTGCATCCACCAGATTGTCAAGTGCCTCTACCCAACATGCACATGCTCCACTCAGTTGTTTTTGAGGGATGGTGCCAGGCCTTGGAATAGCAGACATGGCAGGCGAATCTTCCAAATCGGCCTCATTCGGCATACATCTCTGTTGCTGCAAATTATGGACCCTTTCAATAAGTTTTTCTTTCCAGTAGGAGAGGCTGTTGTCTCTGAGAGCCAGTTTACCTTTGATCCTGGGATCACACAGGGTAGCCAACATGAGTTCAGGGCTTTTGCGGACACGGTCATTTAGCCTATCTTTTAAGTTGTCTTGTAGCTTCCTGATGAAAGACGCTACATCGGCATGAAGTGGGCTGCCACAAACAGGCTCACTGTTTTCTAGAAACGATCTCATCTTATCTATGAGATAGGTAAACAAGGGTATGACCTGTCCTAGGCTGGCATTGCTCTGACTCAAGTTTTCCATCACATTACGAAAGGGTTTTAAGACAGAAACAAGCTGCCCAATTATACACCAGTCATCACGTCCCAGTGTGGAATCAATCCCAATATTGTGGTGGGATGATAGATTGTGGATGGCTGTCTTTTGCTCCAAAATGCGTTCCAGCATTTCCAGGGTATAGTTCCACCGGGTGCTGACATCTTGTTTCAGGCGATGTATGGGGAGCCCCGATTGTTCTTGCTCCTCCCTCAAAAGTTGACTAGCAACTACACTGCGGTGGAAATGCCCTGCAATCTTCCTGCAAAGGTCCAAGATTTGAGCAATCTTGTTGTTTTTCTCCACTGGGATTGCACCCTTGACCACTAAATGCAGTATGTGTGCAGAACAGCGCACACCGACAAAAGATCCATCTTGGAGCGCTTTAACCATGTTTGAACCTCCGTCTGTCACTATGAACCCAACAGAAACATTGGTGACTGCCCGCTCTCCAAACCAATTGGCCAACATCGATCTAATTGCCCGCAATATGTTGGCAGAGCTGTGTTTATCATCACGGACTTCTGTGTGGAGCAGGAAAGCTTGATAACCCTGCTGGTCTTGAGCTGCAGACCTGCTTCCTGATGAAGTTTGAACACTTACACTAGTGCCACCACCAACAGGCACAGTGGCCTGCCACCAGTGTGCAGTCAAAGACAGGAAAGCATGTTGACCGCTGGGAGCTGTCCATAAATCAGTGGTCAAATGAATTGTCTGACCCTCAGCTTTGGCCATTTTTTCTTTCAATAATGCAACGCACGAATGGTATAGTCCTGGAATAATCTTTCTGCTGAAAGTTGTTCGTGCAGGAACAACGTATCGTGGAGCAAGGGCGTGCATGAGCTGTTTAAACGGCTCCCCTTCAATCATGCGGAAAGAGGCTCCTCCAACAGCAATGAATTGGCCAATGAGGCGGGTGATCTTGTTGGCCTGCTGTTTTGACAGGCCCTTGGAACTAAAGCCAACAAAACTATCTAGGGTAGGCTGATAATGTCCATGGGAAGATGAGGAGCCTGATTGGGTCTGCAGTGGAACTACTGCACGTGGACGGTTTTTCTTAATTGAACCCTCTCTATGGGCTGTGCTCTGAGTAAGTGGTGTGGTTGAGGAGGTACCACCAGTACAGTCAGAGTCCGTTATGCTGCTTCCTGCGCTACCATCTTTTTCTGCCTCTGCCCGCAGTAAACTAGAGTGGTGGTAATTTTTAAAGGTGAAGGTTCATACCAGCATTGGTTAAATGTCCCAACTTTTTACCCCTACTGACTTGCTTCCCACACAACTTGCACTTTGCAAAGAACCCGCCTTCCAATGTTTCGAAATATTTCCACACGTTGCTGCAGCGGGATGCAGCCCCTTGACCCTGTTGAGCTCTAGTACTATTTTTTAGGGCTGATATAACTGCAGCAGGTAGCACACCAGTGGTGGGAGCTGTTGCCACTACAGTTACACTTGGTGAACGAGTGCTAATGGCAGGGGTGCTGGGGAGGTCGGTGTTATCATCATCACAGGATTCTTCCTCCATAATAACAGAGGGAGAAGGGGAGTTAGCAGCAGATGAAAAAAGTGAACTGCTACCTGTCCTACTCCTCACAGAATATCCCTCTTGCACTTTCTCTACGTCACGCTGTAACTCTTGTGGGGTAAGAGTGTATAAAACGTCTGCAGTGGTTGGGGAAAGAGGAGCATCACATTCAAAATCATTCTCTTTGGCCAATGAACAAAAAGTCTCATACTCTGTCTCTGCTGCTGTCGCAGTAAATTGCTTCTTTGGGGAGCTGGGCAGTGGCACTGGCAGTGTGATTGGTGGTTGTGAGTCTATAGGCAACTCCACTTGTTTTATACTAGGTTTCTTGCCTATCCCATAAAAATAAGAAGCCATGACACCTGTAGAAGTAGACGCTGCACTGGCAGTGGAAGCAGCAGCAGATGTTGGTGGTCTGGCAGGAAAACTCATAGTAGAACTGGTGGTGGTGGTGGAACTAGCTTTGCTGGTGGTAGTGGTGGTGACACCCACTGTTGTGGACAGCATGTTTGTGGCCGCAGAAGTGTCAGAGACATTAGTAGCAGAGACCTTGCCACTTTTTTTTTGCAAGATGTCCACCGCGACCACGACCACGACCACTACCTCTACCTGCCTTCACTTTTCCATTAGAACGGTACATTGCTATTGCTGTATATATATATATATATACTAGTTCAAACAGAAACTGGTGGACTGGTGATAGCGATCACTGATCAGACAGGTAACAATATTCTATAATAATAAATCCCCCCCACAACACAGGCAGCCTCTGAGGCTATGACAACACTAGCAGCAACACTAGTATAACTGTAAGGTTCACACACTAACACAATAGCAGCAGATTATTAGGAAAAAGCTAAGTTGAACTGTAGCTTGCTTCACTATTGTTCTGCTGCTGTGCTTATGCTTAATAATTGCTTAATAATTCAGGTTCTCTGATAAGTGACAATTCAAACGGAGCAGCTAAGATTGACTGTGTCTCTCTCTGCTAGCAATCGTAAGTGAAAGTAAGTTGGCTGTACACGTGTACTTAGTTCTAGCTATTTTACTGCTCCTCCTCTTTGGTTACAATCAGCCAATAACATTCAATATTTTTTTTTTTAACAGAAAGTTTTTTTTTTCTTTTTTATTGAAAAAATAGTTGCAACAATTAACAATGACACAGTTCACATTGTCCAATGGTATATACAGTCAGCATGGTCTATACATCATAAACAGTGCGTGTTTATAAAGATTAACGCAGAATCACAGTTTCCCTATCACTAAAATATAAGGCACAATAACAAAGTCGTTATTCCAGGCATCTTCTAAGCAGGAGGAAAAACTGGAGAGTAGGGCAGGGGGGGGGGGGGGGGGGGGGGGGGGGGGGGACGGGGACGGGGATGGGGGTGGGGGGGGGGGGGGGGAGAAGGAGTCAATATCCGGAACAACATTATCATTTGCGTTATAACCATGGTGGTACAACATATAATACAGTTGACACGTTTCATTCAACAGCCATGTGCATCGACCCATTGGGACCATACTTTGTCAAACTTTTTGGGACAGTTTCTGCTCTCGTATGTGAGTTTATAGAGGGGTAGGACCGAGTTTATTGTGGCTTTCCACATGCTCAGTGTAGGGGGGGTGGCCTGCTTCCATTTCAGGAGGATTTCCCTCCTGGCATAATACAAGGCGTAGAACAGGAACAATTTTTCATGTCTTGAGGCCTCAATGTCCTCCATACTTCCCAGGAGTGCCAGGGCTGGGTCCGCACGTAGGGCCCAGTCCCCAAAGGAGTTCAGTACCTCAACAACGGCTCCCCAGTAGGGGCGCAGCACAGGGCAGGACCACATCACGTGGAGAAAGGTTCCCACAGAGGTTCCACATCTTGAACAGAGTTCACTCGCCCCCGGGTATATCCTGGCCAGCCTAGCAGGTGTGTAATATGCCCTATGTAGCATCTTAAGCTGGATAAAGCGGTCTTTTGCCGAAATCATTTTTGTGGTGTAGTCTGATACAACATCCTCCCACATCTCCTCGGTCAGCTCAGGTATGTCGGCCCTCCACTTGTCATATGTCTTAGTCGGGGGGGTAATATACGCAGCTGAGAGGTAAAAGTAGAGGGAGGATAGCGGTTTGTCCAGCAGTTTTGCAATAAGCAGTCTTTCCACTGCGTCCGTTTGGAGTGTCAGGGGGTTTGGGAATTGGGCTAGTATTGCATGTCTGAACTGATAGTATCTAAACCTCATGGTGTTCGGTAGTGCGTACTGGGCCTGCAGATCTTCGAATGAGCGGAAGGAGCTACCCTTAAAGACCTGCCTGAGAGTGATTATGCCCCTCCCCGCCCACATCTGGGGTTCAGGAACCCCAAAGAGGTGCGGCAGGGTAGGATTACCCCACAAGGGGGTGTGGGGCGAGACGGTCGCATCCTCCCTATATATCTCCCTCGACTTCTGCCATACCTGTACAGTGGTGCGCATCAGGGTCGTAGCCTGGGGGTGGGCCCTGGGCCCCCTATAGGGCAAGTTAGACAATGCAGCGTAGGACCCCAGGATCGCCGCCTCCAGAGTAACTGCCGGGTTTTGTTTGGGCTGGGAGAACCACCACCGGGCCGTAACCAGTACTGCCGCCCAGTAGTACAATTGAAAGTGTGGCAGCGCCAAGCCCCCCTGAGACAGGGGGAGTTGGAGCGTTTTCTTTGCTAGTCTGGGGGTCTTCCCAGCCCATACGAAGGAGGAGATAATGGTGTCAATCTTCTGGAAGAAAGCTTTGGGGATCAGGCAGGGGGTGTTCCTAAAGAAGTAGACGAACTTCGGAAGGTATACCATTTTTAGGAGGTTCACCCTACCCACCGGGGACAGTGGCAGCGTTTTCCATGTCTGGCACCTAGTGGCAAACTGCGTAAGCAGGGGGGAGAGATTGTCTCCTATGTATGCCCGAGGGGAGCTATTAACTATCACACCCAGATATTTGAAGTCATCTACCCACTGAAGGGGCGTGTTGGTGGGATTTTTGGGGTTAGTGTCACTAAGGGGGAAGAGGACCGATTTATCCCAATTCACTCGTATGCCAGAGAATTTCCCAAACTGTTCTATTATTCCTAGTGCGGTCTGGAGTGATGCTTCTGCGTCCGCTAGATAAAGCAGGGTGTCGTCGGCATACAGGGATATTTTCTCCTGCAGCACGCCAACCTCTATGCCCCTCACTCTGTGGTCTTGGCGTATCAATATCGCTAGGGGTTCAATCGCCAATGCGAAAAGCCCTGGAGACAGGGGGCATCCCTGTCTCGTTCCTCTGTGCAGGCTGAAGGGAGGAGACAGCAGGCCATTGACCCTAACCCGGGCAGTGGGATTT
Source organism: Lithobates sylvaticus (assembly GCA_028564925.1). Lineage (NCBI taxonomy): Eukaryota > Metazoa > Chordata > Amphibia > Anura > Ranidae > Lithobates > Lithobates sylvaticus. The sequence goes on along the minus strand of CM053026.1, from coordinate 744,319,906 downwards.
TTATACAGGAGTTCGATCCAGGAGATAAACCTGGGGCCAAATCCGAAGCATTCCAGGACATCCCATAGGAAGAGCCACTCGACAGAGTCGAATGCCTTTTCGGCGTCCAGAGCTGCAACCAAACCTCTGTCCCCCTCCTTTGCCATGTCTATGTGGGTAAACAACCTGCGGATATTAATGTCGGTCCCCCTGCCTGGCATAAAGCCCGACTGGTCTGGGTGGACCAGTGCCGTAATCACCCCGTTCAGTCTAGTTGCCAGGATCTTGGCCAGCAGCTTGGCGTCTACGTCTATCAGTGAGATTGGGCGGTATGATTTACAGAGTTCTGGGTCTTTCCCTGGCTTGGGAATGACTACTATTACCGCCTCGGACATAGATTCCGGGAGTGCACCCTCCCCCAGTGCCGCGAGGAGCATGGAGTGTAGTCTAGGGGCCAGTTCTTCAGCATATGTTCTGTAGAACTCTGTGGGGAATCCGTCCGGTCCCGGGGTTTTCCCCGCTTGGAGTGAGGCTATGGCTTGTTGGACTTCTAGTATGGTAATGGGCGAGTCTAGTTGGGATCTGTATGTGTCAGTCAGCACTGGGAAGTCAACATCAGAGAGGTAGATATGTAGGTCTTCCATGGAGTAGTTCACTCGTGTGGAATATAAGTCTGCATAGTAGGTCGTGAAGCTCTCGCTGATCTCCCTGGAGGAGGTCATTCTGACCCCAGCTCCGTCTATCAGCGAGGGTACACTCATGGTCCCTGTCTGTTCCCTGGCCAACCATGCCAGTAGCCTGCCTCCCCTTTCACCCTCCTCAAAGATTCTCTGCGACTGTTGGAGCATTTTTTTCTTAGTGAGTGAGGTACGCATTAACATGACTTCCCTGGTGCTGTTTTGGAGCCTGTCGTGAACCTCCGGGTCCCCCGTTAACACAAACTGCTGTTCTAGGTTGAGTGCCCTACCTTCCGCTTCCAGAATGTCCGCCTTCAGCTGTTTTCTAATTTTCCCTATGATCTTCTGGTAGTGCCCCCTAGAGGAGGCCTTAAAGGCATCCCAGACCACCGCTGGGGAGGCTGTACCCGGGTTGAGCATCCAGTATGTTTCCATCTGGTAGCGGAACTCGGAGTCCACCCTAGGGTCGGATATCCAGAATCTGGATAGTCTCCACAGCCTGTCCCCAGGAGATCCCTCCAGGGACAGCCGGAGGAGAAGTGGGGTGTGATCAGAGATCCCCCGTGGAAGAATGGAGATTTCCTGTACCCTGGGTAGGAGAGGTGCCCCTGCGTATACCAGATCTATGCGTGAGAGAGCTCTGTACGTGGCTGAGTGGCATGTGTAGGATTTCTCAGAGGGATTCCTCCATCTCCAGAGATCCGTCAGCCCATAAGTGTCAGCCCAGTTCGAGAGATCCGAGGTGGGGCCCCCAGGTGAGTTGAGGCGGTCCAGCCCCGGATTTGGTGTCATATTAAAATCTCCCATAAGCAGGAGATTGTCAGTCCCATAGTTTGCCAGGAGGTGACTTAATTTATGAAGCAGTTTGACCGAGGCAGGGGGGGGGATGTAGATGCCCACAAGCACCAGTTCTAATGTTTCAATCATAGCATGCAACACTATATATCTGCCGTCCGGGTCAAGGTCCAGCCCCAGGAGTTTAAATGGAAGTGATTTGCGTACCAGAATGGTGACCCCTCTTGCAAAATTGGAGTACGTCGAGTTATATTGGTGTCCCACCCAGGGCTTTTTTAGACTAAGGGTTTTCTTGCCCACTAGATGTGTTTCCTGGAACACACAGATATGAGGGTTGTGGGTTTTCAAAAATTGAAACACCAGGGACCGCTTAACTGGGGAGTTCAAGCCCCTGGTGTTCCAGGAAACAATCGTTAGTGACGACATAGCATGCCGGAAATAATCAATAGCGGGGCAGGCCCGAGGCTTTCACCCGACCCGGACAGAGCATAAACCCACAATTCAGTTGTACATAGAGAGCAGCTCCCAAGGAGCTTCGGTGTCAGAGGCCCTAGTGACTGTGTCAAGCATATAAGCACTTTTAGATTTGTCAAATAATAGTAGTAATAAAACCAATAACTAAAAAAAAAAAAAACAACAACCCCCCCCCCCTCCCTGCCAGCCCATGTAGAACTATGGGTGGCTTTCCTTCCCAAAAACCACACGGCAAGTCGCCATGTCATGGGGGTAACGTGTGCAAGAGGCATTTTAGACATATGTCCATCGACCCCTCCAAACTGGGGTCGCCCGGATATAAAATGTGGTGCCAGTCTCCCAGCAAGCTGGGGGTATGGTTCTTGAGGCAAGTGGCAGAGTATCCGTTACCAGCCTGTGCAGCAGCAATAGAAAAAGGAGGAGCAGTAGAAACCAAAACATAGGGGTGTAGATAAGGATGGCCGAGGTCTTCTCAGAAAGACAGGGGACAAAAGCAGTAAACAATAGGCAGGGGGGGGAGTCCATCCTGAGAAGTGGAAATCAGCAGGGGGGGGGGGGGGGGGGGAGGGGGTGCCTCGTCCGCGTGCAGACAACAGGCATCACCCGCTCATAGTCTCAGTGTCTAAGGGGTACATGGGAGCGGCAGTAGCCGCTATTAGGACCCCCCCACCCCCAAATTCAGGTACATCGCTGCAAAGGGTAGTAAAAACACAGGGATCAGAGAGATGTATACTTGCTCATCCAGTGCGGACCGTATCCAGCCAGGAGGATGCTTCGGCCGGCGATGTGAAGAATCGCACCCTCTCTCCGTCCTGGACTCGCAGTCTGGCGGGAAACAGCATACTGTATTTGAGGTTCTTGGCGCGAAGCTGGGATCTCACGTGGTCAAATGACTTCCTCTGCCGCTGGGTTTCAATGGAGTAATCTGGGAATATGAGGAGTTTGGCATTCTCATACTTGAGCTCCCCCACGTTCCTTGCTTCCCTCAGGATTACGTCACGGTCACGGTAGTTCAGCAGCTTAAAAATAAAGGTGCGCGGGGGTGCTCCCTGCGGTCCCCTTGTTGCAGGGATCCTGTGGGCGCGTTCCACAACAAAGTGGGAGGAAAATGAGGCCCTGGGTAGAAGGGTGCGCAGCAGTTGTTCTGTGAACTGGGGGGTATCATTCCCCTCCGCTCCCTCAGGCAGGCCAATGATGCGCAGATTGTTGCGTCTGTTGCGATTTTCTGCATCTTCAGCACGCGACTCTAGATGCTTGACTCTGATCTTCAGGGATTGAATGTCAGCCGAGTGATCTCTCTGAATATCCTCCGTCAAAGACACACGCTGCTCTACTTCTGTCACTCTGCCTTTAAAAGCATCAATGTCTCTCCTAATCAGGCCCACCTCAATGTGCACATGATCAATCTTTTCAGTGAGGGCCGTTCTGCAGCCGTTTATGGCTTCCAAGAGCGCTGCATGCTCCGGGGGGGCCTGGGGGTCTGCCACTACCCCTGGACTCACCTCCCCTGCTTGCTCTGCCATCGTGGGTGTATGTGCTGCTGCGGCCTTCTCCCCAGCACGCGGCGGCGTGGGCCCGGTCCTCCGTAGGCTCTGTCGGCGCGCTGATCCGCCCTTTTTATACCCGGGCATGAGCGGGGGACTGCAGGGGTCCCGACAGATCGAGTGGGCACCGTTAAGGTCGTCTGGCACCGCTGGATCGGCGGATATTTGGTCCGGACGGCGGAGCGGTGTTAAAAGACGTCCGCTCCCGTCGCCATCTTGGACACGCCCCCTGATTGGCTACCATGCACAGCTGCAACAGACATGGCACTCTCCACTTATTGTAAATCAACCCCTTAGGGCAGGGGTCAAGTCCTGGGGAAAAAAGTGTGGGAACTCCCACCCAAGATCCACTCCTCCACCAAAAAAAAAAAAAAATGATACGCTCATATGCACGAACACTTCAAAAGTGGTATTTTTCATCCAATTTTCGTATTGTGTGTATGAAGCTTAACTGTTAGTACATAAAAAAAAAAAAAACAATCCTCAATAAACATAAATACAGTAATTCTCTGAATAATCGGCATTCATTCAATTGTGCCTCCATGCAAATGTGAAAATCATGTTCTGATCTTTATTGGGGAATTTTATTTTGTATATAGAGTGTTTATGTGGTGAGTTTACACTTTTCATTGAACAGAGTTTGGATAACACAGGGTTAAACGGAAAGGTCATAAATGAACTGCACATTATCTGGACAGAATGCTTGGGGAGATAGTGATGTGTTCCTGCTTAGGAGATGTATGTTAGCTTGGAGGGCTGCAAACTCTGCAGGGCTCCAACACACACTCGCTGCTATTCCAACCCTTCACATATTTCCACATAAACTCCCCTCCTGGCATTAAACTTTGCCAGGTATTGTGCTCAGCTTACCACCCCAAACTGATGTTCCTCCCTCAGCTCACCTCTCTCCCTGCATGTCCTGTGAGCAGAATAGCTGTGCTCCTCCTCTGGGTTCTCTCATCATATGGCACTGAAGATAGAGGAGGGGGGATTCAGTGGGACACACAGAGCAAGTATGCAGGAGACTGGGGGGGGGGAGATGAGGAGACAGAAAATCAGGAGGGGGCCGGCGGGGAGGAGCGCATCACGAGAGGTCTGACTAAATACAATCTCTTAGCAGCAGGGACCTGATCTACCTGTCAGCTAGCCTTGGTTGACAGGTAGATCGAAGAGGAAGCTGTCATGGGGCCCCCTACTGGCAATGCCTGAATGGTCAGTCCACCCCTGGTGTGCGGCACTTACTATTGCGAGCTGTTTCGGCGGCTGCTGGTGTAGCACCTGCTACACAGCTCGCATACTTCAAAGTCTTGCAGGACGCGGCTGCTAACGGGAACAGAGTTCCTGTTGTGGAAAAAGTACAGGAACTCCGTTCCCATGCGTTCCCGCAGGACTTGAGCCCTGCCTTAGGGTTCTTGGGCTGACAAGTTCACTTTTAAATTGCTTTATGTGACAATATAACAGTAACACACTCACATGGTTAGCAAGACCATCACACATCTGTATATTGGCAGTGTCACCTAGTTTTTTAAGATTGCTTAAACACCAGCAAATCAAAATAATGTTGACGGGAAATATTTGCAGGCACAAACCGGAGTCGCATGGTGTTGAAGCTACATATAGCAACATGTCCTGCCTTGCATAGACCGCATTTATCATCCTGGCTGTTTAATGTCTGAATGGTTGTTTGTTGGAATACAAAGTCATTAGGGCAGTGTACTCGGAATGATTATTAGCATAGAGGCTTGACACAACTTTTTATGGCCTAAAATCTGAATGAATAAGTGCGCAGCTCTTGAAGTAGTCCTATCCACAAGAGTAATGAGATGGCCCCTAGGTGCAATGTGCAATAAATCTTACATAGGCGTGACTCAAATATCGAACACAGCAAGTTTTTTGACAAGCAGGCTGCCTATATCACAAAGCCCCCAAATCTCTCTTAGGTAAGTGGCATGTTGAACAAAGACAGTGGACAGGCTGGGTCAGCTAGACCTGACTTCTCATAGAGGAACACAGATTGAAAGCGTCATAAACTCTACAGTCAGCACAGCAGTAGAAAGCCACTTTGATTTACGTTAACAGCAGGTCACTTGGCTTTCTGTTCCCTTTTCCTTGTAGCAGCCAAATTAGGCTACCCACAGATGTGCAAACTGAAAGAAAACCGTGACGGAGAAAGACAAGGAGGACATAGTCAGCGCTGTAATTATTGGGAGGCACCTACTGGCCTCTTCATAGGGCCACAGGTTAAAGGGAGACCATAGTGTCTTCTCAGCAAATACAAGGGTTCAATCATTGTTGTACATTTTACAATCATTTTTTTTTTAGAACATCATCCTTCTTTCTAGAACAGCTTTTTGCACTGCTTACTGATCTATATTAAGTAACTGTGTGACCAGGCATTGTTCTGACATTTGTTGCTTACAAGTTAAAATCTGTATTTTTTGCTAAAAAATTACTTAGAACCCCTAAACATTGTATATATCATTTTTAGCAGAGATCCTAGAGAATAGAATGGCGGTCATTGCAATATTTTATGTCACATGGTCCTGCACTAGAATTATTGCTCTCGCTCTAAAGATCGGGCGATGCCTCACATGTGTGGTTTGAACACCGCTTACGTATGCGCTCACTTCTGCGCAGGATAAGGTGATTAAAAAAATAAATCTCTTATTTATTTTTAAAATGTCCCTTTAATTCTTTTTTTTTTTTTTATCACTTTTACTCCTAATACAAGGAATGTAAACATCCTTTGTTATAGAAATAAGGATGGCAGGTCCTCTTTATTGAGAGATCTGGGGTCAAAAAGACCCCAGATCTCTCATTTACTTTTAGCAAAAAATAAGTAATTCTGACTTTAAAGCGGAGTTCTACTCAAAAATGGAACTTCCGCTTTAAGGGAAGGTGACCCCCTGACATGCCATATTTGGCATGTCATTTTTTTTGGGGGGGGGGGGGCGGAAAGCTCCCACTTTCTCCCGGTGCACCCCCCCCCCCCCCTCCCTCTCGGCAATAATCTGGGACATGTCAAAAAATATAGCTATGTAGCAACACCCTAAATTATGATACCTTATACCAAAAAATGTGTATGCCTTAGATTAATAAAGAAATTAATAATATATCAAATTTCATAGTATAAAATAAACATTATTCTATCTAATTTATACTATGTAATAGAATATATTATTTATTTTTAATTTCTTGATCTAACACTTACGCACTTGGTATAAGCCATTATAATTTGGGGTGTTATTACACAGCTATTTTTTGTTTTTTTCAATTATATTTGTTGATTTTATAAATTTCCATTAATTGTATTCACTTTACACTGATGGACTTTATTTGTTATGTATGATATGTAAATTATTATACATTTTATGAGCCCTTAAAGCCCTTAAAGGAACCTCTAATTCATAGATATAAGATGACCCCTTTCCAATCTGCAAAATGTTTGCACTGATTTACTGATTACGGTTATTTCTATGTGTACTGGAGGAAATGTCAGGCAGGTGAGTCAATCAGAATAGATTTCAGTAGAAGAATCTCTGCCCACGGTCATTTTGGTGTGGGACTGGTTGCGTTTGGCACTGATGCTTCAGACACAGGTTAAGAATTGTTGGGTGAAAGAAGTGAGAGAGAAGGCGGTCTAATTTTTTTTTTTTAACTCTGAGTAATGCCCTGTACACACGAACGGACATTCCGAAAACAAAGTCCCTTGTTTTTTTTCCGACGGATGTTGGCTCAAACTTGTCTTGCATACACACGGTCACACAAAATTGGTCGGAAATTCCGAACGTCAAGAACACCGTGACGTACAAGACGTACGACGAGCCGAGAAAAATGAAGTTCAATAGCCACTGCTGCTCTTCTACTTGATTCCGAGCATGCGTGGCACTTTGTGTGTCGGAATTGTGTACACACGATCGGAATTTGCACAAACGTATTTTGTTGTCGGAAAATTTGAGAACCAGAACCCAAATTTTGTGCGATGGAAATTTCGATGGAAACTGTCCGATGAATTTCCGACAACAAGCTCCGATCGCACATTTTACGGCGGAAAGTCCGACTGTGTGTACGGGCATTAGTCTCAATTTGGGGGGGTCCCATGGCTCAGGGCTGGGCCCACACTTCACTTGGTTGTATGGTAATGGAATGTGTATTTTTTCATATTTTCATTATTTATGTAAGCAATGAAAACCTTTGCTTGCTATGAAAATGTTAGAAAAAAAACATTTAAGCCCCATACACACGGTCGGATTTTCTGATGGATTCTGTCCTATCGGACAATGTTGTCGGAAATTCCGACCGTGTGTAGGCACCATCGGACATTTTCTATCGGATTGTCCGACGGACAAAGTTGTATCTCCTGCTCTAAAAATTTTCCGACAACAAAGTCCGATCACACCAATTCCGATCGTGTGTAGCGAATTCCGACGGACAAAGTGCCACGCATGCTCAGATCACATTACAAGACCAAAGCTATTGGCTACTAGCCTCTACGTAGTTCCGTCGTAGGCAACAAACGTCACCACGTTCAGAATGATCGGATTTTCCGACAACTTTGTCCGACCGTGTGTATGCAACACCAGTGTCAGACTAAATCCGTCGGACCAAATCCGATGGATTTGGTGGTTGGATTTTCCGACCGTGTGTACGGGGCTTTAGACTTTCTGTGCTAGCTAGATTTAACATGATGGAACTTTAGTAATGTTCACCTACCCCCTGTTAGTTTACCTGCTAATACTTTGTAATATTATTGAATAAGGTAAGTACAGTGCCTTGAAAAAGTATTCGTACCCTTTTCCACATTTTGTCATGCTACAACCAAAAACGCAAATGGATTTTATTAGGATTTTATTTGATAGACCAACACAAAGTGGCACATAAATGTGAAGTGAAAATGATAAATGGTTTTAAATTTTTTTTTACAAATAAATATGTGAAAAGTTTGGTGTGTAATTGTATTCAGCCCCCTTTACTCTGATACCCCTAACTAAAATCTAGTGGAACCAATTGCCTTCGGAAGTCACTTAATTAGTAAATAGAGTCTACCTGTGTGTAATTTAATCTCAGTGTAAACACAGCTGTTCTGTGAGGCCATCAGAGGTTTGTTAGAGAACCTTAGTGAACAATTAGCATCATGAAAGCCAAGGAACACACCAGACAGGTCAGGGATAAAATTGTGGAGAAGTTTTAAAGCAGTGTTAGGTTATAAAAAAATATCCCAATCTTTGAACATCTCACAGAGCACTGTTCAATCCATCATCCGAAAATGGAAAGAGTATGGCACAACTGCAAACCTACCAAGACAGGAGCTACAGAGATCCACAGCTCAGGTGGGAGAATCTGTCCACAGGACAACTATTAGTCGTGCACTCCACAAATCTGGCCTTTATGGATTAGTGAAAAGAAGAAAGCATTGTTGAAAGAAAGGCATAAGAAGTTCTGTTTGCAGTTTGTGAGAAGCCATGTGGGGGACACAGCAAACATGTGGAAGAAGGTGCTCTGGTCAGAAGAGAACAAAATTTTACTTTTTGGCCTAAAAGCAAAACGCTATGTGTGGCGGAAAACTAACACTGCTAGGGTTGCCACCTGTCCGGTTTTGACCCGGACAGTCCGGGTTTTGACACATGTGCCCGGGTTTCCACCCACTGGAAACCCGGGCACACATTCCATCGTCCTCTGGCCAGTGGCAGCCGAATCTCTGTCCCCGGCCGCAGCCGCCGCACCATCTGGAGGGGCTGCGCTGCACTTGTGATCCCGTGCCCGCCTCTATCACTGTTACACAGCATACCGCTCTGATCCAGCGGGTGCCCTGTGATTGGCCGACCGGGCCATGTGCGGGGCGGGCTGGGCGGCAGACATGGGGGTCTGTGAATGGCCCTGAGGAGCTGGTGATGGTCAGTCGTGGAGGCGGGGACGGGGCCGGACTGTGGATTCGATAATCGCGCCTGCTTGCTCCCGGAGTCCTGCCTCACGATGTGTCTCCTGAGGTCTCATCTGCTCTGTCAGCTTACCCCCCCTCCCCTGTGTCACCCCCCCCCCCTCCCCTGTGTCACCCCCTTCCTTTCTGTCACCCCCTCTCCCCTGTGTCACCCCCCCTCCCCCTGTGTCACCCCCTTCCTTTGTGTCACCCCCCGTCCCCTGTCACCCCCCCTCCCCTGTGTCACCCCCCTCCCCTGTGTCACCCCCTTCCTTTGTGTCACCCCCCCCCCCCCCCCCCTGTGTCCCCCCCCTCCCCTCCCCCCCCCTGTGTCACCCCCTTCCTTTGTGTCACCCCCCCCCCCCTGTGTCACCCCCCTCCCCGGTGTCACCCCCCCCTCCCCTGTGTCACCACCCACCCCCTCCCCCTCCTTTGTGTCACCCCTCCCCTGTGTCACCCACCCCCTCCCCCGCCCCCCCCCCCCTTGTGTCACCCCCCCTCCCCTGTGTCACCCCCCTCCCCTGTGTCACCTACCCTCCCTCCACAACACACACCCACACCACACACCCCCACCCCCCCCCAGTGTCACCCCCCCTCCTCCCCCCCCCTGTGTCACCCCCCCCCCTCCCCTGTGTCACCCCCCCTCCCCCCCCCCTCCCCTGTGTCACCCCCCTCCCCTGTGTCACACCCTCCCCTGTGTCCCCCCCCCTTGTGTCACCCCCCCCCCTGTCACCCCCCTCCCCTGTGTCACCCCCCTTCCTTTGTGTCACCCCCCCCCCCTCCCCTGTGTCACCCCCCTCCCCTGTGTCACCCCCCCTCCTCTGTGTCAGCTCCCCAGTCCTCTGTGTCAGCTCTCCTCTTCTCCCCCTCTCTCTCTGTGTCAGCTCTCCTCTTCTCCCCCCCTCTCTCTCTCAGCTCTCTTCTCCCCTCTCTCTCTCTCTCTGTGTCAGCTCTCCTCTTCTCCCCCTCTCTCTCTGTGTCAGCTCTCCTCTTCTCCCCCCTCTCTCTCTCTGTGTCAGCTCTCCTCTCCCCCTCTGTCTCTCTCCGCCCCCCCTCTCTCTCTCTGTGTCAGCTCTCCTCTTCTCCCCCCTCTCCCCTCTCTCTCTCTCTCTGTCTCTCTCTCTCTGTCAGCTCTCCTCTTCTCCCCCCTCTCTCTCTGTGTCAGCTCTCCTCTTCTCCCCCTCTCTCTCTGTGTCAGCTCTCCTCTTCTCCCCCCCCCTCTCTCTCTGTGTCAGCTCTCCTCTTCTCCCCCCTCTCTCTCTGTGTCAGCTCTCCTCTTCTCCCCCCCCTCTCTCTCTGTGCCAGCTCTCCTCTTCTCCCCTCTCTCTCTCTCTCTCTCTCTCTGTCAGCTCTCCTCTTCTCCCCCCTCTCTCTCTGTGTCAGCTCTCCTCTTCTCCCCCCTCTCTCTGTGTCAGCTCTCCTCTTCTCCCCTCTCTCTCTCTCTCTCTTTGTGTCAGCTCTCCTCTTCTCCCCTCTCTCTCTATCTGTGTCAGCTCTCCTCTTCTCCCCTCTCTCTCTATCTGTGTCAGCTCTCCTCTTCTCCCCCCCCTCTCTCTCTGTGTCAGCTCTCCTCTTCTCTCCCCCCCCCTCTCTCTCTCTCTCTCTCTCTCTCTCTCTCTCTCTCTCTATCTCTGTCAGCTCTCCTCTTCTCCCCTCTCTCTCTCTCTCTCTGTCAGCTCTCCTCTTCTCCCCTCTCTCTCTGTCAGCTCTCCTCTTCTCCCCTCTCTCTCTCTGTCAGCTCTCCTCTTCTCCCCTCTCTCTGTGTCAGATCTCCTCTTCTCCCCCCCTCTCTCTCTCTCTCTCTCTCTCTCTCTCTCTCTCTCTCTCTCTGTCAGCTCTCCTCTCTCTCTCTCTCCAGCCCTCTCTCTCTCTGTGTCAGCTCTCCTCTTCTCTCCCCCCTCTCTCTCTCTGTGTCTCTCTCTCTCTCTCTGTCAGCTCTCCTCTTCTCTCTCTCTCTGTCAGCTCTCCTCTTCTCCCCTCTCTCTCTCTCTCTCTCTGTCAGCTCTCTCTCTCTCTCTCTCTCTCTCTCTCTCTCTCTCTGCTCTCCTCTTCTCTCTCTCTCTGTCAGCTCTTCTCTCTCTCTCTCTCTCTGTCAGCTCTCCCTCTCTCTCTCTCTCTCTCTCTCTCTCTCTGTCAGCTCTCTCTCTCTCTCTCTCTCTCTCTCTCTCTGTCAGCTCTCCTCTTCTCTCTCTCTCTGTCAGCTCTCCTCTCTCTCTCTCTCTCTCTCTCTCTCTCTCTCTCTCAGCTCTCCTCTTCTCTCTCTCTCTGTCAGCTCTTCTCTCTCTCTCTCTCTCTCTCTCTCTCTCTCTGTCAGCTCTCCCTCTCTCTCTCTCTCTCTCTCTCTCTCTGTCAGCTCTCTCTCTCTCTCTCTCTCTCTCTCTCTCTCTCTGTCAGCTCTCCTCTTCTCTCTCTCTCTGTCAGCTCTTCTCTCTCTCTCTGTCAGCTCTCTCTCTCTCTCTCTGTCAGCTCTCCCTCTCTCTCTCTCTCTCTCTCTCTCTCTCAGCTCTCCTCTTCTCCCCCCTCTCTCTCTCCTGTCTCATCCCCCCCCCCCTCACCACTTTCCCTCCTCAGGGGATGGGAGCCCCATGAGGATGGCTGTATGGGGCCCCAATAATTGCTAACAGCAGCCCTATGAGTGAGTGCACCACTTCTCCCCAAGGCTCCCCACCCAATGGAAGGAAGGAAAACAGTACTACAGTAGAGGAGCTCCACCCCCAAACTCCAGCTCCCACACTTCCTGGCTCGAATCGGCTCCTCGGTAAGCCAGTCTAATGGGGTCTTTCGGGGAAGGGGACACTGATGGGTGGGTTCCCTGATCTAATCGAGGGGGGACCGATATAAGGGAAGAGGAGTCTGTGGGGAGGGAGGTGGACGGTGTCAGTAGAGCAGAGGACGGTGTCAGTAGAGCAGAGGACGGTACCAGTAGTTACCATCCACGAAAGCGTGACGCATTATTGCTCTCCTCCAGGTCTTTAAAATCCTATAGTGTATACCACAAAAAAATTTACCATGCGCCGATAAAGTGTTCGGGTTTGGCTTGAGGAAAAGGTGGCAACCCTAAACACTGCACATCTCTGTCACATACCTGGTGGTAGAGCCTGATATGCAGAGGACGGCCTGTCTTATACCCAGGGCCGTCTTAACTAGTGATTGGGCCCTGGGCAAAAAAAAATCTTGGGGCCCCCCCATGCAATCTGTCTCTCCACCCCAACATTCTAAAAAACAAAACACGCACGTAAACGTATGTATTGCATTGTATTGTTACTGTACTGTCTGCCCTCATGTTGTAAAGCACTGCACAAACTGTTGGCGCCATATAAATCCTGTATAATAATAATAATAATAATAATAATAATGATGATGATGAGGGAAGAGATAGAGAAGTCCAGGATGATGAGTGGTTGGGGGGGATAGGGGAGTCCAGGATGATTGGGGGGGGATAGGAGTCCAGGATGACACACAGACATTGGGGGGGGGGGGTGTACTTTGAGGTGTTTGTATCATACAGGGCACAGAAAAAAATCAGTACAAGGGACAGTACTTGCACATCCTTCCCCTCCCCCAAAGTAACCATCTATTGGTCACCTCTAGGGATGAGCCGAACACCCCCGGGTTCGGTTCGCACCAGAACCTTCGAACGACCGAAAGTTCGCGCGAATTTTCGAACCCTATACGTTATAATGGACGCGAACGTTCGAAATCAAAAGTGCTAATTACAACGGCCAATATGCATGTTAATGTCATAAAACAGGTTTGGGGACCCGGGTCCTGCCCCAGGGGACATATATCAATGCAAAAAGAACTTTTAAAAACTAACGTTTTTTCGGGAGCAGTCATTTTAATGATGCATAAAGTGAAAAAAAAAAAGTGAAATTTTCCTTTAAATATGGTACCTGGGGGGTGTCTAAAGTATGCCTGTGAAGTAGCATGTGTTTCCCGTGTTTAGAACTGTCCTTGCACAAAATGACATTTGTAAAGTAAAAAAAGAAGCCATTTAAAACCACTTGCGGCTTTAGGTTTGTTCTTAAGTAGAATCTGAACAGGTACATTATGAAGTGTAGCTCCATCCCAAAAAAATCTATTTTTAAGCTTTTTGGAGAACATAGGGAGGGGTTATCACCCCTGTAACATTTGCTGTCTTTGCACATCTGTTCAGAACATGTCACCTCACTTTCCGTCCCAATGACAAATGTTTTTGGAAAAGTGGGGTTTTAATTGAAACAAGGATTGGTGATAAAGTATCAGTAGAGAGGAGATACCTTTTTCCCAAATTAAATCTAACAGGATAGAATTTCCCTTCCTAGGGGTAGATTTCCTCTCACTTCCTGTTTTCTCTTTCCATTTGCAAGTAGGAGTCGTTTGTAAGTTGGATGTTTGAAAGTAGGGGCCTGGCGTATATACTCTGCAGAAATTTGCCCTATTAGATGTTGGTGTAGCCACAAGACTGGTGGGCACAGGAATGGGCCCTGCTATGAGTTAATAGATCAAGATTTGTAATTGCATGCACCTGTTGAACAGGGCAGAAAAATTGGGGGTGGTGGTGGTGGTGGACGGTGTTGCCACAAGACTGTAAGCTCTCACAGTTACTCTTGGTGGGCGCAGGAATGGGCCCTGCTGTGAGTTATTAGATCAAGATTTGTAATTGCAAGCACCTGATGAACAGGGCAGAAAAATTGGGCCTTTGGCGGTGGTGGTGGACGGTGTTGCCACAAGACTGTAGGCCCTCACAGTTACTCTTGGTGGGCGCAGGAATGGGCCCTGTTGTGAGTTATTAGATCAAGATTTGTAATTGCAAGCACCTGATGAACAGGGCAGAAAAATTGGGCCTTTGGCGGTGGTGGTGGACGGTGTTGCCACAAGACTGCAGGCCCTCATAGTTACTCTTGGTGGGGCGCAGGAATGGGCCCTGCTGTGAACTATTAGATCAAGATTTGTAATTACCCGCCCCTGTTAAACAGGGGCTGAAAAATTGTGCCTTAGGCACTGGTGCTGGTGCCACAACACTGCAACCCCTCACAGAGACTGTACTTGGAGCACAGCAGTCACACGTGTTGCGAAGCATTTTTTTAAAAAATTGTAAGTACCCGCCCCTGTTAAACAGGGGCTGAAAAATTGTGCCTTAGGCACTGGTGCTGGTGCCACAACACTGCAACCCGGCCCTCACAGATACTGTACTTGGAGCACAGCAGTCACACGTGTTGCGAAGCATTTTTTTTAAAAATTGTAAGTACCCGCCCCTGTTAAACAGGGGCTGAAAAATTGTGCCTTAGGCACTGGTGCTGGTGCCACAACACTGCAACCCGGCCCTCACAGATACTGTACTTGGAGCACAGCAGTCACACGTGTTGCGAAGCATTTTTTTAAAAAATTGTAAGTACCCGCCCCTGTTAAACAGGGGCTGAAAAATTGTGCCTTAGGCACTGGTGCTGGTGCCACAACACTGCAACCCCTCACAGAGACTGTACTTGGAGCACAGCAGTCACACGTGTTGCGAAGCATTTTTTTAAAAAATTGGAAGTACACGCCCCTGTTAAACAGGGTCTGAAAAATTGTGCCTTAGGCACTGGTGTGGTGGCATGGATCATTGAGGAGGAGGAAGAGGATAGTCAGTGAACATAAGAGGACAGTCACTCAGCATCAGCATAGGCAGTCTTGAAGGGATGTGACATTAAAAATTATTCGGTTATATCCGCCTCAGGTGCCTGGTAGCTGGTGGTGATCCAAGACTGATTCATTTTGATGAATGTCAGTCGATCAACCGAGGCAGTGGACAGGCGCACCCTATGATCAGTCACAAATCCTCCAGCAGCACTGAATGTGCGTTCGGAAAGAACGCTGGAGGCAGGACAGGCCAGTAGCTCAATTGCATACTGTGCAAGCTCTGGCCAGTGATCCATCCTCAGGACCCAGTAAGCCAGAGGATTTTCGGTGGGAAAGGTGTCCAAGTCTGACCTTGCCCCAAGGTATTCCTGCACCATGTATATCAGACGCTGGCGATGGTTGCTGGAACCGATCATACCTTGGGGCTGCGGACTAAAAAATTGTCTGAACGCATCGGTCAGACGTCCACCTTCCCCACCGCTCCTTCTGCCACTGACCGAAGCCTCAGCAACTCGTCGCCCAGGACCAGGAGTTTGTAGCCTCCCAGTTTCTGGGAACACGTTGCACAGACCTTTCTGCAAGGCCTCCCTGAGATGTCTCATCCTCTGCTCCCTCTGCGACGGCAAGATAAGGTCCGCAACCTTACCCTTGTACCGCGGATCAAGGAGAGTGGCCAGCCAGTAATGGTCCCTCTCCTTGATCCGAAGAACACGAGGATCCTTCCGCAGGCTTTGCAGGATCAGGGAGGCCATGCAGCGTAGGTTAGCTGAGGCATTCGGTCCGGAGTCTTCTGGGTCACTGAGGATGACATGATCGCCAGCCACCTCCTCCCAGCCACGTACAAGTCCACTGGTTTGTTGGGACTGTACATCATCCCTAAAAGACTGCTGCTGCTGATGCTGAGTGCCAGGCTCCACCTCCATGCTCACACAATCCTCCTCCTCCTCCTCCTCCTCCTCATCCTCTTCCTGTGTGATGGGTGGGACAGAAGGAACACTGTCCGGATAAAGGGGGCCTTGAGAGGCAAGGAAGTCCTCCTCTTCCTGCCTCTGTTCTGCCTCAAGTGCCCTGTCCATTATCCCACGCAGCGTATGCTCCAACAGGTGGACAAGAGGGACAGTGTCACTGATGCATGCACTGTCACTGCTCACCATCCTCGTGGCCTCCTCAAATGGTGAGAGGACAGTGCATGCATCCCTGATCATGCTCCACTGACGTGGGGAAAAAAAACCAAGCTCCCCTGACCCTGTCCTGGTGCCGTAGTCGCAAAGGTACTCATTGATGGCCCTCTGCTGCGTGTGCAGTCGCTGCAGCATGGCCAACGTTGAGTTCCACCTGGTGGGCATGTCACATATTAGGCGGTTCTTGGGCAGGTTCAGCTCCTTTTGCAGCTCAGTCAGCCGAGCACTGGCATTATAAGATCGGCGGAAATGCACACAGACTTTCCTGGCCTGCCTCAGGACATCCTGTAAGCCTGGGAACCTGCCCAAGAACCGCTGCACCACCAGGTTGAGGACGTGAGCCATGTAGGGCACATGGGTGAGCTGCCCCTGTCGCAGGGCGGAGAGGAGGTTGGTGCCATTGTCAGAAACGACCATTCCTGGCTTAAGCTGACGTGGCGTCAACCACCTCTCGGCCTGCCCCTGCAGAGCTGCCAGAACCTCTGGCCCAGTGTGGCTCCTGTCCCCCAAACACACCAGCGCAAGCACGGCATGGCATCTTTTTGCCTGCGTACTTGCGTAGCCCCTTGTACGCCTACGGAGCACCGCTGGTTCCAAGGACAGAGCACTGGAGGAAGAAGAAGAGGAGGGGGTGGAGGAGAGAGGTGTGTCACAACCAGTAGCAGTAGTCGCGTTTTGGAGGCGTGGTGGCGGAACAACCTCCAACACTACTGCACCTTGTCCTGCATCCCTCCCAGCTGCCAATAGAGTGACCCAATGGGCCGTGAAAGAAAGGTACCGTCCCTGTCCATGCCTGCTGGACCATGAGTCAGCGGTAATATGCACCTTACCGCTGACCGCCCTGTCCAGCGAGGCATGGACATTGCCCTCCACATGCCGGTAGAGAGACGGAATCGCCTTCCGCGAGAAAAAGTGGCGTTTGGGAACCTGCCACTGAGGAACCGCACATTGAACAAACTCACGGAAGGGGGCCGAGTCTACCAACTGAAAAGGCAGCAGTTGAAGTGCTAGCAATTTAGCAAGGCTAGCATTCAACCGCTGGGCATGTGGATGGCTGGGAGTGTACTTCTTTCGACGGTCCAGCAGCTGGGGCAGGGAAATTTGCCTGCTGCAATCGGACGTCGGTGTACTGCAAGTACTTGGTTGTGACACACCTAATTCTACACCTTCAGTCCTCTCAGAGCAGCTTTCAGAGAGGACTGAAGGTGTAGTGGGGATGGAGATCCCAGCTGAGGAGGAGCAAGGAGAGGTCCGCTTAGTTCTTTGGTGTGGGTCTTTTATGTGTGCCTGCCAACGAGCTGCATGGCAGGTCGCCATATGTCTGGTCATGCTTGTCGTGCCCAAGCGGCTGATGTTTTGGCCACGCGAGATACGCTTGAGACAAATATTGCAAATAGCAGTGGTGCGATCTGCTGCACTCGTCTCAAAAAAGGCCCACACCAAAGAACTTTTCTGATAACGTGCAGAGGCAGCGCCCTGCACAGGCGGAGCTCTGCGGTGTTGTACAGTTGCTGTGCTGGCCTCTACCTGGCCTCCATGGGGCATCCTGCCTCGTTGGACATGTGACGCCGCATCCTCCTCCTCCTCGTCCTCCTCCTCATCCTCTCTCCCTTGAGGCACCCACGTGGAGTCAGTGACCTCATCATCCCCTCCCTCTTCACCACTAGAGCAAACCTGGCAGTAAGCTGCAGCTGGTGGAACAGTACTGCCAGATTCCTCAAGCTGGGTATCGTCATCCGAGCCTTCGAATCGTTGGGCATCCTCCTGGAGCATGTACCCAACACTGTGCTCAAAGAGTTCGGGGGACTCCTCAGGAGGACATGGTGGGTCTAGGGAAGGGGTGGCTGATGATGCTCTGTCAGTACCCTGAGCCTGGGTGAGAGAGGATGAGGAGGATGAGGAGGGCTTGGTCATCCATTCTACCAAGCCTTCAGCATGATGCGGCTCCACATGTCCAGCTGCCGAAAACAAAGACGCGCGTGTCCCATGGCCACGTGCTGATGACGATGCACGACCACGTCCACGTCCACGGCCACGTCCACTAGAAACAGAGCCTGCCTGCCCTGTGTTCTTGGCTCTGCACGCTCTGCCTCCCCTTGGCGGTCTTCCAGCCATTGTAGTCGGTAGTCCTGTGGGTGCTGCTGAGAAGAATATATAGGAGCTCTGTGTGATGCCACTAACACACTAGAAGTCCTATGGGTGCTTCTGCAAAGAAAATAGAGGAGCTCTGTGTGATGCCACTAACACACTAGAAGTCCTGTGGGTGCTGCTGAGAAGAAAATATAGGAGCTCTGTGTGATGCCACTAACACACTAGAAGTCCTATGGGTGCTTCTGCAAAGAAAATAGAGGAGCTCTGTGTGATGCCACTAACACACTAGAAGTCCTGTGGGTGCTTCTGCAAAGAAAATAGAGGAGCTCTGTGTGATGCCACTAACACACTAGAAGTCCTGTGGGTGCTGCTGAGAAGAAAATATAGGAGCTCTGTGTGATGCCACTAACACACTAGAAGTCCTATGGGTGCTTCTGCAAAGAAAATAGAGGAGCTCTGTGTGATGCCACTAACACACTAGAAGTCCTGTGGGTGCTGCTGAGAAGAAAATATAGGAGCTCTGTGTGATGCCACTAACACACTAGAAGTCCTATGGGTGCTTCTGCAAAGAAAATAGAGGAGCTCTGTGTGATGCCACTAACACACTAGAAGTCCTGTGGGTGCTGCTGAGAAGAAAATATAGGAGCTCTGTGTGATGCCACTAACACACTAGAAGTCCTATGGGTGCTTCTGCAAAGAAAATAGAGGAGCTCTGTGTGATGCCACTAACACACTAGAAGTCCTGTGGGTGCTGCTGAGAAGAAAATATAGGAGCTCTGTGTGATGCCACTAACACACTAGAAGTCCTATGGGTGCTTCTGCAAAGAAAATAGAGGAGCTCTGTGTGATGCCACTAACACACTAGAAGTCCTGTGGGTGCTGCTGAGAAGAAAATATAGGAGCTCTGTGTGATGCCACTAACACACTAGAAGTCCTATGGGTGCTTCTGCAAAGAAAATAGAGGAGCTCTGTGTGATGCCACTAACACACTAGAAGTCCTGTGGGTGCTGCTGAGAAGAAAATATAGGAGCTCTGTGTGATGCCACTAACACACTAGAAGTCCTATGGGTGCTTCTGCAAAGAAAATAGAGGAGCTCTGTGTGATGCCACTAACACACTAGAAGTCCTGTGGGTGCTTCTGCAAAGAAAATAGAGGAGCTCTGTGTGATGCCACTAACACACTAGAAGTCCTATGGGTGCTTCTGCAAAGAAAATAGAGGAGCTCTGTGTGATGCCACTAACACACTAGAAGTCCTGTGGGTGCTTCTGCAAAGAAAATAGAGGAGCTATGTGTGATGCCACTAACACACTAGAAGTCCTATGGGTGCTTCTGCAAAGAAAATAGAGGAGCTCTGTGTGATGCCACTAACACACTAGAAGTCCTGTGGGTGCTTCTGCAAAGAAAATAGAGGAGCTCTGTGTGATGCCACTAACACACTAGAAGTCCTGTGGGTGCTTCTGCAAAGAAAATAGAGGAGCTCTGTGTGATGCCACTAACACACTAGAAGTCCTGTGGGTGCTGCTGAGAAGAATATATAGGAGCTCTGTGTGATGCCACTAACACACTAGAAGTCCTATGGGTGCTTCTGCAAAGAAAATAGAGGAGCTCTGTGTGATGGGACTAACACACTTCAAGTGCTATAGGTGCTTCTGTGAAGAAAATAAAGGTCTGTGTGATGGGACTAACACACTTCAAGTGCTATAGGTGCTTCTGGGAACAAAATATAGCTCTGTGTGTGTGATGGGACTAACACACTTCAAGTCCTATAGGTGCTTCTGGGAAGAAAATATAGCTCTGTGTCTGTGATGGGACTAACACACTTCAAGTCCTATAGGTGCTTCTGGAACAAAATATAGATCTGTGTGTGTGATGGGACTAACACACTTCAAGTCCTATAGGTGCTTCTGGGAAGAAAATATAGCTCTGTGTGTGTGATGGGACTAACACACTTCAAGTCCTATAGGTGCTTCTGGGAACAAAATATAGCTCTGTGTGTGTGATGGGACTAACACACTTCAAGTCCTATAGGTGCTTCTGGGAAGAAAATATAGCTCTGTGTGTGTGATGGGACTAACACACTTCAAGTCCTATAGGTGCTTCTGGGAACAAAATATAGCTCTGTGTGTGTGATGGGACTAACACACTTCAAGTCCTATAGGTGCTTCTGGGAACAAAATATAGCTCTGTGTCTGTGATGGGACTAACACACTTCAAGTGCTATAGGTGCTTCTGGGAACAAAATATAGCTCTGTGTGTGTGATGGGACTAACACACTTCAAGTCCTATAGGTGCTTCTGGGAAGAAAATATAGCTCTGTGTGTGTGATGGGACTAACACACTTCAAGTCCTATAGGTGCTTCTGGGGAAGAAAATATAGCTCTGTGTGTGTGATGGGACTAACACACTTCAAGTCCTATAGGTGCTTCTGGGAACAAAATATAGCACTGTGTGTGTGATGGGACTAACACACTTCAAGTCCTATAGGTGCTTCTGGGAACAAAAATATAGCTCTGTGTGTGTGATGGGACTAACACACACTTCAAGTCCTATAGGTGCTTCTGGGAAGAAAATATAGCTCTGTGTGTGTGATGGGACTAACACACTTCAAGTCCTATAGGTGCTTCTGGGAACAAAATATAGGAGCTCTGCCTGCCTGCCACGAACACACTACAAGTCCTATAGGTGCTTCTGGTAACAAAATATAGGAGCTCTGCCTGCCACGAACACACTACAAGTCCTATAGGTGCTTCTGGGAACAAAATATAGGAGCTCTGCCTGCCTGCCACGAACACACTACAAGTCCTATAGGTGCTTCTGGGAACAAAATATAGGAGCTCTGCCTGCCTGCCACGAACACACTACAAGTCCTATAGGTGCTTCTGGTAACAAAATATAGGAGCTCTGCCTGCCTGCCACGAACACACTACAAGTCCTATAGGTGCTTCTGGTAACAAAATATAGGAGCTCTGCCTGCCTGCCACGAACACACTACAAGCCCCTCTTTCTCAATCAATCTTTGTAACTGAATCTATCTAACTCAATCTCTGTAAGTAAATCTCTCTAACTATCTAAATGCAGCAGAGTGTCACAGAATCAGCCTGCTCAATCTGCGCCGGAACAGCATGTGACCGGCGCAGACGGCGTGGCGGCCTTTTATAGGGGGGGGGGCGTGTACTACAGCCCCTGAGCTGTAATTGGCTACAGGCGTCCTGCCTGTAGCCAATTATGGCTCTTCGAGTTTCCGGGGCTGTGATTGGCCAAGCATGCGGGGTCACAGTGCATGCTTGGCCAATCATCAGCCAGCAATGCACTGCGCCGGCCGCGCCGGCCGCAATGCATTGTGGGGCCGCTCGCATCACACGAACGTGATGCGAGCGGCCAAAATAGTTCTGGGCTCGCCGAGCGAGCGAACGCCCGGTGCTCGATGCGAACGTGGGTTCGCATCGAGCACCGGGCCCATCCCTAGTCACCTCTGCACATCACTTTGTTTACCACTGCTCCCTCATCCACAGCTCACCTCTGTACCCCTGTCCACCCACAGCTCACCTCTGTACCCCTGTCCACCCACAGCTCACCTCTGTACCCCTGTCCACCCACAGCTCACCTCTGTACCCCTGTCCACCCACAGCTCACCTCTGTACCCCTGTCCACCCACAGCTCACCTCTGTACTCCACACTCACGTCTGTACCCCTCCATCCACAGCTCACTTCTGTATTCCCTGTCTACCTCTGCCCCCCCCCCCCTCATTCACAGCTCACCTCTTCACCCCTCTATCCACAGCTCACTTCTGTATCCCTCTATCCACAGCTCACTTCTGTATCCCCTGTCTACCTCTGCCCCCCCCCTCATTCACAGCTCACCTCTTCACCCCTCTATCCACAGCTCACTTCTGTATCCCTCTATCCACAGCTCACTTCTGTATCCCCCATCCACCTCTGTACCCCCCATGTCCACCTCTACATCTTTCTGTACACCATTGTACCCCCCATCCACCTCTATGTTCACCTCTATACCCCCCCTCCACCTCTGTACCCCCCCATGTCTACCTCTATATCCTTCCGTCCACCTCTGTACCCCCCATCCATGTTCACCTCTATATCTTTCCGTCCACCTCTGTACCCCCCCCCCCGTATCCACCTTTGTACACCCATCCACATCTGTAGTACCCCACATCCATGTTTAACTCTGCATCCCCCCATCCACGTTCAGCGGAGACTAGAGCGGAGTCAAGGTGCAGGCCGGGTCAGTAACAGGCTGGCAGCAAAGTAGCAGAGGGAGCAGGCAGGTGCAGAGTCTGAGACAACCCGGGGTCAGATGCAGGAAGATAGCATCAATCATATATACATAATTGCATATTAAAAAAATATGAAATTACAAAAATTTGTCAGCAATCATTCAAACCAACAATGAACAAAATAAATTGAATAAACTCATAAATGTGTCTTTCAAAGAAAATATATAATGTGTGCTTATTATACTTCTTCCAACCACCAATCATGTGTATACATCTACTTGATTTGAAAATATTACCTTTGTCACAGGGTCACATGACTTCATCAGGGGGAAGGCATTCCCCTGAAAGATTCCCCCCCTGATGAAGTCACGTGACCATGTGACAAAACGTGTGGGGACCGGGTTTGGATGACGTTATCACGCAAGGTGGTTTGAATACAGCTTCCTTTGTAACTATACATGTTGGTGTGTTTGAAAAGCTATACTGCTGCATATGCTTATTATTGTTTGGTGCAACTTAACTTGTTTTCAAACTGGGATTGCCATAAATGTGGTTTTAAAGTTATTACACGATTAAGTACTTTTCCTATGAGGTTGGCTTAAAGAGACAGTGTCTGGAAAATTGTAAAGTAAACCTTGCTGCAAAAGGAGTGTATCCAGCTTAAAGTGGAACTTTACCATAACAACTTGTTAGAAAATAATGTTGTTTAGCAAGGAACATACATTTTATATTAATAATGATGCTACCAAAAGTAGTGTGTGCTGTTTATTGCCTCCAACATTGCTCCTGTTTCTTCCTGCTGAAGGCTGATATTTTGCTTAAAGTGGTGTTGCCACCAAAAAAAAAAAAAAAAAAAAAATTGCTTAAAAATCATAAAAAAAAAATAAAATAATTGGAATTTTTTTTTTTAACTCACCTCTAAATGCCTGTTGCTAGGGGTCCCTCGTAGTCTGCCACCTTCAGTGCCCAGGCACTGACATCACTTCCCCTCGGCGCCGCATCATCTGGGACCTGTCACGTGTCCCAGATGACTGAGCGTTGTATCACTGTGCATGCGCAGTGGGTGCCCGGCTGTGAAGCCACAGCTGGGTGCCCACAGTAAGAATGCCGGCGCCGTGAGCGGAGCAGGGAACGAGGGGGGGCTTCGTTCCCCCGCATCGCTGGACCCTGGGACAGGTAAGTGTCCGATTATTAAAAGTCAGCAGCTGCAGTATTTGTAGCTGCTGACTTTTAAAACATTTTTTTTAGGGGGCACCCCTCTTTAAAGTGGTTGTAAACACCAATCATGAAATTTAAACTTTAAATAACATATCTGCAGTGTTTACTTTTCTCTCTCCAAAGCTCTAAGTGTCGTGTCTCTCTGGTGCTTCATTCCTTTCTTATCAGCATGAGTCACTTCTGAGAACTTCTCCAACACAGGAGATAACAGTAGCTGAAAATTTGTGTCGGGGAGGGTGCTTAGAGGAATATAAACAGGGAGCTTGTCTATTCAGACTACAGCTCTGCATGTTCCTTCCTTCTTCTGCCTATGTGGAGAGGGGGGTGTGTCCCTTTTCCTATAATCAGTTCTCACACAGTGTAAGTGCAGTCTCTCCATCCTTCCCTATGTAATGCTGAAAGATGAAGAAAGATATTTAACATGATCTGCACTTTGGAAAGTGTAGAAAGTGGAGGACAGCAGATATACACGTAAAACTTATGTAGGAGGATTTGTTTCATCTCTGTGTATCATCTGAGGTTATTCACTTCACTGGGTATATGTGAGGGTTTACATCCACTTTAAGCCCAGAGCCCCTAAGCAGTAGTAAATCATAAAGCAGAACTAAACCCATCAATTTAGCATTTTCAAAAAATGGATACATTCCTGGAATCCTGCGATTGCTAACTGTCACGTTTTGCTTTTTGCCCTCAACCAAACTGTCAAACCATCAAATGACTGGTGTCATAACTGATCACATGTGCACCGCCATAGCAGTTGCAGATCAAACAGAAGCAGCGTCCTTGGCTATAAATGATAGGAGGGTTTAATTTAATTCCACTTTAAGGCTGTCAACAGATCGGCCTCTACAAATTCAGCAGTGCTTTAAATAGAGAGCAACTGAGCATGTGCAGAGCAGGGTGAGACAATGTATTACTGGATTTTAAACAGCATAGACACTTATTGTTCATATTTTATATAGCTATACCTGCAAAAGGGGCCAGCTGGAAGTGATCTAGCAGGACTTAATTTTCTGGCTAAAGCTCCACTATAAGGATTCTAATAGGAGCTGAAAAATATTTAAGGACCATTATAAAGGGGAGACGTGTGCTTTTTTGATCTTGCATTCAGTTGGGGGTCAAAGCTATCAGGTGAGAGTACATCCGGTGAAGGGCAGCACTGTGGTGTATAAAGTGGATGCATGCACTGCATTGGTGGTTGGGAGAAGCATAGAAGGAACTATTGAAGAGACGGTCAATGTTGGTTTGAATGATTGCTCACAAACTTTTGTAATTTCATTTTTATTTATCTTCATATGCATTTATGAATATATGATTGATGCAATATTAGTTTGATTTTACACTAGGGGATGAATAACATCACACCTAGGGCTTGATCTACTAAAGGCAAATAGACTGTGGACTTTACAAAGTGCAGTTGCTCTCTACAAGAGCATTTTCTCCAGAGCTTAGTAAATGAGGAGGCACTGATTGGCAGCACTAATTGGCACTGATTGACAGAACTGATTGGCACTGATAGGTGGCACTGATTGACAACACTGATTGACACTGATTGACAGCACTGATTTGCAGCACTGATGGGGAGGCCCTGATAGGCTGTACTGATGAGGCGGCACTGGTGGGCACTGATGATAAAGCACTGATGAGGCTGCACTGATATGCGGCACTCATGGGCACTGATAGGTGGTACTGATGAAGCAACACCGATAAGCACTGATTGGCATCACTGATGGGCACTGATTGGCAGCATTGATGGGCACTAATTGGCACTGATTGGCAGCACTGTTGGGCACTGATTGACAGTACTGATTGACACTGACAGCACTAATTGGCACTGATTGGCACTGATAGGCAGCACTGATGGGTACTGATGAGGCGGCACCGGTGGGCACTAATGAGAAAGCACTGATGAGGCTGCACTGATATGCGGCACTAATAGGTGGCACTGATGAGGCGACACCGATGAGCACTGATTGGCATCACTGATGGGCACTGATTTTCAGCATTATTGGTAACTGGTAGGCAGTGCTGATGGGCACTGTTGGGGCTGCACTGAAAATCAGGACACTAATGATCAGTGCCCAGTGCACATGATTGGATGATGGAAGTCAGCAGAGCTTCTGCTCCTTTACTAAGCTCTAGAGCAGGGATATGCAATTAGCGCACCTCCAGCTGTTGCAAAACTACAAGTCCCATCATGCCTCTGCCTCTGGGTTTCATGCTTGTGGCTGTCAGAGTCTTGCTATGCCTCATGGGACTTGTAGTTCTGCAACAGCTGGAAGTCTGCACTTAGTAAATCCACCCCATGGCATGTCCCTGTCTTCTGTAGTAAAACATTCTTTTTTTTTTTTTTTCCTGGTCATAACTCCACTTTAAATGCAGTAGCAGTGTTAAAGAGCGTAGTTTCCTGGATGGCATCAGTATGATGATAACCGCTTCCCGACCGGCCACTGCATATATACGTCAGCAGAATGGCACGGGCAGGCAGAATCACGTACCTGTACGTGATCGTGCATGTGCCTGCCCGTGGGTCGCGCGCGCGCCGCTAGCGGTGCGCTCGCGACCCGGTCGGGAGCTCCGTGACCCCGGCCCGCGGGACCAGCGGACCCGATCGCCGCTGGTATCCCGCGATCGGGTTACGGAGCTGAAGAACGGGGAGAGGTCTATGTAAACAAACCTCTCCCCGCGCTTCCTACACTGACTGTCAGTGATCGGCGGTTCCCTGTCATCGGGAACGCCAATCAATGACGTCAGACGTACAGCCACGCCCCCCTACTGTAAAAAAAAACACAACACGTCACACTGACTCCTCCCCGCCCCCTAGTGGTTAACCCCCTAACTACAACTGTCATTTACATAGGAATCAGTGCTATTTAAATAGCAGTGATTGCTGTATAAATGACAAATGTCCCAAAAATGTGTCAAAAATGTCCGATGTGTCCGCCAAAATGTCGCAGTCACAATAAAAATCGCTGATCGCCGCCATTACTAATAAAAAAAAAAATATTAATAAAAATGCTATAAAACTATCCCCTATTTTGTAAACGCTATAACTTTTGCGCAAACTAATCAATAATCGCTAATTGCAATTTTTTTTTTACCAAAAATATGTAGAAGAATACGTATCGGCCTAAACTGAGGAAAAAAAAATTTTTTTTATATATTTTTTGGGGATATTTATTATAGCAAAAAGTAAAAAATATTGCATTTTTTTCAAATTGTCGCTCTATTTTTGTTTATAGCGCAAAAAATAAAAACCGCAGGGGCGATCAAATACCACCAAAGAAAGCTCTATTTGTGGGAAAAAAAGGACGCCAATTTTGTTTTGGAGCCACGTCGCATGACCGCGCAATTGTTAGTTTAAAGCGACGCAGTGCCGAATTGCAAAAAGGGCCTGGTCCTTTGGCTGCAAATTGGTCCGGGGCTGAAGTGGATAATAACAGCTAATATCCCGAAACGGTGTGTGGAAAGAATGGGGAAGCCACACTGCACACAATGCCATCCTCGTTTTTCCCAAAACTCGCAAGTCAGATTTACATCTTATTTTTGTAGTGTACAGTCAGAGATGGCGTAACACATTTCATTTAACCCCCCTCCACTAGAACACAGCTCAGCTTTAAACACATTAGATTTACTAAAGGCAAATAGACTGTGCACTTTGCAAAGTGCAGTTGCTCCAGAGCTTAGTAAATAAGCAGAAGCCTTTTTTGTTTGTTTGTTTTTTTTCCTTACATGTGATTGGGTATTCTTTGCAAAGTGAAATTTTATCTCATTTACTAAGCTCTGGGGCAACGGCACTTTGCTAAGTGCACAGTCTATTTTCCTTTAGTAAGTCAACCTCATTATTACAAAGCACAGAAAGTTAGATCCCATGCAGAGGGGGTAGTAAGAGTATCAAAAAATTGTACTTTGCAGAGTTTGAAAATCCTCACCCAAAAGGAAAAGTTCTGCTTTATGTCCTCCTCCCCTCTCCTCTACCACAATTGGCACGTTATATTTTTTAGGGGGAGTGTGAGGCTGGTGAAGCGTGGTGCGGTGGTAAGACTGCCCAACCAGGAACACTCACGGTTTTAGCAACATGATTAAAGCAGTTTTCAGCTGAACTGACAACATCTGTTGAGAGGAGCAGAATGCGACCCTGCGCTTTCCCTACTCGTCAGGAATCTCTCCCTACTACTAGTACCTAATGGTTCCTAACAGGCGGGGTACCTTTCACTACACTACCCATTTGCAGAAAACCACACCAAGCCTTGGAGCCGAGGCCCTAAAAGGCTCTGCCAGACCCAAGATGGCCACCAGAGTCCCATGGAGTGACTGCATCCAACCAGATTACTTCCCCAGTGACCCAGGAATCCATAAAGGAACCATGTTCCTCATGACTTCCTCTCCCGCTATGGTTGAGCGCCACCTGCAGTAGAGAAAGTAAACTGCAGTTAACTGCACCTGCCTGTACCTGCTTTTGACAGGTACCCGCTCCCACTTCCACTTGGAATGCCTAGGCAATTTAAGAGGAAGTTTGGCCCCAGCTCTTTTTGCTCACCCTTCTGGGACACTTCACAGGTCCCACAAAATCTGTGGGATCATTCACACAGTGCAGCCCGCGCATGCCCAGTGGGAAGCCAGCTGTGAAGCCCCAAGGAGTCACATCCGGATTCCCACAGTAAACATGCTGGCGCCGGGGATCCAAAAGACTGAAAAAGAACTAGACCGGGTGAGGACGGCGCTGAATGCCTGGACAGGTAAATGTCCTTTTATATAAAGTCAGCAGATGCTGTATTTGTTTTTAGACATGTGCACTGACAAAAAATTTCATTATTTTTTTGCTTTTTTTTTTGGAAATTTTGAAATTTGAAAATTTGAAAATTCGGAAATTAGAACTTTTGGAAATTTCCAAATTTCGAATTTTCAAATCCCAAATTTCCGAAATTCCGAATTTTCAAATTTCGGAATTTTAGAATTTTCAAATTTTGGGATTTTTAGGAATTCACAAATTCGGAAATTCAGAAATGTGAAAATCTGAAAAAAAAAAGAAAATCAGTAAAATTCGAAATAATAACTAACTAATAATAACTATTCAATTATAGGTATTGGAATTTCCTTTCAAATTTGGCTGTTTGTGAACGCAAACGAATACAAATTTTATCTGAAGTTACAAATTATCCTTAATAACGAATGCTGCAATTAAACAAATGGAATGGAACAAATTAATAATAAATAATAATAATAATAAGGTTTTATTATTATTGTTATTTTATTATTATTATTAGATCGCTACGTTCCATTCGTTTAGATACGGCATCCATTATTTCAGATAATTCGTGACATCGGATAAATTCATACTCATTACATTCACTAAAAGACAAATTTGAAAGGAAATCACAATACATATACAATAAAGATATGTGTTTACAATTATATATAATTTAATATTTATTATTAGTAAGTTGTTATTTCAGATTTTCAGGTTTTCGATTTTCATTCTTTTGAATGTTCAGATTTTCATTCTTATTTTTGGATTTTCGAATTTCTGAAATTTCTAATTTTTCAATTTACGAATTTTCGGAAATTAGAAAATTTGGAAATTCGGAAATTTGAAAATTTGGAAATTCGGAATTTCTGAAATTGAAAAATTCGGAAATTTAGAAATTAACCTCCCTGGCGGTGTTCCCGAGTCTGGCTCGGGTTGAGTTTTTTCTACCAGGAGCGGTAACCCCGAGCCAGACTCGGGCTTGCGTTGCAGGATACAGGGGGAAGTTATTTACCTTTTCCCCTGGATCCTGCAATGTCTCCCCGCTGTGTGAGCGAGCCGTCCGCTCGCTCGATTCACACAGTGCCCGAGTGCCGCTGATCTCCGTTCCCTGCGACGTTCCGATGCACGGGAACGGAGATCGGCGCCAAATTCAAAAAAGTTTAAAAACACAACACACATACAGTACTGTAATCTTACAGATTACAGTACTGTATACAAAAAATACACATCCCCTTTGTCCCTAGTGGTCTGCCCAGTGCCCTGCATGTCATTTTATATAATAAAAAGATTTTTTTCTGCCTGGAAACTGAGATTGTCCATAGCAACCAAAAAGTGTCCCTTTATGTCAAAAGTGGTTTTAGACCAGATAGAAAACAACGATAATAAATTAGAATCACAATTTATCATCAAACACTAAATCTAATGACAGCGACTATTCTGCAACTGAGCAAATTTCAGTGTTTTTGATTTGATTACATTATTGAATCATTTTTATATATATTTTTATTATATTATAATTTATGATTTTGTGTTTCAAACTTTATCATACCCGGGATGTCTACTAGACTCTGGTTCGGACAGATTTAAGTGAGTTATTCATAAGAATTGCAGCCTACAATATAAAAACGCCAAAATTTCCATGCAAAATAATTGTACCGATTTCAGCACTAAATTCCGGACAGAATCATACCGCCAGGGAGGTTAACAAATTTGTCAAAATTTGTAAAATTAATTCAGAACTGAATGAATTGCACATGTCTATTTTTTATTTTTTACTAAAGCCCACCTAGACTGAAACGCGTCAACGTTTGTGCATTGTTCTCTTTATCTGGATGGATTTGAAGTAAATAAAGAAGATTTTATACAGGTGATGTGCATTGTTGCTGACCTCTTTCTGGAAGATAGTTTGAGGGTGTTTACAGCTGGAGTCTGAGCACAGGTATTGCATCGCTCCCAACTGTCCCGGATTTCGAGGGACTGTCCCTGATTTGGAACAATGTCCCTCTGTCCCTCTTTCCTCCTCATTTGTCCCTCATTTTGGTCTGATCTATATAGATGTATATAAAATTCACTATTTATCTATCAAAAAGTGTTTTCCAGTGCTAAACCTTCATTTGATTTATAAATTGCTAAATCCAATATAAAGGAATAGTAATGGTATAAAAAAAAAGCACTTGTGGGTTTAAACAATCTTTTTTATTTATTTTTTAAATCCTCCATTAAGGGGGCATGGCAAGGGGTGTGTCCTATGCCTACATACTTTTGCTAGTAGGTGCCCCTCATTCTCATCTCAAAAAAGTTGGGAGGTATGGTATTGTTGTTCCAGGTTTGCAAGACAAAAGGGTAGACGCATCACACTTTCATTTTTAGTTCCTTCTGCCACACCTAATTCTCTCACAACCTAACCTCCCATGATACTCCATGCAGATATAAAATATACAAAAAATATTGCAGCTCTGTACTTATTATTACATTATTAAATTATATACGTCTCTTGCAAACAGTGTAAGTACCTGAAATTGACGTGGTATCAGCATCTTGCAATCCCCTGTACAGGGAGAGGGAGAAGCAATACCAGGGGTCTTTCAGCTGCATGACATGCTGATAGGAGGAGGGAGCAGAGTGACGGAGATATGCTTCTTTTCCACTCACAGGCTGGGGGAGGGTCAAGACCTGTAAGTATTATATAGCTGCAGCAGATACAAATCAGGTCTTCATCCTTGCCAGACAGGCTATGGAACTGGAGGGACAGAAATGTGATCCTTTGGCAAGAGAGACAGCTTCATTATATGTATTTTAGCTATATAGAGAGACAGCTTCATTATATGTATTTTAGCTATATATTAAGATGTTTGCCTGGAGTTCAAATTGAAATCTATCACCCTGTGCTGCCCCAACGGGGCATAGAATTTATATAGATTGTTTTCCTAACCATTTTCTATGGACGTTTTATATTTAGTTCACATGCTGCCATCTAGTGACCTTTTGTGGTAATGCACTTGTTTTCTTATGTTCTTTTTTCCTTATGTTATGACACACTTCCTTTATATGTAATGCTCCACCCTTCTTCCTGTTATTCTACTTCCTGTGTCACAGATGCAGCTAACAAGCCACATGTAGCAGGGCACATGTATTCTGCATTGTAAGCTACAGACAATATCATCTTTTGACCGCATAAATACTACAACCTATTCATCTTTTTGTATCCTGTCATCTGCTGTAACCCGATGTTCAGAATAAAAGCACCTTTGTGGATGGAATCGGTATTTGGTGAGTTCAAGCTATCTGATGAGTGATTATATCTTATACAGGCTAGGCATAGAGGTCTCACACAGGATAGTCTCTTCACAACAATCAGAGTCAGAATACACCTCTAATATTTCCAAGGCATAGGGGTTAATTTATATGGAGCACTCTGCAAGGTGCCCCAGAGCCTAGCAAGTGAGCAGAAGCTCTGCTGACTTCCATCATCCAATCATGTGCAAGCAAAAATGCTGTTTTTTTGTCATTTTCCTTGCATGTGATTGGGTACCCTATTTACTAAGGGTACTCTTTGCAAAGTGTACAGTCTATTTGACTTTAGTAAATCAACCCCAAAGTGTTTCCTTCATTACTGGAAGAACAATGTACAGCCTCCATCTCCCTCCTCCTCTACAATATTATGTTTATTATAAAAGGACGGGGATGCACAAAAGCTGCAACAAAGATTACATTTTTATCCTTTTTATACACATGAATCTTTATTTTGTATTCTATATGAACAAGGCTAGAGGGACAGAAATACTGACATGATGGGGCTTCAGCTGCACCTCCCCATGTGTGGGATTTAATGCTGTACCTGGATGAACAGGTAGAAGGCTGGGACCTCACTCTGCAGACACAGCCTGATATATATAATATATATATATATATATATATATATATATATATATATATATATATATATATATATATATATATATCTATCAGGCTGTGTAATGTCTGCAGAGTGAGGTCCCAGCCTTCTACCTGTTCATCCAGGTACAGCATTAAATCCCACACATGGGGAGGTATATATATATATATATATATATATATATATATATATATATATATATATATTCACACAACCCACACACATGACTTCCTATTCCCAGGAAAAATGTTGCTCATTTCAATACTAAGCTGACTTAAAGGTGGGGGCCCACGAGAGACCTCCAAGTAACCTGATGGAATGTGCTGTGACTTACAGCTGAATCTCACTAATCACAGAGCAGAGCCTGAACGTCAGCAGCAAATTCATCCTCACCCAGGCGGACAGAGCACATAAATACTCAGGGCAAGTGCT
Organism: Lithobates sylvaticus; assembly: GCA_028564925.1. Classification (NCBI taxonomy): domain Eukaryota; kingdom Metazoa; phylum Chordata; class Amphibia; order Anura; family Ranidae; genus Lithobates; species Lithobates sylvaticus. Next base: position 744,287,116 of record CM053026.1, on the reverse strand, counting down.
GGCTGATCATTGAGGTCTGCTGGATCCAAGTGGACATCTGCAAGGTAT
>CM053026.1:744242068-744284568 GCA_028564925.1 Lithobates sylvaticus | reverse complement strand
GTGTATATATGTGTGTATATATATATATAGTTTTTTTTTAAACTATATATACATATAGTTATATATATATTATACTGTAAATACATGTTTAATATATGTGTGTGTGTGTGTGCATATATATATATATATATATATATATATATATATATATAATATATATATATATATATATATATATATATATATATATTGTATTTATATGTATATATCTCAAACATACAGTGCATATATTCTGTGACACAGGACTAGGAAAGGCACCCCTTTGGGGATAGGGATTACCCAAACACGAAATTATGTTTCAATCGATGCAGAAAGGGGTTAAGACTCCTTCAGACTGATCTATAGCTTGGCAAATATTTACTTCATTGACATTTAAAGGATTCTGTGGCAGCCGTTCTGAAAATTCCCAATGCCTGCTGATGCAGCTCAGTGGCACAGTGCAGTGTGTTCTGTCCAGCACAGTCAGTTATACTGTGTTGGCTTACCAGCAATCACCTGTCTATCCATGCCCTGCCAGCAGGGGGCGACAGTCCCAACCAGGACACAAAGAGCAGATCTTCACCTTCTTCAGTCCATCCTAGGCTGGACTGCAAGAGGATAAAAAGTAGCACAAAACTGTCTGTGTATTCCCTGAAAATCTTTTTACTACAAGTCCTTTATATTATAATGTTTTGAGTTATTAGACATTTTTAGTTTAATAATGCAGTTTGCCTGAAAATACTTTTAGACATGCCTTTGCCATTATTATATACCGTATATAAGCCGACCTGAATATAAGCCGAGGCACCTAATTTTACCACAAAAAACTGGGAAAACTTATTGACTTGAGTATAAGCCTAGGGCGAGAAATGCGCAGCTACTGTAAGTGGAAAAGAGGGTCAACAATGCCCATTTGCATACCTCACTGTGCCCATTTGCAGCCATAGGTCCCCCGAACTTCAAACTTGGTAGTTAAAGTGGTGTTGCCACCAAAAAAATAAATTTGGCTTAAAAATCTTAAAAAAAAATAAATAAAAATAATTGGAAAAAATTAATATTTTTTACTCATCTCTAAATGCCTGTTGCTAGGGGGTCCCTCGTAGTCTGCCACCTTCATTGCCCGAGCAATGAAATCACTTCCTGTAGGCGCCGCACAGTCATCTGGGACCTGTCATGTGTCCCAGATGATTGAGCGTCGAATCACGGCGCCGCTCGCGCATGCACAGTGGGTGCCCGGCTGTGAAGCCACAGCCAGGTGCCCACATTAAGAATGCCTGCGCCGCGAGCGGAGCGGGGAATGAGGGGGGGGGTCTCGTTCCTCCGCATCGCTGGACCCCGGGACAGGTAAGTGTCCGATTATTAAAAGTCAGCAGCTGCAGTATTTGTAGCTGCTGACTTTTAATTTTTTTTTTTTTTGTGGGCACCCCACTTTAAGGGTTCCTAGATGCCCCCTAGCTGCAGCCATTTGGGGTCTCTGAACCCAAAGGGTCCCGAAATTACATTGCTGCAGATGGACACAGTTGACCGACTTTGGGGCCCCGTATCTCGGGACCACTTGGTGCTAGGAACCCCAAATTTGGTGTGCAAACCCAGTGGAACTAGCACTATAACATATCCAATGAGGTTCCTAGCTCCAAGTGGTCCCGAGATACGGGGCCCCAAATTCGGTTCGGAAAATGTCAAGCACTTTTCTGCAGCAGAGAATGACATTTTCCGAACCGACTATGGGGCCCCGTACATCAGGGCCACTTGGTGCTAGGAACCCCACTGGGTTTTCACACCAAATTTGGGGTTTCCTAGCACCAAGTGGCCCGAGATACAGGGCCCCAAAGTCGGGTCGGAAAATGTCATTCTCTGATGCAGAAAAATGCTTGACTCGAGTATAAGCCGAGGGGGGCATTTTCAGCACACAAAAAATGTGCTGAAAAACTCGGCTTATACTCGAGTATATACGGTACGCACTGTGCTAAAGATTCATAATTGCAATTAAAAGTATTGGCATTGAAAGTATACTCTTTATTGGTTACCCACTATGTCAGGCAGTACAGCCAGCATACATGATGAACAACTCCTGAAATAAGAAATCATTCATCTATAAAGGGCAATAAGTTTGCTTTGAAAACGATTAACAGTAAATGAGGTAAAGCTTCACTTTGCAAAGAATAGTACATGCAAGGAAAAAAAAAATATATGTTTTTGCTTGCACATGATTGGATGGTGGAAGTCAGCAGAGCCTCTGCTCATTTACTAAGCTCTGGAGCAGGGGCGGACTGACAACTCATGGGGCCACCGGGCAATAGGAGATTATGGGGCCACACAGTATACACACACAGTATACACACACACAGTATACACATACATGTTTCTATTGGCTGAGAAGATACTGAAGAGGTGGGGCAGCTATAATCTCTGGATTTTTAGACCAAAAGGATGTCGGTAAGGTACATTTCAGAGACAGATGTAAAAAAAAAACACAGATTTTTACATACTGTCCCTGGTTTTACTGAGGCTGGCAACCCTGATGGGGCTCCCTAGTGGCCCGGGGCCCTCGGGCAGTGCCCGAATGGTCAGTCCGCCCCTGCTCGGGAGCAAATGCCCTTGCAAAGTGCACAGGCTATATGGGGTTGATTTACTAAAGGCAAATTGACTGTGCACTTTGCAATGTCAATTTGCCTTTAGTAAATCAACTCCATATACAGGAAGTCCCCGAGTTACGAACGGGCTAGGGACTGTAGGTTTGTTCTTAAGTCGAATATGTTCGTAAGTCAGAGACTTTGTTTTTTGATGTTTTCCAATGTGCCCGCCGTCAAAAAGTGGCGGCGCAAAAACGGCAGAGACGTCACGCCGTCTTCCGTTTGTAAGTAGGAGACGTTCGCAAGTCGGATGTTCATAACTCGAAGACTGCGCACTTTGCAAGGGCATTTGCTCCAGAGCTTAGTAAATGAGACAATGGGGGTGATTTACTAAAGGCAATGTCAGGGACCCAGCGCAGGACGAGCGGCCCGCTCTCCGGTGCGCATGCGCGGCGGCCCCGCTCTCCGGCGCATGCGCACTCGCGGCTCGGCGGTCCGGCGCTCGCGCATGCGCACTGGCGCCCGTTTGTGCGCCATGGCGCACAATTAGCGTCCACTGGGCGCCTATAAAAGCTGCCTGACGCACAGGCACTTTGCTGGTCTGTCTTTCCAGCTCAGTGCCTGTGTGTCTCCTGTGTTTACCAGATCTGATCCTGTATCCTGACCCCTTGGCTTGTTTAACGGACGTTTGCTGCTCTCTCCTGTGTTTGACCCCCTGCTTGCTCAACGGACTTTGCTGCCTGATCCTGTGTTTGACCCCCTGCTTGCTCAACGGACTTTGCTGCCTGATCCTGTGTTTGACCCCCTGCTTGCTCAACGGACTTACATCACTACTGACTGCTCAGTGACCTGTGTCAGTTCATCAGCCAGGTGTTTGGGCTCCTGCCTCTCCTCTCTGCCATCTGCCGGTCTGCCCAGGCCAGGTCCGCATCTCTCCCAGGCATTCCACTGGTCCCACCTGCCGGAGGTGACCTGTGCCTCCTGGTGCCGTTTGTTCCCTGTTTCACCTCCAGGGGGCAGATTGCGCCGGGTCGCAAGGGTGAACCGCTCTCAGCATCTCGGTCTCGGTAAGTACATCTCTGATAGTACAGACCAGCCATGTCTGAGACCGACAGAGCGTGTTCACCCCTTGAGATCCTGTGTCAGCAGATGGCAGCACTTACTGAGGCTGTCCAAAAACTGCAGATGGGCTACGCTCAAGTTGACAGTCGCCTACAGCAATTAACTGGGCCATCTGCCCCTGCATCCGGCAACTCAGCCACCATCAGCGGGGTTCCTCCATCAGCAGCCTCCAGCAACCCCACAGTGGTTGTGGCTTCCCCTGAACCTAGGGTGCCTACACCCGAACGCTTCACGGGTGATCGGAAGAGATTTAGGGCGTTCAAAAATGCCTGCACCCTGTACCTAGCCCTACAGCCCAGGACCTTCTCCTCTGAAGTGGTGAAAGTGGGGTTCATCATCTCCCTCCTGGCCGAGGAACCCCAGGCTTGGGCCCATAGCCTGATGGAACAGAGAGACCCCGTATTGAACTCAGTTGACACTTTTTTTGAGAGTATGGGTCAGCTCTACGACGATCCCCAGAAGGGGGCCACCGCTGAAACCACCCTGCACCATCTCTCCCAAGGCCGGAGACCGGTTGAAGACTACACTGCTGAATTCAGAAAATGGTCAGCCGACACCGGCTGGAATGGGCCGGCCCTCAAGTATCAGTTCCGCCAAGGACTTTCTGACACCCTTAAAGATGAACTTGCCCGGATTGATGTCCCGGAATCTCTGGAGGACCTCATACAAGCGGTCACCAAGATTGACAGACGCCTGCGTGAACGCCGCGCTGAACGTTTCCAGACGCCTCGTCCCAGTTGGATGATACCCAAGCCGAGTCCTGCCCAGTCTTCTTATCATCCGCCACCTGTGCCCTCTTCTGGAATTGAGCCCATGCAGCTGGGCCTGGTTCGCGCCCCTCTGACCCCAGAGGAGCGTTTACACAGACGTCAGGCCAACCTGTGCCTCTATTGCGGGGGTTCCGGGCACTATCTTCGCACCTGCCCCATTAGGCCCAGTAAGTCCCTTCCCAGGTTTAATTTAAACTACCAGGTCTCCGGTCTATCTCACATTTACATTACCCTCTTTGTCTCTTTGCAGTTAACGGGAAAGGAGGTCCGCCTCCCGGCCATAATTGATTCCGGGGCTTGTAGCTGCTTCTTGGATTCCTCTCTCGCTACTCGGCTCCAGCTTCCCCTGGTCCCCAAGAAGCAGTGCCTCCAGGTTCATCTAGCCGATGGATCCCTTCCGCGCTCCGGCTTGATCACTTTGGAAACCAACCCTATTCCTGTTACTACCGATTCCGGCCACAAGGAGCTCCTCCGCTTGGATATTATTCCATCCCCCATGTTTCCCATTATTCTGGGGCTCCCTTGGTTGCAGGCACATGAACCCCTGATTAACTGGCGGACGAAGGAGGTCTCCTTCCCTTCCCAATACTGTTCCCAAAACTGCTCCCCCGCAACCCTGGCGTCCTGTTCAGCTCTAGCACCAGCACCCGACAACCTGAAGCATGTCCCGCCTACCTACCTAGAATTTAGGGACGTTTTCGATAAACAACAGGCCGACCGCCTACCACCTCACCGACCCTACGACTGTCCCATAGACCTCTTACCCGGTGCCGCGGTTCCTTTTGGCCGTATTTTCCCTCTGTCCGAGACCGAGTTAGCCACTCTCAAGGCCTACATTGATGACAACCTGGCCAAAGGGTTCATCCGCCCTTCCTCGTCACCTGCTGGGGCCGGCATTTTCTTTGTCGAGAAAAAGGACGGTTCCCTGAGGCCCTGTATCGATTATAGAGAGATTAACAAAATTACCATTAAGAACAGGTACCCTCTTCCCCTCATCCCCGAACTGTTCCAACGGTTTCGGTCCGCTCAGGTCTTCTCTAAACTTGACCTCCGAGGGGCCTATAACCTCATACGGATCAGGGCGGGCGATGAGTGGAAGACCGCTTTTAGATCAAGGTTCGGGCACTACGAGTATCTCGTAATGCCATTCGGGCTCTGTAATGCCCCGGCAACATTCCAACACCTAGTGAATGACATTTTCCGGAGATACTTGGATGACTTCCTAGTAGTCTACCTGGATGATATACTCATCTTCTCGGCCTCTCTCGATCTCCACCGTACGCACGTTAAAATAGTCCTCACCATCCTCAGGCAGCATAAACTTTACCTGAAAGCAGAAAAGTGTGAGTTCGAGAAGTCCACGGTACAGTTCCTGGGGTTTGTTATCTCTACCAGTGGGGTTGCCATGGATCCACAGAAGGTACAGGCCATCCAAGATTGGCCGGCTCCCAAAGATAAAAAGGGAGTTCAGAGATTTATTGGGTTTGCCAACTTCTATAGGAGGTTTATCGTGGGCTTCTCCTCCATTGTGGCACCGATCACCCTACTCACCCACCAACACAGTCGGTTCAGTTGGTCTCCTGAGGCCCAGGCGGCCTTTGTCCAGTTGAAGTCCTTATTTTCATCCGCCCCGATCTTACGGCACCCAGATCCCGCATTGCCCTTTGTGTTGGAGGTGGATGCCTCTGAAACTGCCCTCGGTGCCATTCTCTCCCAGCGCCAGGGTGCCAAGGCCCTCCTTCACCCAGTGGCCTTTGCCTCCCGAAAGCTGAGCCCGCCAGAGAGAAATTATGATGTGGGGGATAGGGAACTGCTGGCCATTAAATTTGCCCTCGAGGAGTGGCGGTACCTCTTGGAGGGGGCATCTCACCCTGTTATGGTTTGGACCGACCATAAGAATCTTGAATATCTCAGGACAGCCAAACGGCTGAGACCCAGGCAGGCTAGGTGGGCCCTCTTCTTTTCAAGATTTAATTTCCTCATTGCCTACAGACCAGGTTCCAAGAACGGAAAGGCCGATGCGCTCTCCCGCATGTTCCTAGAATCTCCCCAAGAAACCAAACCCAGTACCATTCTGACTCCACAAAACTTCGGCCTACTGACTCAAATAGACCTCATGTCCACAATCAAAGCTGCGACCGAACACGACCAGGTCCCTACCAACCTCTCACTGGCCAAACACGATGACCTCCTGTGGTCTGGGGAGAAGATCTTCGTGCCCCCTGGGGTAAGACGCCTTGTGCTTGAAACCTTCCATGACCACAAATTGGCAGGCCACTTTGGTTCCAGGAAGACTTCAGAGCTTATTGCTCGTTCCTTTTGGTGGCCAGGCTGGAGGCAGGACTGTAAAGATTATGTCGCTTCTTGCGTCCCTTGCCAGCGCAGCAAGGGACCCAAGACCAAATCCTGGGGGCTACTGAGACCACTTCCCATTCCGGATCGCCCATGGGCAGAAGTCTCCATGGACTTTATCGTGGAGTTACCTCCTTCCAGGGGATACACCACCATTCTGGTCATTGTGGACCGGCTCTCTAAAATGGCTCATTTTATCCCTCTGGTAGGTACCCCGTCTGCCTCCACCACGGCTGACGTATTCTTCAAAGAGATCGTAAGACTTCATGGGGTGCCCAGGAGCATCACGTCCGACAGGGGTACTCAGTTTACTTCTAAGTTTTGGAAGGAATTATGCAAATCCCTTGAAATAAAGATCTGCTTGTCTTCTGCCTACCATCCCCAGAGCAACGGTCAAACGGAAAGGACCAACCAGACACTTGAACAGTACCTCCGTTGCTTCTGCTCTGATTCCCAAAATGACTGGTCCTCCCTCTTACCCTACGCTGAATTCGCATATAATAACTCCATTCATTCCGCCACCAAGCAAACACCCTTTTGGGCCAACTCTGGTTTCCATCCTTCTTTTCTCCCAGAATCTCCCCCGGAAAACTCGGTTCCTGCAGCTCAAGACCGTGTAGAGTCTTTACAGATCAATTTTAAAAAATTGCAAAAATGCATGCAGGAGGCTCAAGAAGGGTACAGTAAGCACTTCAACAAGGGGAGGAAGGAGAACCCGGCATTTGGGGTTAACGAAGAGGTCTGGCTGTCCTCCTCCAACCTGAAGCTACCTGTCCCCTCCCGGAAATTGGGGCCAAGGTTTATTGGCCCATTCAGGGTCAAAAGGATAGTGAACCCTGTGGCTTTTGAACTTGATTTACCTCCAAGTTACAGGATCCATCCTGTTTTTCATGCCTCCCTTTTGAAACCCACCACTCCCAGCCCTTTTCCTGGCAGAGAAGAACCACCTCCTCCCCCTGTTTTAGTCGAAGGCGAGAAGGAGTTTGAGGTAGAGGAGATCCTGAGTTGCAGGAAAAAGGGCAGGCAGCTCCAATATCTGATCAAGTGGAAGGGTTATCCTCCCGAGGACAACTCATGGGAACCCTCAAGGAACTTGCACGCCCCACGTTTGATCCAGGCATTTCATCAGGCACATCCTGAGTTGATGGCCAGTTTGGGTGTCCAGAGGCCACCCCTCGGGGGGGGGCACTGTCAGGGACCCAGCGCAGGACGAGCGGCCCGCTCTCCGGTGCGCATGCGCGGCGGCCCCGCTCTCCGGCGCATGCGCACTCGCGGCTCGGCGGTCCGGCGCTCGCGCATGCGCACTGGCGCCCGTTTGTGCGCCATGGCGCACAATTAGCGTCCACTGGGCGCCTATAAAAGCTGCCTGACGCACAGGCACTTTGCTGGTCTGTCTTTCCAGCTCAGTGCCTGTGTGTCTCCTGTGTTTACCAGATCTGATCCTGTATCCTGACCCCTTGGCTTGTTTAACGGACGTTTGCTGCTCTCTCCTGTGTTTGACCCCCTGCTTGCTCAACGGACTTTGCTGCCTGATCCTGTGTTTGACCCCCTGCTTGCTCAACGGACTTTGCTGCCTGATCCTGTGTTTGACCCCTGCTTGCTCAACGGACTTTGCTGCCTGATCCTGTGTTTGACCCCTGCTTGCTCAACGGACTTACATCACTACTGACTGCTCAGTGACCTGTGTCAGTTCATCAGCCAGGTGTTTGGGCTCCTGCCTCTCCTCTCTGCCATCTGCCGGTCTGCCCAGGCCAGGTCCGCATCTCTCCCAGGCATTCCACTGGTCCCACCTGCCGGAGGTGACCTGTGCCTCCTGGTGCCGTTTGTTCCCTGTTTCACCTCCAGGGGGCAGATTGCGCCGGGTCGCAAGGGTGAACCGCTCTCAGCATCTCGGTCTCGGTAAGTACATCTCTGATAGGCAAATAGTCTGTGCACTCTGCAAGAGCAGTTGCTCCAGAGCTTAGCAAATGCGCACAAGCTCTGCTGAAAATAATAGAGTACAGGATATGGGATTTTAAAGGTACATGTCTTCAAATACACACTACAATTTGTTGGTATAAAGAAATACAAATCTTTTATTATACTAAACAATCAACAATATAAAAGTGGTGAATACAGATATATATTCAGAGTCATAGGTATATACACGGAATCCCTATTTAAGACACTGATAGTACTGTAGTCACACACATGTAATCCTACGTCCAAGAGCTTCTACATGTTTCGCCAAAAGCGGCTTCATCAGGAAAATGGGCGAGGTTATTCAAAAAGAAAACTTTTTATTTAAAAGAGTGTGTATATATATATATATATATATATATATATATATATATATATATATATATATATATATTCAACCTTAGGTGTATAAAGAAGAAAAAATACAAATTAGTAAAACACATATCAAAATCAAAAACAACATTTAGTGTGTCAGAGATGACAACAACAAATCCCATCAGGAACATCCCCAATGGGTATCACCCCAGGCTCTGTCACCCCCCCACCCAAAAAAAAAAAAACAAGCTCTGCTGACTTCCATCATCCAATCATGTGCAAGCAAAAATGCTGTTTGTTTTTTTATTTCTTATATGTGATTGGGTATTCCTTGCATAGTGAAGCTTTACCTCATTTGCTAAGCTCTGGGGCAACTGCACTTGCAGAGGGCGCAGTCTACTCGCTCTTACTAAATCAACCCCCTGGAGTTGATTTAGTAAAGGCAAATAGACTGTGCATGTTGTAAAGTGCAGTTGCCCTCTACAAGCGCAGTAAATGAGCAGAAGCTCTGCTGACTTCCATCATCCAATCATGTGCAAGCAAAAATAGAATTTTTTATTTTCCTTGCATGTGATTGGGTATTCCTTGCAAAGTGAAACTTTACCTCATTTATTAAGCTTTGGAGCAACTGCACTTGCTGAGGGCAACTGCACTTTGCAAAGTGCATAGTCTAATTGCCTTTAGTGAATCACACCCCATAGGGGTTATTCTGATAGGCAAATCCACTTTGCACTGCAAGTACACTTGGAAGTGCAGTCGCTCTCAATCTAAAGCCTCATACACACGATCGGACTTTGTACAAACTTTCCCGTGGATTTCTGTCCAAAGGGCGTTGGCCCCAAGTTTGTATTGCATACACACGATTTGACTTTTTAGGCAACAAACACGAACGTAGTGACGTTTCAAAGTACTGACGACACTTCAAAAGAGGACGTTCAAATACTCCAGCGCCACCTTTGGTCAACCTCTGTATTGTTGTCTGATCTTTTTCATTGGTTCTGAGCATGCGTGTTTCTACTTTGTACAAAAGTCCGATGGTTTTGTGTACACACGGTCGGACTTTGCTCCATCTGACTTTTGTTGGCAGAAAGTTTGTCCGTTCACACAGCCAACAAAAGACAGATGAGAACTGAAAAAGGTGGTCCGATGGAGCGTACACACGGTTGGATGTTGGTCCAAAACAGCTAATTTGCATGTTTGTTGTCAAAAAGTCCGATCGTGTGTACGGGCCTTAAGGGGTAGATCTGAAATGAGTGGAAGCTCTGCTGATTTTATAATCCAATCATGTGCCAGCTAAAATGCTGTTTTTTATTTTCCTTGCATGTCCCCCTCAGATCTACAGCGACTTTACTTCCAAGTGCACTTTCAGTGCAAAGTGTATTTTCCTTTAGTAAATAACCCCCAATGTCTTTATGGACCTGGCATTGTACATAGGAGCCATGCTGTAGCCAGAAGTCATAATGAAACAGAAAACTGCTTTGACAATGTTGGAAGACCACACAAAAAAAAAAAAATGTTTGTCAGGGAAGCAAAGATGGGCTTTACCAGTCTTGCTTTACCAGACATTAGGGGTGCAACGGATCAAAAAACTCACGGATCGGATCGATCCTCGGATCAGGAGTCACGGATCGGATCATTTTTTCGGATCAGCAAATAATAATTGAATTTGCAAAAACCTGTGAAAATTCCGCCACCATATAGTCCCCACTGTAATATCCACGTCATCTCCCCACTGTAATATCCACATCCTCTCCCCACTGTAGTATTGGCTGGGTATCGCAGAGTATTGGCTGGGTATCGCAGAGTATATGCAGGGTTAATGCAGAGTATATGCAGGGTTATTGCAGAGTATCGCAGAGTATTGGCTGGGTAATGCAGAGTATATGCAGGGTTATTGCAGAGTATCGCAGAGTATTGGCTGGGTAATGCAGAGTATATGCAGGGTTAATGCAGAGTATCGCAGAGTATTGGCTGGGTAATGCAGAGTATATGCAGGGTTAATGCAGAGTATCGCAGAGTATTGGCTGGGTAATGCAGAGTATCGCAGAGTATTGGCTGGGTAATGCAGAGTATCGCAGAGTATTGGCTGGGTAATGCAGAGTATCGCAGAGTATTGGCTGGGTAATGCAGAGTATCGCAGAGTATTGGCTGGGTAATGCAGAGTATATGCAGGGTTAATGCAGAGTATATGCAGGGTTAATGCAGAGTATCGCAGAGTATATGCAGGGTTAATGCAGAGTATATGCAGGGCTAATGCAGAGTATATGCAGGGCTAATGCAGAGTATATGCAGGGTTAATGCAGAGTATATGCAGGGTTAATGCAGAGTATATGCAGGGTTAATGCAGGGTTAATGCAGGGTTAATGCAGGATATTGGCTTGGTAATGCAGGGTATGTTTACAAGTGATCGCTCCGTCAAATTTGACGGAGCGATCACATTGTAAACAGTGGCCGGGTGTACCAAGATGGCCGCCGCTCCGGAGCTAGGCCGAAGCCGCGGCCTTTCCTAAGGCCGCCGGGTGTACAAAGATGGCCGCCGCCGCTCCGGAGCTAGGCCGAAGCCGTGGCCTTTCCTAAGGCCGAGGCCGCGGAGCGCTCCGCGGATCGCGGGGTGTGCCGATCCGAACGGGGTGGCCCGTTCGGATCACGGATCGGCGACGATCCGTTGCACCCCTACCAGACATCAACATTTGAGACTTTTGACATTTCAATATAAGAACAATCATAATACAACAGGAGCAAAAAACAGCATTCTTGTATTAAAAAAAGCAAAAAAAAACAAAGCAAAGGTAAGTGTGGGGTGATTGCATCTCACCGTATTTCCCAGGATTTCTCCACCGCTTAGTAACTTTCATCCAATGCCGGGACCCATTTAGTTTTTAAATGAACTTTTTAGCAATTTCTCCCTTTGTTCTGATATTTCCTCATTGTGGAAGAAGCTGAAAGATGTAAAGATGAATGATACTGATAGTAGATTAGAACTGAAAGCTTTTGATTAGACATGTGCAATTCGTTTCGTTTTTTTTCCGTTAAAATTCGTTATATTCGTTCATTCGTTATCGTACGAATGAACGAACGATTCGCAAAAATTTTTAACGAATAACGAATGTTCCAATCGAACGAACACGAAAAACAACGAAAATCCGAAATAACCAAATTAGAAACAACGAAACTACGAAAGAAGAAAATCCGAAAAACAAAAACAGGAACAACGAAAATCAAAATGAACGAAAAAATTCGTACATTTGTAACTTTTTTTTTTTGTTGAATTGGTAATTTTCCGTGTCTCTTACAATGGCGCTGCTTAACGTGCTTCGAATAGATTGAACGAAAAAATTCGTACATTCGTAACTTTTTTTTTTTTTTTTTCGATTCGTAATTTTCCGTGTCTCTTACAATGGCGCTGCTTAACGTGCTCCGAATGGATTGAACGAAGAAGTTCGTACAGTCGTAACCTTTTTTTTTTTGCGATTCGTAATTTTCCGTGTCTCTTACAATGTAATAATAGCATACACATTACATAACATTATGAATTATGCTCCGATTACGAATCTACGAAAACAATGTTACGAAAGTACGAATAAATCAATCTTACGAAAGTACGAATGTAACTAAATCTACGAAAATACGAATGCGTCCGAATTTCGAATAAATGAAAATTAAACTAACGGAAAAACGAATCAACGAAAAAATAACTCTTACGAAAATACGAATCGTTACGAATACGAACACCGACGACTTACGAATTTACCAATCGTTACGAATCAACGGAAACCAAAGAAACGAAAATAAACAAATTTTTCTTATATTAACCACTTTCAGCCCCGGACCATTTGGCAGCCAAAGGACCAGAGGTCTTTTTTCAATTTCGCACTGCACTACTTTAACTGGTAATTGCGCGGTCATGCAATTTTGTAACCAAACGAAATTTGCGTCCTTTTCTTCCCACAAATAGAGCTTTCTTTTGATGGTATTTGATTGCCTCTGTGATTTTTATTTTTTGCGATATAAACGGAAAAAGAGCGAAAATTTTGAAAAAAAAAGAGATTTTCTACTTTTTGTTATAAAAAAAATCTAATAAACTCAATTTTAGTCAAACATTTGGGCCAAAATGTATTCAGCCACATGTCTTTAGTAAAAAAAATGCCAATAAGCGTATATTTATTGGTTTGCGCAAAAGTTTATAGCGTCTACAAACTAGAGTACATTTTCTGGAATTTACACCGCTTTTAATTTATGACTGCCTATTTCATTTCTTGAGGTGCTAAAATGGCAGAGAAGTACAAAACCCCCCCAAATGACCCCATTTTGGAAAGTAGACACCCCAAGCTATTTGCTGAGAGGCATGTTGAGCCCATTGAATATTTTTTTTTTTAGTCCCAAGTGATTGAATAAAGACAAAAATAAAAAAGATTTTTTTTTTTTTTTTTTCAAAAAGTTGTCACTAAATGATATATTGCTCACACATGCCATAGTTATATGTGGAATTGCACCCCAAAATACATTTTGCTGCTTCTCCTGAGTATGGGGATACCACATGTGTGGGACTTTTTGGGAGCCTAGCCGCGTACGGGGCCCCGAAACCCAAGCACCGCCTTCAGGATTTCTAAGGGTGCAAATTTTTGATTTCACTCCTCACTACCTATCACCGTTTCGAAGGCCATAAAATGCCAAAATAGCACAAAACCCCCCAAATGACCCCATTTTGGAAAGTAGACACCCCAAGCTATTTGTTGAGAGGCATGGTGAGTATTTTACAGCTCTCATTTGTTTTTGAAAATGAAGAAAGTAAAGAAAAAAAAAAATTTTTTTTTTTCTTTTTTCAATTTTCAAAACTTTGTGACAAAAAGCGACATCTGCAAAATACTCACAATACCTCTCAGCAAATAGCTTGGGGTGTCTACTTTCCAAAATGGGGTCATTTTGGGGGGTTTTATGCCATCTGGGCATTCCATGGCCTCCGAAACTGTGATTGGCAGTGAGAAGTGAAATAAAAAAATTACACCCTTAGAAAGCCTGAAGGCGGTGATTGGTTTTTGGGGTTCCGTACGCAGCTAGGCTCCCAAAAAGTCCCACACATGTGGTATCCCCGTACTCAGGAGAAGCAACAGAATGTATTTTGGGGTGTATTTCTACATATGCCCATGACATGTTTGAGCAATATATCATTTAGTGACAACTTTTTGTAAAAAAAATATATATATTTTTTTTTTTTTTCATTATTCAATCTCTTGGGACAAAAAAAAAAAATATTTAATGGGCTCAACATTGCTCTCATCAAATAGCTTGGGGTGTCTACTTTCCAAAATGGGGTCATTTGGGGGGGGTTTGAACTGTCCTGGCATTTTATGCACAACATTTAGAAGCCTATGTCACACGTCACCCACTCTTCTAACCACTTGTAGACAAAGCCCTTTCTGACACTTTTTGTTTACATGAAAACATTTTTTTTTTTTGCAAGAAAATTACGTTGAACCCCCAAACACTATATATAATGTTAAAGCAAAGGCCCTACAGATTAAAATGGTGGGTGTTGCATTTTTTTTTTCCACACAGTATTTGCGCAGCGATTTTTCAAACGCATTTTTTGTGGAAAAAATACACTTTTTTTTATTTTAATGCACTAAAACACACTATATTGCTCAAATTTTTGATGAAATAAAAAATATGATCTTAGGCCGAGTACATGGATACCAAACACGACATGCTTTAAAATTGCGCACAAACACGCAGTGGCGACAAACTACATACATTTTTAAAAGCCTTTAAAAGCCTTTACATGATACCACATTAGATTCACGGAGGAGGTCTACTGCTAAAATTACTGCCCTCGATCTGACCTTCGCGGTGATACCTCACATGCATGGTGCAATTGCTGTTTACATATGACGCCAGACCAACGCTTGTGTACGCCTTTGCGCAAGAGAAGGGGGGGCAGGGGTGCTTTTTTTTTTTGTTTTGTTTTTTTTTTATTTATTTAGCTTTTTTATTTTATTTTTAAACTGTTCCTTCCATTTTTTTTCTTTGTTATGATTTTTATTGTTATCTCAGGGAATGTAAATATCCCCTATGATAGCAATAGGCAGTGACAGGTACTCTTTTTTTGAAAAAATTGGGGTCTATTAGACCCTAGATCTTTCCTCTGCCCTCAAAGCATCTGACCACACCAAGATTGGTGTGATAAAATGCTTTCCCAATTTCCCAATGGCGCGGTTTATATCCGGGAGGGGGGACATTCCCTCCCACTGCTTGTAAAAGCAGTCTAGAGGCTAATTACCCGCTAGAATTGCTTTTACATGAAAGCCGATCACTGGCTGAAAAGAATGATACCAAGATGATACCTAAACCTGCAGGCATCATTCTGGTATAACCATTCAAAGTCCAGCAACATACTGGACATATATTGTAATCTTTTTTTTTTCATGCAGCCTCTTGGCTGAACGAAAAAAAGAGATTGATTGGTGGGTATGCCCACCATTAGAATACCTCCCTTCATCCACCCACTTCTAATGATGGGCATACATGCACCATTTATATATGCCGATGCATGGGGGCATCCTCCCGCAAAAGTTGTGCCGTGTACACACGGTCGGAATTTCGACCGTATGTACGTGGCATTAGGAGCCAATCGCTCCTCCCCCCCCCTGCTGCCCCCATGCTTCGGCATATATGCTCTTTTTTTTTAACTGTGGTGGTGAAATCACCTCCTACAGTGTTGGAGTCGCGTCTTTATGTATCGTGGGAGCAAACGCTGTTGCTGTCAAGATAAATAAATCCGCGTTGCAACTGAATGGCGCACCTGAAAACAAAAAAATGCTTAACACTAAAACACAGTAAACAAAATTACATACCTGAAAAGCAAGCATGATAAAACATGATAAAACATAATAAAACATTGCAGAATAGAATGGAGTAAAAAAAGAGCAACAATAGAGAGAGAATAGAGTGAGAGAGAGAACAATAAAACGACAACTATTTTATTTTTTTTTATTTTTTTGAGATTCACAGGTAAAAAAGCTCCTGACTGAAGCGACTGAATCAAAACGCTACCACAAAAAAACTGTTAGCGATCGCAGGGATCAGGCCTGACTCTGCGAACGCTGCAGTTATGTGTGCTTAGTGTTTTGTAAGTGACAGTGATCGATCGATACTGCACTTGGGTGGGTGGGCTGGGCTGGGCGGAGGGGGGAAAACGCAGGTGCTAGCAGGTATCTGGGCTGATCCCGCTAACAATGCGGTTTTTTTTGGAACCCTAAACTGCTGGGACGCTAGTATAGATCTGATCAGATCAGATATTGATCTGTTCAGATACTGTGCCACTAAGGGAGGTGTATGCTTTGTGCGTGGGTGTTTGCGGTACTGGCACTAACCTGGGGCGACGCAGACCTTATTTGACCCTAAAACCTAATTGATATCACCCGCCGGGCGATCAGGGGGTTAAACCGTTATTGGGTAATAAATGGCGGGTGCCCTGACAGTATAAAAAACAAGCTAACTAACCAGCGTCACCCGTAACAGTAATACAAAAAAAAACTGGTTACCTAGCGACACTAATGCAGCGATCAGAAAAACGATCGCTTAGTGACACTGGCAAAAGGGGGTGAAAGGGTTAACTAGGGGCAATCAGGGGGTTAAACCTTTATTAGGTAATATATGGGGGTACCTGACGCTATATAAAAACCTGACGGGGAACCTAAATAACGAAATAACTAACTGGCTAACCAGCGTCACCAGTGACAGTTATACAGTGATCACTGGTGAAAGGGTTAACTCTAGGGGCAATCAGGGGGTTAAAACCTTTATTTAGGTTGTAATATGGGGGTACCTGACCTATAAACCTATTTATGAACCTATATAAACATGGCGGTTACCTAAAAAAAAAAAATGGTTACCTAGCGACACTAATGCAGCGATCAGAAAAACGATCGCTTAGTGACACTGGCAAAAGGGGGTGAAAGGGTTAACTAGGGGCAATCAGGGGGTTAAAACCTTTATTAGGTAATATATGGGGGTACCTGACGCTATATAAAAACCTGACGGGGAACCTAAATAACGAAATAACTAACTGGCTAACCAGCGTCACCAGTGACAGTTATACAGTGATCACTGGTGAAAGGGTTAACTCTAGGGGCAATCAAGGGGTTAAAACCTTTATTTAGGTTGTAATATGGGGGTACCTGACCTATAAAACTATTTATGAACCTATATAAACATGGCGGTTACCTAAAAAAAAAAAAATGGTTACCTAGCGACAGCAGTGACACTAATACAGCGATCAGAAAAACGATCGCTTAGTGACACTGGCAAAAGGGGGTGAAAGGGTTACCTGGGGGGCAATCAAGGGGTTAAACCTTTATTAGGGGGGGGTAGGGGGCTACCTTGGACCTAAAACTAACTGCCCTGACAGTTATTACAGTCACACTGACACTAAATGCAGTGATCAGTAAAAAAATGATCACTGCAATTAGTGACACTGTGACTGGGGGGGGGGGGGGGTGATCTGGGGGGTGATCTGGGGGGTGACAGGGGGGGTGGAATATGTGCCTAACTGTACTGGTGTCAGTGTACTGTTGTGCACTAACCTTTACATGTTCGCCGCTCGGCGTCTCCGGTCACATAGACCGGCGCACCGAGCGTGACATCACTTCCGCCTTCCTGTCTATACAATAGACAGGAAGGGGAAGCTTTTCATTGGCCAGGAGCGATCGCGAGGGGGTGGCCAGAAACCACTGGCCGTCCCCTCGTCCCGGATCGCTCCTGACACGATCCCGACCGTCCCCGCCGGCGGAGGGGGGTCCGATCGGACCCCCCAACCGCCTGTACGTGCCATTCTGCCGACGTATATATACATGGGGCGGTCGGGAAGTGGTTAAATGTCACGTACAGGTACGTGATTCTGCCTGTACGTGCCTAATTCTGTTCCTGTGTGAAGAGGGGTATGTCCCTTCCCTTTTAATGAACGCTCCGAACTCTCCTCACCGAGCTCTGCAACGTTTAACATCCGGGGCGGTCGTGGAAGTGGTTGAACGCTCCGAACTCTCCTCACCGAGTGCTTGGGCGGGCATACACATGTATATAATATATGTGTGTGTGTATATATATATATATATATATATATATATATATATATATATATATATATATATATATATCCCCAGAAAGCCTCCCCACTTACATCAGGGTCCCCAGAGAGCCTCCCCTCCCCTTGGTGACCCCTACAGAGACTCAGGGCTATGGACCCTAGATTCGGGGCTATAGCCCCAAAAGCCACCCCCTAGCGACGCCACTGGTATAGGGTATAATCCGGAGGATGAAACCTGGTTACTGTATTTCTATATTCCAATAAAAAGGTTGACTGATCTGGAGTAATATATATACGTAGGTCTAGATCAGTGTCCAAACTGCAGCCAGGGGGCCCGATTTGGCCCTCGGCGCACTATTTCTTCCACCAATACAAGGCACTATTCCTCCCACTGACACCAATGATGGGGCGTTATTCCTTTCCCTGATACCAACAATGGGGCAAATTTCCTCCCATAGATACCAATGATGGGGCATTATTCCTCCCACTGATACCAATGGCAGGACACTGTTCTTCCCACTGACACCAGTGATGGGGCACTATTCCTTCCCCTGATACCAAGAATGAGGCACTATTCCTACCACTGACACCAATGATGGGGCACCATTCCTCCCACTGATACCAATGGCAGGGCACTGTTCTTCCCACTGACACCAGTGATGGGGTACTATTCCTTCTCCTGATTCCAACAATGGGGCAATTTTCCTCCCATAGATACCAATGATGGGGCATTATTCCTCCCACTGAAACCAATAGCAGGACACTATTCATCCCACTGACACCAGTGATGGGGCACTGTTCCTCCCACTGATACCAATGATGGGGCATTATTCCTTTCACTGATACCAATGATGGGGTACTATTCCTTCCCCTGATACCAACAATGGGGCACTATTTCTACCATTGACACCAATAATGTGGCATTATTCCTCCCACTGATACCAACGGCAGAACACTATTCATTCCACTGACACCAGTGATGGGGCACTGATTCTTCCCCGATACCAACAATGGGGCATTATTCCTCCCACTGACACCAATGATGGGGCATTATTTACTCCCATTGACACTGGAACATTTTCTACACACACTGGCCACAGTCCGGCCCCCCTCAGATTCCGAAGGACAGTAAACTGACCCTCAGTTTAGAAAGTTTATAGACCCCTGTTCTAGATTGTCTGCACACAATTTTCATCTGATGCCCAAAACAGTTTACTTCTTTATAGCATTACTGCAAAATGACCCAAAAGGTACATTTATTGACAATGCTATAAGCAAAACAGCACGATGAATTCTTCAGTGAGAGCATGTTAGGAGTTAAAGGTTTTCTAATCTGGGTTGGAAATGTTTAAAACCCCTTTCAGGGTTTTTCTTTTCTTTTGCTGTCTGCATCCCTGTTGGAGAGATGCCCCTTCATGCCCCTTCATGCCCCGGCCTGCAGACACATCAGGAAGTGAGGAGAAATCTCTCCAAAGTGAGGGAACCCTTCTCTTACAAAGACTTTCCCTCTATTCCTCTTGGTGACAATTGTTGCATCTAATTTTGATTTCATTGTCTACTTCATCTTTAAAGAAATCTATGGACAATAAAATAAAAATAATATCTAAATATATTTTTTTCACTATTGCCACCAAGATAGCCCTGGAGATGGTCATTTACCTCTACTGTCCTAAAGCCAACCATCTCATAGGCATGGGCGTCCGCAGAACTTTTTTCAGGGGGGCATCATTTTAGGGTCACCCATGCACCACCCCTTTTCGACAATGTCATTATCAATGTCAGAGACTGCAGACATAGTACAAACCCTAGGATAAGAAATGGATAATGGCCAACGGGCCCTCTTACTAGACCCAGCAAAACGACAGCAGTGATCCTTCCAGATGGGCGATCGCTCCCGGGTGGGCGACTCTGGTCAGTAGTGTAGCATGTCTGTGCCCTGGCAGTGGCTCAGTCTTTCTCTCTCTGGTGGTGCTGGGCAGCGTGGCTCTCTCTTGTGGCGCTGGGCAGCGTGGCTCTCTCTCTCTGGTGGCGCTGGGCAGCGTGGCCCTTTCTCTGGTGGTGCTGGGCAGCATGGCTCTCTCTTGTGGCGCTGGGCAGCGTGGCCCTTTCTCTGGTGGTGCTGGGCAGCGTGGCCCTTTCTCTGGTGGTGCTGGGCAGCATGGCTCTCTCTCTGGTGGCGCTGGGCAGCGTGGCCCTTTCTCTGGTGGTTCTGGGCAGCGTGGCTCTCTCTCTCTGGTGGCGCTGGGCAGCGTGGCCCTTTCTCTGGTGGTTCTGGGCAGCGTGGCTCTCTCTCTGGTGGCGCTGGGCAGCGTGGCTCTCTCTCTGGCTTCGGCCCAGCACTCCTCGTTCTTTGTCCTGTAGTAGTCTCTCCCTCAGCTTTTTTCCAGGCTGCAGTCTCTCAATCTCTCTCTTGATTGAGCTGTAGCCTCCTCCCTGTGGAAAATGGGGCCGCCAATCTTTGGGACTACATGTCCCATGATGCTCTCCTCTCCTAGTTTACTTTGATTGGCCCTCAGTTATGGTCAATAGGGAAGGAACGGAGCAGGCTGGAAGCTGGGAGGGGAACCTGGTGAGAGCCGTCATCTCTTCTCCCTGACAGGAGAAAGGGGGGGCGAGCGGGGGAAACCTCTGATAGCCCACAGCTCGCCTTTCTCCTGTCACAGCGCCACCGAGTTCTCTGCTGGTCTGAGCAGGAAAAAGGCG
The DNA here is from genome assembly GCA_028564925.1 of Lithobates sylvaticus. NCBI lineage: Eukaryota > Metazoa > Chordata > Amphibia > Anura > Ranidae > Lithobates > Lithobates sylvaticus. The sequence goes on along the minus strand of CM053026.1, from coordinate 744,263,713 downwards.
GGTGGCACCCAGGGGGGGGCTGCCCGCCCCCCCCCCCCCGATATTAACGCAACTGTGCTGAATTTAAGATAGACATGTGCACAACAAAAAATTTTGTTTATTTTTGTTTTGTTTTTTTCGTTTACGTTGATTCGTAACGATTCGTAAATTCGTAAATTCGTAAGTCGTCGGTGTTCTTATTCGTAACGATTCGTATTTTCGTAAGGGTTATTTTTTCGTTGATTCGTTTTTCCGTTAGTTTAATTTTCGTTTCTTCGTTTATTCGAAATTCGGACGCATTCGTATTTATTCGTACATTCGTAACATTCGTAGATTCGTAATCGGAGCATAATTCATAATTTTATGTAATGTGTATGCTATTATTACATTTTAAGCGACATGGAAAATTACGAATCGAAAAAAAAAGTTACGAATGTACGAATTTTTTTGTTCAATCCATTCGAAGCATGTTAAGCAGCGCCATTGTAAGAGACACGGAAAATTACGAATCAAAAAAAAAAGAAAAAAGTTACGAATGTACGAATTTTTTTGTTCAATCCATTCGAAGCACGTTAAGCAGCACCATTGTAAGAGACACGGAAAATTACGAATCGAAAAAAAAAAAAAAAAAGTTACGAATGTACGAATTTTTTCGTTCAATCCATTCGAGGTACGTTAAGCAGCACCATTGTAAGAGACAAGGGAAAATGACCAATTCAACAAAAAAAAAAAAGTTACGAATGTACGAATTTTTTCGTTCATTTTGATTTTCGTTGTTCCTGTTTTCGTTTTTCGGATTTTCTTCTTTCCTAGATTCGTTGTTTCTAAGTAGTTTTTTTCGGATTTTCGTTGTTTTCGGATTCATTCGATTCGTTAAAAATTTTTTAGCGAATCGTTCGTTCATTCGTACGATAACGAATGAACGAAAATAACGTAAAAAAAAAAAACGAAAAAAACGAAAAAAACTAAACTAATTGCACATGTCTAATTTAAGATCCGACGCCTGATTCCAAGGGGGGGGGCACTTGACCCCCCCCTTGCCCCTACCTGCGGACACAGTTTTTTTCGGATTTTCGTTGTTTTCGGATTCATTCGATTCGTTAAAATTTTTTAGCGAATCGTTCGTTCATTCGTACGATAACGAATGAACGAAAATAACGAAAAAAAAAAAACGAAAAACGAAAAAAACTAAACGAATTGCACATGTCTAATTTAAGATCCGATCCCTGATTCAGGGGGGGGGCACTTGACCCCCCTTGCCCCTACCTGCGGACGCCCATGCTCATAGCAGTTTTTGCTTTTTTTGCAGTTGTTGAAAAGTTGGACATTTCTTTTACCTGTAATGCACTCCAGTGAAATGAGTGTGTGGGCTGATCCACTCCGGCTAACCACAGAATACTTGTCTGTACACAAGGAACAAGTGTATCTGTAATCATACAGAAACCAATCATGGAGAGGGCTGGTGGGAGCAGAAATCAGGAGTCATTAGACTTGTAAAAACTCTTTGCACTTGGTCTATAAATAAATGTCAAGCTGGACTGGGGGGGACATACAAATTACAGGAAAACAGGAAAAGGAAATGGTGTGTGTGTATATATATATATATATATCTACAGTATCTCACAAAAGTGAGTACACCCCTCACATTTTTGTAAATATTTTATTCTATCTTTTCATGTGACAACACTGAAGAAATGACACTTTGCTACAATGTAAAGTAGTGAGTGTACAGCTTGTATAACAGTGTAAATTTGCTGCACCCTCTAAATAACTCAACACACAGCCATTAATGTCTAAACCGCTGGCAACAAAAGTCAGTACACCCCTAAGTGAAAATGTCCAAAGTGTCAAAATTTTGTGTGGCCACCATTATTTTCCAGCACTGCCTTAGCCCTCTTGGGCATGGAGGTCACCAGAGCTTCACAGGTTGCCACTGGAGTCCTCTTCCACTCCTCCATGATGACATCACGGAGCTGGTGGATGTTAGAGACCTTGCGCTCCTCCACCTTCCGTTTGAGGATGTCCCACAGATGCTCAATAGGGTTTAGGTCTGGAGACATGTTTTGCCAGTCCATCACCTTTACCCTCAGCTTCTTTAGCAAGGCAGTGGTCATCTTGGGGGTGCGTTTGAGGTCGTTATCATGTTGGAATACTGCCCTGAGGGGAGGGGATGATGCTCTGCTTCAGTATGTCACAGTACATGTTGGCATTCATGGTTCCCTCAATGATCTGTAGCTCCCCAGTGCCGGCAGCACTCATGCAGCCGCAGACCATGACACTCCCACCACCATGCTTGACTGTAGGCAAGACACACTTGTCTTTGTACTCCTCACCTGGTTGCCGCCACACACGCCTGACACCATCTGAACCAAATAAGTTTATCTTGGTCTCATCAGACCACAGGACATGGTTCCAGTAATCCATGTCCTTAGTCTGCTTGTCTTCAGCAAACTGTTTGCAGGCTTTCTTGTGCATCATCTTTAGAAGAGGCTTCCTTCTGGGACGACAGCCATGCAGACCAATTTGATGCAGTGTACGGCGTATGGTCTGAGCACTGACAGGCTGATCCCCCACCCCTTCAACCTCTGCAGCAATGCTGGCAGCACTCATACGTCTATTTCCCAAAGACAACCTCTGGATATGACGCTGAGCACGTGCACTCAACTTCTTTGGTCGACCATGGCGAGGCCTGTTCTGAGTGGAACCTGTCCTGTTAAACCGCTGTATGGTCTTGGCCACTGTGCTGCAGCTCAGTTTCAGGGTCTTGGCAATCTTCTTATAGCCTAGGCCATCTTTATGTAGAGCAACAATTTTTTTTTTCATATCCTCAGAGAGTTCTTTGCCATGAGGTGCCATGTTGAAATTTCAGTGACCAGTATGAGAGAGTGAGAGCGATAACCAAATTTAACACACCTGCTCCCCATGCACAGCTTGTGAACTTTTAACATTAATGAGTCACATAACACCGGGGAGGGAAAATGGCTAATTGGGCCCAATTTGGACATTTTCACTTAGGGGTGTACTCACTTTTGTTGCCAGCGGTGTAGACATTAATGGCTGTGTGTTGAGTTATTTTGAGGGGACACCAAATTTATAATGTTCTACAAGCTGTACACTCACTACTTTACATTGTAGCAAAGTGTAATTTCTTCAGTGTTGTCACATGAAAAGATATAATAAAATATTTACAAAAATGTGAGGGGTGTACTCACTTTTGTGAGATACTGTGTATGTGTGTATATATATATATACATATATATATATATATATATATATATATATATATACACACACACACACACACACACACACACACACACACACACACACACACACACACACACACACACACACACACACTATATTGCCAAAAGTATTGGGACACCTGCCTTTACACACACATGGCATCCCAGTCTTAGTCTGTAGGATTCGATATTGAGTTGGCCCACCCTTTGCAGCTATGGGAAGACTGTCCACAAGGTTTAGGAGTGTGCTATGGGAAGGTTTTACCATTCTTCTCAATAGTGCATTTGTGAGGTCAGGCACTGATGTTGGCCAAGAAGACCTGGCTTGCAGTCTCCGCTCTAATTCTTTCAAAAGGTGTTCTATTGGGTTGAGGTCAGGACTCCATGCAGGCCAGTCAAGTTCCTCCCCCCCAAACTTGCTCATCCATGTCTTTTATGGACCTTGCTTTTTTCACTGGTCCAAATCATTTGATTGAGGGGGGTTATGGTGTGGGGTTGTTTTTCAGGGGTTGAGCTTGGCCCTTAGCAGATCAGGCAGGCGGTCCGTTTACATTCAACCGCCCCTTAGAGGAGAGCGGGCTGTGTCCGTTTCTGCTCAGCATAGCGGAGCGTATACATACCTGTCAACCGCCTGCTCAGTGAGGATCAGCGGAGAGATCCCCCGCTGAGCAGGCGGATCCGCTGGATGTAGTCCGCCCGTGTGAAAGGGGCCTGAAGATAATGGAAGTTGTCTTTTGGGCTACTAAGGCTACATAGATTAGACTTCTTTTTTAACAACCTTTATTGGTTTCTTCATGTTCATTCATTCTTGTAGACTCTCAACTTCTGTAGGTGGACTTTTTAAGCTTAATCATACCCCAATGTGTGCTTCAGTTCTTATCTTAACATATCTATTTGCAAGGCACCTGTCATGGGGAGAAGGTGGCTGCGCGCCAACTGTCTTGGTTGGTGAAATCTCACCTTATCACCCAAGAATATACCCGGCGCACTTATTACAGTTATTACAGAATCCTCAGGTTGTGCCAACTTTTAGAACGTTTTCTTTAGCGCTACATAGCAGGGCCGGTACAAGGAGTGAGCAGGAGGGGCGGCTGCCCTGGGCACTCTGGGGAGGGAATTTATGTTGGGAGGGGGAATTTAGAGGGCGTGCTAGGAGTGGTGATTTGGGGGGGGGGTTTGTGTTGGGAGGGGGGATGGGTGAAGAACATTTGTGCTATTAGGAGGGATTTCAGGGGTTTGTGCTAGAAAAGCTAATATGGTGGGGGGGTGGGGACATGTGCTAAGATCTTTATGCTAGTAGGGATGATCGGTGGTATTTGTGCTTGGAGGGGAAATTTGAGGGTTAGGGAGGAGGAAGTTTTTTTTTTTTTCGGGGGGGGGGGGGGGGTGAACTTGTGCTGGGGGCATATGGGGAGAGAGGATTTGAGCTGGGGGGATGGGGGGGCAAAGATTTGTGCCATGGGAGGATTACAGCAGGGGGTAGATTTGTACTAGGAGGAAGAGGGATTTATGTTTAAGGGTTAAGCATTCAGATTAGTGGTTATCTTTTTTGGGGGGGGGGGGGATTTTTGCTGACACATAATCATACATCTTGAGGGGGGGGTGCAATTTGGCATGTTTGCCCTGGGCTCTAGATGACCTTGTCCTGGCACTGCTACATAGGATACATAGATTTGATATCTTGTATAAAAACCTTTATTCGCTTCTTCACGTTCTTTCTTCGCCCAAGAATACCAAGCCTCCAGCCATACTATGTCTGAAAAATGACCCTCCTCTAGATGGTAACCTTCTATCACATAAACCAGTTGACTGATATACCTAAAAGCCTGGTCAGTTTTTTTTTTTTATACCAACCCTGAAACTTGATGGGAAATAACGGAAGGATTCGATCTATAAAATGTTTGGTCAACAGGTCCTGATCTCTGACGTGATCTCACGTAGATCTCAGATGATGTAATGAGACAACTAGGCACCAGTTCAATCGGCAGCTAATGTCTCAAGAGAGTTATAGAGTTAGGGTGTCAAAAAGTCTCCGTATTTCAGATTTCTGAGATAGGATTACATCATACACAAACTACTTAATTGTATTCATTAATAAATAAAAGTTGTTTACCAGCTGAAAAAATATTTATAACCTTCAAGATTTTCCAAGTATAGCACATGGTAAAATGGGAGGGGGCATTCCTAAAACCTGTAATCACACCAGCGATATGAGAATGGGCCAATTTACACCAGAACGTGGTGTGGAAAAGACGTGTTCCACTTACGCTTCTTGTACCGTGCATGCGATCTGCTGCAATTCGTTTTTTTTTTTTTTCGTTTTTCGTTTTTTTTTCGTTATATTCTTTCATTCGTTATCGTACGAATAAACGATTCTCAAAAAATTTTAACGAATCTTTCGAATCGAACGAATACGAAAAACAACGAAAATCCGAAATAACCAAATTAGAAACAACGAATCTACGAAAGAAGAAAATCCGAAAAAACGAAAGCAGGAACAACGAAAATCAAAATGAACGAAAAAAAATTCGTACATTCGTAACCTTTTTTTTTTGTTGAATTGGTAATTTTCCGTGTCCCTTACAATGGCGCTGCTTAACATGCCTCGAATAGATTGAAAGAAAAAATTTGTACATTCGTAACTTTTTTTTTCGATTCGTAATTTTCCGTGTCTCTTAAAATGTAATAATAGCATACACATTACATAAAATTATGAATTATGCTCTGATTACAAATCTACGAAAACAATGTTACAAAAGTATGAATAAATCAATCTAACAAAAGTACGAATGTAACTAAATCTACGAAAATACGAATGCGTCCGAAGTTCGAATAAACGAAAATTAAACTAACAGAAAAACGAATCAACGAAAAAATAACTCTTACGAAAATACGAATCGTTACGAATACGAACACCGACGACTTACGAATTTACGAATCGTTACGAATACGAACACCGACGACTTACGAATTTATGAATCGTTACGAATCAACGGAAACGAAAGAAACAAAACGAAAATAAACAAATTTTTCTGTTGTGCACATGTCTACTGCAGGTGCAAAATATTTTCTTAAGGACCCTGCACCAGGGTCCTTTGCCTAGTCCAGATCGCATGGTACTGCAGCACCTTGCAATTTGATGCAGTGCGTTTTTGGAAAGTAGTGCATGCACTGCTTTTTGTGCAATTATCTACTTTGTTACATTTACGTTGACGTTTTTACTAGACATGTGCAAATCGTTTAGTTCCAAATTCATTTTTTAACAAATTAGTTAATTCGTAAATATCCGAATTAATGAAAAACCCGTTTAACAAATTAAATTTGTAAATTTGAAAATTCGTAAATTAGAAAATTTGTCAATTTGAAAATCCGTAAATTTGAAAATTCGTAAATTGGAAAATTTGGCAATTTGAAAATTCGTAAATTTGAAAATTTGTCAGTTTAAATATTCGGAAATTCTTAAATTTGTAAATTCGGAAATTCAGGAATTTGAAAATACGGAAATTCGAAAATTCGTAAAATCGGAAATTCAAAATCTGAAAATCCCCAAATTCTGAAAAAAGAACGCAAATTCAAAAGAATGAAAATCCGAAAATAAGAACAAAAATTTGAAAACCCGAAAATTCTAAAATCTGAAATAACTAACTAATAATAACTTAACTATTAGTAACTACAGTATTAAATTATAGGTATTGGAATTTCCTTTCAAATTTGGCTGTAGGTGAATGTAACGAATACGAATTTATCCAAACTTACGAATCATCCCAAATAACGAATGCCGTATCTAAACAAATGGAAGGTAACAATTTAATCATTATAAATAATAATAATAATAAAAACTTTTTTTATTATTATTATTATTTATTATTAATTTGTTCCGTTCCATTTGTTTAGATGCGGCATTCGTTATTTGTGATGACTCGTAAGTTTGGATAAATTCGTATTCGTTACGTTCACTAACAAATTTCAAAGGAAATTCCAATACCTATAATAAAATAGCTATTATTAGTTATTATTTCAAATTTTTGGATTTTCATTCTTATTTACGAATTTCTGAATTTTCAAATTTACAAATTTTTTGGTTTTGGAATTTAAGAAATTTTCGAATTTTCCAAATTTACAAATTTTCAGATTTTCGTAAAAATACGTTATTTGTTTGACATTAAATACTGGGGTTATGACAGCAGCTAGCTGCCATAACCCCCAGTATTTTTTATTTTTTTTACTATGGCCAGTTCTGTTTCAGATAACAGTGGTCCCGCAGTCTGGTTCACCACGGAATCACCTTTAGAAGTGGTGGGGGGTACCCTCCTGCCGCTTCCTGGTCGTTTCCGGGTGAAACCTGGGAGTGATCCAATGCTGGCGATAGCTGGGTATGGAGAAGAGTGAGGCCAAGATAGCTGCCACTTGTCTCTATGCCCTTGGAGGACCGGTACAATATCTGACATCACTTCCAGTGCTCGGGCCATAGTAAATATTGTTTTTTTTTAAAGCAAAAGTTCCGATTTTTTTAAAATCTTTTACTTTTAAAGGTAAATGAGAAATTTGGGGCCAGATCACTCAATAAGGACATGTCATCCTTATTTCTATTACGAGGGGTGTTTACATTGTAATAGGAATAAAAGTGATTAAAAAAAAAGGTGGACAGTGTAAAAATAAAAAGTAAAATAAATATGAAAAAAAATTCAAAGTGCCCCAACCCCCTATGCTCGAGCGCAGAAGTGAATGCATACGTGAGTCGTGCAAGCATATGTAAATGGTGTTCAAACCACATGTGTGGTATCGCCGCGAACACTAGAGCGAGAGGAATAATTCTAGTACTAGACCTCCACTGTAACTCTAAACAGGTAGCCTGTGAAAAATTTTAAAGTGTCCCCTATAGAGTTTTAAGTACCGTAGTTTGTCATCATTCCACAAGTGTGCGCAATTTTAAAGCATGACATGTTAGGTATCTATTTACTCTGCGTAACATCATCTTTCACATTATACAGAATCAAGGTAAATATTGTGTTTTTTATTTTATATACAAAAAATTGCGTTTGAAAGACTGCTGCCCAAATACTCTGTGACATAAAATATTACAACAATCGCCATTTTATTTTAGCAAATTTCTAGCAAAAATACTGATTTAAACTCTTAAACAAAAAGTTCCAGAAAAGGCCTGGTCTTCAAGTGGTTGTAGATTCTGAGCACAGTCCTTGCAGCAGCAAATGATGGGCTGCGATACACAGGGACACCATGAACAATGTCCACTCTTACAGTACAGTTTAACTACTTCCCACCCGACCACTGTATATATACGGCCGGGTGGGAGCCGCCTACTTCTGATCGGACGTTCCCGAACGTCCTTCAAAAGTAGGGGGATCGCGCGCGCGTGTGCCCGCGCAGCGGCGCGATCCCGATGCGCTCGTGTCACCCGGACACGGCGCATCTCGGATCGGCAGGAGGGCTCTGTGATTGGCCCTCCTGATCACCTGACAGCCGTGTTCAATCACAGCCGTCATGTGATGTAAGCAAACAGCCGGTTGCTAGGCAATCGGCTCTTCTCTCCTCACACGGAAGTCGTCGCTGAGGAGAGGAGAGCGGATCGCTGCAGCCGGCTGGTGATCAGTGAGTATTAGCTGTTTTTTTTACTCACTGATCACCAGTAAACACCAGTAAACACACATGTCCCCCACACATGCCCCCAAAACATACATGTCCCCAAAACACACATGTCCCCAAATAAAAACACATGTCCCCAAATAATAAAAACACATGTCCCTCACATATGTCCCAGTAAAATCACATGTGCCAATGATTATCTGCACACATATGTCCGTGATCACCTGCACACATCTGTACATGATCATTTGTGTACATATGTCCGTGATCACGCAAATCAATTATTATACACTTAACGGATTTTTTTTTACTAAAAACATGTAGCAGAATACATTTTGGCTTAAATTTATGACAAAATTTGATTTTATTGGATTTCGTTTAAAAAAGAAAGGAGAAAATATATTTTTTTTCAAAATTTCCGCTATTTTTTCGCTTATATCGCAAAAAATAAAAAACGGAGTCGTGAATAAATACCACCAAACTAAAGCTCTATTTGTGCGAACAAAATGATAAAAATTTCATTTGGGTACAGCATTGCATGACCGCGCAATTGTCATTGAAAGTGCAAGAGCGCTGAAAGCTGAAAATTGGTCTGTGAAGGAAGGGGGCGAAAGTGCCCAGTATTGATGTGGTTAACTGATGCAAAAGGGACAGCAGTAGCACACAGTCACTGGGATCTCACACACTGATCTGTACTCACTAATGTCCTTGGATAATTGAATGCCTCCTTACAGACTCCTCTCCTGTGACTTCTCCAGACCAGATCCTTAAAAAGAAGTCCCTCAGTCAGCTCCAGAAAAGTTAATCAGAATAGGAGCCCCAGCTAACTAGCTGGGACCTTGATAAGCAGTAGAAAAGCACAGCTGGACTGCACAGAAGGGCAACAGCCCTTCAGGCTGGGATCTCCTCCTCCTAGACAAGAAGCCTCTATTCCAGGAACAAAACAATTTATGTTCCCCTCCAGCCACCATCTGGACACCCTCCCCCAGGGATTGGGTGGGACTGCATAAATATTCATCTGCTGATTCGACTCTTCCAGCCCACTACTTCCCAGAACCCTCCAGAAGGTAAGGGGAAGCAACTAGTAAGACACAGAACATCTGAAAATAGTCACAAGAAACTCATCTGATTACAGTAGAGCTATTACTTGTTACCTAACCTAGCACCTATCTAGGAGGGTGCTACACTACTATGAACATGGGCTTTGGTATTTAGATACTCTAGAATGCTTAACCTGACTGGCCCTGGTCCAGCATCTGCACCAAAATTCTGTGAGTGAGAGTTTTATGTTTGTGTAGATACCTTCAAAGGGTGCTGCACATCTGGGGATTCCGGAGAACACAATGGGGGAGATTTACTAAAACTGGTGCGCACAGAATCCGGTGCAGCTGTGCATAGAAACCAATCAGCTTCTAACTTCAGCTTGTTCAATTAAGCTTTGACAAGAAGACCTACAAGCCGATTGGTTACTATGCACAACTGCACCAGATTCTGTGTGCACCAGTTTTATTAATTTCCCCCCAATATTTCTTACTATAGCACTATAGCTGATCATGTGTTCATATTGTAAAAATGGCTTCCATTGTTTTTTCCTCTGCAGGTTCCTGTGAACTGTGAGTCAAATCTACTAACCAATGGCCTGTCAGAGACACTTGCTGTTCCTGCTTCTGGTTCTGTTTGCAGTCAGTACACAGCTGTCACACGGCCAGCACTGGTCCCATGGGTGGTACCCAGGAGGCAAGAGGGAGTTGGACATGCCTGCTTCTCCAGAGGTATATTAATGATGCATTGTTTTCTAGCTAAAGGTTTTCGACATATATATGGCTAGGACGCCATTTTTGCAGTATTGGCTTGGGTAGTGGGGGCTGTATTCCTTACATGCATAGGTTCCCTTGAGGACACTGCTAGTAAGGAAGCAGGTATTGGGGAATAGTTGATTATTTGTCCTTCTCATTACCTGGTACATTCCAGGGCTGTATTGTTTGGTCCACTGGATTGGACCAATAATAACATTCTAGATACAGTATAAGCTCACCTTGGGGGTATATAAGAGACAGTTTGGGCTTCTTCCCCCTGGTGGTGCAGTCTTTGCAGATTTGTTACCATGAATGAACAAGGAGAAAAGCGTTTTTAAAAGCCCCAGTGTTGCATTGCAACTGTGCTGACACACTACCGAATGAAATCAATCATCACAGCACTGACTCATCCCTTTTCAGATGGTGTTTCAGGCTCTGTTCACACTATTGCACATAATCACATGACAATGGAAAACTCATTGTTTGCAAAGTTGGATCTCAGCAGTGTAAACCTAGCCTCAGCCAGACAAATGGATTTGCAAAACAAACTGCTTTACTGTGCTGTCTCTTTAGAGAATCCATAGTGCTCTGGGAATCCATTGTCATGTATTCAAAGTGAATTTGTGAAACAATAAATAAATATATATATTATTATTATACAGGATTTATATAGCGCCTACAGTTTGTGTAGCGCTTTACAACATGAGGGCAGACAGTACAGTTACAATACAATTCAATACAGGAGGAATCAGAGGGCCCTGCTCGTTAGAGTTTACAATCTAGGAGGGAGGGTCAAGTGATACAAAATACGTAATAACTGTAGGGGATGAGCTGATGAAGAAAATTAAAGTACAATTGATGGGTTGAGGCAGGATAGGCTTCTCTAAGGGAAAAGTTTTCAGGGATCGCCTAAAAGTGGATAGAGTTGAAGATAGTTGGACAGATGGGAGAGACTCAGAAGTTCCGAAGGCGAGCATGGGAGGAGGTGACGAGGGAACTAGAGAGCAGGTCTTCTGAGGAACAAAGAGGACAATTTGGTTGGTATTGTGAGACTAGGTGTAGTGATATAGCTGGGGGCTGGAGTTGTTAATGGCTTTGTAGGTTATTGTTAGTATTTTGAATTTAATTTGTTGGATGAGTGGAAGCCAGTGGAGGGATTGACAGAGAGGAGTAGCAGATGCTGAATGGTTTGTAAGGTGGATGGGTCTGACAGCAGCATTCATAATGCACTGAAGGGGGGATAGACTATGTAGAGGTAAGCCAATGAGGAGGGAGTTGCAGGTGTCGAGGTGAGAGAAGATCAGGAAGTGGAATAGGAGTTTTGTGGTTTCATTGGTTAGGAAGGGACGTATTTTGGAGATATTGCAGAGGTTGAGACGGCAAGCTTTGGAAAGTGATTGGATGTGGGGCCGAAAGTAGAGGTTCAGAGTCAAGGATTACAAACTGTAAGAAACTCAGGGAAGCTCATCTGCATGTTCGTCGTCCTCATCGGGGTCTCGACCTGACTGCAGTTTGTCGTCGTAACCGACTTGAGTGGGGAAAATGCTGACATTCAATGGCGTCTGGCACTTTGGAGAGGTGTTCTCTTCACCGATGAATCCCAGTTCAGGGAAGATGGCAGACAGCATGTATGGCATTGGATGAGTGGTTTGCTGATATGCCAACGTTGTGGATGGAGTGGCCCATGGTGGCGATGGGGTTATGGTATGGGCAGGCGTATGCTATGGACAATGAACACAGGTGCATTTTATTGATGGCATTTTGAATACACAGAGATACTGTGACGAGATCCTGAGGCCCATTGTTGTGCCATTCATCCACAACCATCACCTCATGTTGCAGCATGATAATGCACATCCCCATGTTTCAAGGATCTGTACACAATTCCTGGAAGCTGAAAACATCCCAGATCTTGCATGGCCAGCATACTCACCGGACATGTCACCCATTGAGCATGTTTGGGATGCTCTGGATCGGCATATATCCAGCAGCTTCGCACAGCCATTGAAGAGGAATGGACCAACATTCCACAGGCCACAATCAACAACCTGATCAACTCTATGCGAAGGAGATGTGCTGCACTGCGTGAGGCAAATGATGGTCACACTAGATACTGACTGGTTTTCGGACCCCCCAATACAGTAAAACTGCACATTTTAGAGTGGCCTTTTATTGTGGCCAACCTAAGGTGTATATATATATATATATATATATATATATACACACAGTATCTCACAAAAGTGAGTACACCCCTCACATTTTTGTAAATATTTTATTATACCTTTTCATGTGACAACACTGAAGAAATGATACTTTGCTACAATGTAAAGTAGTGAGTGTACAGCTTGTATAACAGTGTAAATTTGCTGTCCCCTCAAAATAACTCAACACATTAATGTCTAAACCGCTGACAACAAAAGTGAGTACACCCCTAAGTGAAAATGTACAAATTGGGCCCAATTAGCCATTTTCCCTCCCCGATGTCATGTGACTCGTTAGTGTTACAAGGTCTCAGGTGTGAATGGGGAGCAGGTGTGTTAAATTTGGTGTTATCGCTCTCACTCTCTCATACTGGTCACTGGAAGTTCAACATGGCACCTCATGGCAAAGAACTCTCTGAGGATCTTATTATTTTTAATACTCATGCTGCTAGCATTATTAAATAGATAGGAAAGTATATCATATTTACTTGTTGTAAACGTATTTTTTTTACATTTCTTATACAGTTACTTCCTGGTTTCTTGCTTAGGCAAATTATGTCATACATCCCGGGAGTCTTCAGGAGGGGAGGAGGGATTTTCTCAGCTAAGCACACTATCCTGTGTGCATGCCTGAGCTAGGAGCAGATGGATTCCAGGCAGTAAATGCTACATGAATTAGCTGCTCTTACTTAAGATGGCCATGGCCGATGATCCATCTTGCACTAGATGCATGAGAGATCATGGGGACTTCATCCATATGTAGTGGAGGTGACCCAAACTACACATATATTGGAAGGAGGTGATGGGGATTATTAATCGTGTATTTCAGATTCATCTTGTAGAACACCCTAAACTATGCCTGTTGGGAATTATAGACGAAGTCCCCATGGAGGAGACCTCTAGACTAGCTATAGCTAGGGCCTTTTTCCAGGCCAGGAAATTCATTTTGAAGCACTGTAAATCGACAGATCACCCCCACAGTGAAGGAGAGATTGACGCAAATGGGCGACACTATAAGTCTGTAAAAATGTATCTACCAACACAGGGGTAGTGCAACAAAATTCGAAAAAATTTGGGCATCATGGATAGCTGTTCCTGGTTTAGTCCCTGTAGACCTGAATATGGACCACTTACTTGTGTAACTTGGCTGCGGTGGCGAAAGGGCTGGATCCTCCAGCTGGGGGCCTCGGTTGTTTTTCTAGCTACTCTGTGACCGAATGTATTCCATTGTTGCAACTGAATCGTATGCGGTTGAAATGTGATTATGTGCCGAGAGGGTTCGCTTCTGGAAGAATGGTCAAACATCCCCATAGACACTTCTAAACCTTGTGGACGGCCTTCCCAGAAGAGTTGAAGCTGTTATAGCTGCAAAGGGTGGGCCAACTCAATATTGAACCCTACGGACTAAAGCCCCGTACACACGGTCAGACATTCCGACCACAAAATCCATTATTTTTCATGTGTGTGTAAAGGTAGGTGTCTCAATACTTTTGACAATATAGTGTATGTTGCATTGAGGTGTGCTGCAATGTGAATAGGTCAAATTTTATCATCCACTATGGTGCGGTGCCAACCCATTCATAATGAATGGTCTGCCTTAACACAATTCACGTCAACACGTGCCATATCACTCATTGACGCCTGTACATATAGCACACTGCGATGGAACGCTGTAGCGTGAATGGGCCTTTAGAGTTTGGATATGGAAGACCTCATGTGGATGTGACTGGTTCCCTTTAAGATCCTGATACAACACCACCCAGCCAAGCTGACACAACACACAGGAGAGTAGAGAGTAGATTGCGTCTCGTCTCAGCGCTGGGACCGCAGTAAAATTTGATGTCAGCACTGGGATTGCGGTGAAACGTTCCCTATCACGGCAGATGTTCCACAGATCATTGGGCCATTGAAGTTTGTCTCACCTCAGCAGCAGGATCTGATCAGTAAACAACATGTGAGGGAATGGAGAGGATTTTCATCTCTCAGAAAGAACCAAAGTGTTGATCATCTCTGGAGAGCAGGACGAGCGCCGGCGTTTTACCGAACTAAAAAGTTTCCTATCTTTTTTCTAACAGTGCAGAGAGTATGGCAAGGCAGCTTAGATTTCTTTGCAAGACATGGACATATAATGTTAATAAAAAAGATAATGGAGGATGAAAAAAAGAACAGAACCAAACTCTCTCAATCAACATTAATTATTTTGAATCAATATGCTGCTAGCATTAGTAAATCGATAGGAAGGTGTATTATATTTACTTGTTTTAAACGTTTTTCTTTACATTTCTGCAGCTGCTTCCTGCTTTCTGGCCTAGGCCAAAATGATGTCATACATCCCAGGAGTTTTCATGGCGTTTTTTTTTTTTTCTCTTATCTGGAGGGGCGTTTTCAGCGCAGAACACCTATCTGCCTGCATGCCTGAGCTAATGGCAGATGGATTCCTATATATAGTTTTTGGACATTGCATTAAGATATTTTACATTTTTGCTTTATGTATGTATAATGGGCTTTTTATAATATTGAGGATTTGTGCATCACATGAAGCACATGCACTTTAATTATATTATATTTTCACATTATAGGACATATGCATGAGTTACTAATTTTATATTCGTTTTTAAAATGTATTTTATTTATGTTTAGTAAGGATGAGCTTCGGCGTGTTCGCACAGCCCACATGCAGAGCCCGCCAGGAAGTTGGCTGCGCTAATCACAGGCAGTGAGACATTTCCCGATCTCTGCAGCCGTGCATCGGGACAAAGTCTCACTGCCTGTGAGTAACGCAGGGCAGTGCCGACTTCCTGACGGGCTCTGCACGTGGGCTGTGCGAACACGCTGGTGCACATCCTCAATGTTTAGCGCCGCACATTTGGTATATCAATTTGTATTGTCACATTTGGGAAGTTGGCAGCTGTTTATTTATTTTTTATTTATTTATTTATTCAATTTTTTTAGTCTCTATTTATTTTTAGTTTTTTAAGGTTAGTAGTGTGGCAGCTCACAAGGTTATACCTACAGCTACTTTCAAACTGGGTTGGGTGGGCGCCAGAGGTAAAGCGGCGCTTTTTTTTAGTGCCACTTTACTGTCGTTTTAGCGGCGCTATTCTGCCACTAGCAGGGCGGATTTAACCCCCGCTAGTGGCCGAAAAAGGGTTACAACCACCCACAAAGCGCCGTAAAGCGCCGTAAACAAGGCAGATTGCCGTTCTGTCAGTAGGGAAGGCATGGATCCTGTGTTCCAAGCCTTTCCAGAGTAAAAGCACCTCTCCCACAGTGCACAAACACTGATCAGGCACACAGTTAACCTTTTGATCGTCCCTGATTTTAACCCCTTCCCAGTCAATGGCATTAGTACAGTGATTGTATATATTTTTAGCACTGATTACTGTATTGGTGTCACTGGTTTCCAAAAGTGTCAGTTGGGTGTCCAATTTGGCTTCCGCAATATTGCAGTTCCGCTATAAGCCGCTGATCAATGCCATTACTAGTAAAAAAATAAAAATAAATTAAAATTCCATAAATGTATCCCATACAGTAGTTTGTAGAAGCTATAACTTTTGTGCAAACCAAGGACGAAGTCGCAATGACAAAACGCGTCAGAATGTGGCTGTACGGCAACCAGAAGTGACGCAACACGTAGCACCGAAAGTGACGATCCGAGTCAACATTGGTGGGGTGAGAAACTGCTTTCTACACGCTGGGTCCGCCACAACAGCGATATGCCAGTTTAGGTGCCGCTGTACTACATGCGCTATTACACTGTGCATAATGTGCTTGCAATATTTGAGGGTTTTTATTTCATTTTAATACATTTATGGTAAACGGTATTGCACTTTTGGAGTTTCTTTTTTGTCTCACAAATATGGAATGGCTGTGAGTCACTAATGAAGATTGAAGTTCACTACTGAATACCATTTGACCCTAGATGGGTTGAAGCCTATTTGCCGATCATGAGAGCATGAGAGTGCAAGGCCATTGTTTCTGGTGAGTCGTTACCCTATGGGGGAGTGGTGACACGATCTTCACGTGGTGTGGTCGGGATATTTCAAGCAAGAGTCATTTATCATGGACATTTTCACTGAAAGTGTTTATGGTGTCTTAATTTGAGGACTTTCTTTCATTGGACTTTATTTACACTTTTTGTTCACTTAGTGATTTCATATCACTATTTATCTGCTTTTGCCATGTTTTCAATTAGTTTAAGTTAACGCCACTATTTACAGATGTATATATTTGCTCTCATCTTCATTATCTGGTAGATGTGCTGATAATTTTTTTTTACCAAAAATATGTTATAAGCCTAAATCTTTTAAACAAAAAATCGGATGTGTTTTTATAGCAGAAAGTAAAAAATATATTTATATTTTTTTTTTAAATTGTCAGTCTTTTTTATAGCGCAAAAAATAAAAAACACAGAGGTGATCAAATACTACCAAAAGAAAACTCTATTTGTGGGAAAAAAGGTCATAAATTTTATTTGGGTAAGGCTTTGCATGACCGCACAATTGTCAGTTAACCGCCAGCCGACCAGCCTACCACTTATACTGTGCAGGTTGGCGTGCCTTGGGTATATGTCGGCTCTTTAAGCTCTCTATTGCAGGCGCACGCACGCCTACAGCGTGTCCCCGGAGCCGATGTGCGTGCCTGGCAGGGCACCCGCTAACGCTCGTAACAGAACGAGTTCTGTCAGGGGAGAGGAGACAGATCTTGTGTTCCTACTAAGTAGGAACAATGATCTGTCTCCTCCTCTAGTCACACCCACCCCCTCCCCACAGTTAGAACACACAGTGAGGGAACACATTTAACCCCTTGATCGCCCCCTAGTGTTAACCCCTTCCCTGCCAGTGACATTTATACAGTAATCAGTGGCTATTTTTAGCTCTGATGAAATGTCAATGGTCCCCAAAAAGTGTCAAAAGTGTGCGATCTGTCCACCGCAATGTCACAGTCCCGATAAAAATCGCAGATCGCCGTAAAAAAAAATAATAATAAAAATGACATAAATTTATCCCCTATTTGGTAGACGCTATAACTTTTGCGCAAATCAATCATAATACGCTTATTGTGATCTTTTTTACCAAAAATATGTAGAAGAATACATATTGGCCTAAACTGATGAAGAAATTAGTTTATTTTTTATTTTTTTGGGGATATTTATTATAGCAAAAAGTACAGAACATTGTGTTTTTTTCCCAAAATTGTGGCTCTTTTTTTTGTTTATAGCTCAAGAAATAAAAACCGCAGAGGTGATCAAATACCACCAAAAGAAAGCTCTATTTGTGAGGAAAAAAAGGATTGTGTTTTGGTACAACGTCGCACGACCGCATAATTGGCAGTGCTGTATCGCAAAAAAATGGCCCAGTCATGAAGGGAGGGTAAATCTTTCGGAGCTGAAGTGGTTAAAATCTTCATTACTTCCCCCCAACACACCCACAACTGTGATCCCCCAGTGCTGCAGGGGTTAATACGAGCCATTGGACCTGTCACAGGTACTCAATAGAAGTTCCGACTATGCCCACCTTTTTCTTTCACCTCCTCCAGTCATAGAAGCTATACTGAGGAAAAAAGCTCTATGGATGAAGGACGGGAGGATGAATGAAATGTCCGCCTCCTCCATTCATAGGGTGCTTTACATCTGCAGTACTAAATCCAAAAGTTAAGGCTCTGATGTGAAGAGGGTAATGTGTGATTGGGGGTACTTATAAATAGCCTCTGATGTATAGGAGGTCCTGATGTGTTGGGAGGCCTCTTATGTTTTAGGGGGACCTCTGATGTGATCAGTAGACATGTGCACTGCCAAAAAATTCATTTGTTTTCATTTAGTTTAATTCGTTTTTTGTTTTTTTTTTTTTTTTTTCGGGTCATTCGTTATGATCGCCATTCGTAAATTCGCAAATTCAAAAATCTGAAATTTCGTAAATAAGAAAGAAAATCTGAACATTTGAAAGGATAACTAACTAATAATAACAAACTATTAAATTATAGGTATTGGAATTTCCTTTCAAATTTGTCTGTTAGTAAACGTAACAAATACAAATTTATCGGAAGTTACGAAGTATCCGAAATAACGAATGCCGCATCTGAACAAATGGAATGGAACAAATTAATAATAAATAATAACAATAATAAAAAGTTTTTATTGATCTTCTTGTTTTTTATAATTCTGAATTTGTTACGTTCCATTCGTTTAGATACGGCATTCGTTATATCGGATTATTCGTAACTTCGGATAAATTTGTATTCGTTACATTCACTAACAGCCAAATTTGAAAGGAAATTCCAATGCCTAAAATGTAATAGTTCGGTTATTATTAGTTAGTTATTTCAGACTTTCAGATTTTCAAATTTCCGATTTGATGAATTCAAAAAATTTACGAGTTTTCAAATATTCAAATTAAGAATATTCTGAAAAAAACGTTAAACGGGTTTTCATTAATTTAGATATTTCATAATCCACAAATTTTTCTGAATTCCTTTAAAAAAAGAATTCGGAACAAAACAAATTGATCAGGGAACCTCTGATGTGGATGGAGGCTTCTGATGTAAAACTAATTTCATCAAGGTGGTCGTGTGCAAAATGTGACGATGAATTAAAGTGTTTGTTCACCAATGCCAGAAGTCAGCATAGGTGAGTTGGAAGCTTTGATGCACGAAAAAAACTATGATTTAATTGGTATTGCTGAATCATGGCTTCATTCTTCACATGATGTTCCAAACATTTATCACTAGTTAGTGATCAGGCAGGAGGAGGTAACAAAGGACAGCTTATTGTGAAATATTCCTGTTCATTTGATAAAGTGCATATAGGTTTAAGGCAACACCACTGATATATAAACAGTTAATAATCGGGGGAGTACTTAAAGCGGAGAATACACTTCCAATTTTCACACTATGAAGCCGAAACGTTCCAAACATGCGTACCGTCCTCCGGAGAGAGTATAAGCCATCAGCTGTTGAACTTCATGCAAACACTCAAAATCAAACAGCCCGCGGTCCCGCTGTGAAGTGCTGACGTCACGCTATGTTTGATTTTGAGTGTTTGCATGAAGTTCAACAGCTGATGGCTTATACTCTCTCCGGAGGACGGTACGCATGTTTGGAACGTTTCGGCTTCATAGTGTGAAAATTGGAAGTGTATTCTCCGCTTTAAGTACTCCCCCGATTATTAACTGTTTATATATCAGTGGTGTTGCCTTAAACCTATATGCACTTTATCAAATGAACAGGAATATTTCACAATAAGCTGTCCTTTGTTACCTCCTCCTGCCTGATCACTAACTAGTGATAAATGTTTGGAACATCATGCTAGTAAAGACTTTGTTGAAGTGATGAAATATTCACTCCCATGATTATCACTCTTATCATCCACCCAGTACACCATGCGTACGACCTCTACTGACTAATTGGATTTATTGGGAATCATCCCCTTGGATATCACATTAGCAATTCCAGTATATGATGTCTGTTAATGGTGATTGTGGTGTGAATGTGGTGTGTGCAGCCACGGCTTCCTTTGTTTTTATATTGCTTTGACAACGTTGTCATACTTTTAATGAGTCTGTGTTCACCGCACATCTGTAAACCCCCTCCCTTTTTTCATTAATTAAAGTACCTGGTAATCTTTTTGTAATTAATTAAAGTGAGTTTTTGTATTCACCATAGTGTTCTGTTTTTGGCCATCTAAGGTCCCTTTCACGCTGAAGCGTTTTTCAAGAGCTACAGCGCTAAAAATAGCGCCTGTATAGCTCCTGAAAAAAGCGGGTCCTTTAACTCCAGCGTTAAAGCCGGAGGGCTTTCACACTGGAGCTGTGCGCTAGCAGGACGGTAAAAAAAGTCCTGCTAGCAGCATATTTGAAGCGGTGAAGGAGCGGCACCGCTCCAAATATGCTACTAGCAGGACTTTTTTTACCGTCCTGCTAGCGCACCGCTCAAGTGTGAAAGCCCTCCGGCTTTCACGCTGGAGTTAAAGGACCCTCTTTTTTCAGGAGCTATACAGGTGCTATTTTTAGCGCTGTAGCTCTTGAAAAACGCTTCAGTGTGAAAGGGGCCTTAGAGGGCCAACACAGATACCGCCCCTTCCCATTGAAATCAATGGGACACCACAGGGATACCGCCGGCAAAGCGCCACTGCAGCAGCGCTTTGCAGGGGGGTTTAACCCTTTTTCGGACGCTAGCGGG
Source organism: Lithobates sylvaticus (assembly GCA_028564925.1). Classification (NCBI taxonomy): domain Eukaryota; kingdom Metazoa; phylum Chordata; class Amphibia; order Anura; family Ranidae; genus Lithobates; species Lithobates sylvaticus. The sequence goes on along the minus strand of CM053026.1, from coordinate 744,242,713 downwards.
GGTTAAAACCACCCCGCTATTGGCCGAATACCGTGGCTAAAACGATGGTAAAGCAGCGTTAAATATAGCGCTGCTTTACCCTCGCCGCCCGCACTGCCCCAGTGTGAAACCGGCCTTCGGAGAACTTTATTCTCTTGTTTTTTTCTGTATGCTCATAGGGTAACTTGAACTACATCCTACATGACCTTGTGTGGATGGAGGTGTATGCATTACTCCCAACTTTATATATTTATATTTATTCATTTTCTCAGGTTGATCCAGGCAACCTCTGTTATTTTTTTGGGACAAGGGATGGGCAGAAGGAGCAGCTTCCTTGGACACAGCAGTAGGGGGTGCACCCACTTATAGAAAGCACCCTTTAGATTAGTGGCTGGCAATCAGTAGGCTGCAATTGTATGTGTGCTCTGACAGCTGCTGCTGTCACATTGTGCTCCAACATGCCCACTATCTACCCCGTGTGCCCACAGCTGAAACAAAAAACACACCATGCATGCATAACAACCTTCTGGCTATAAGGAATCAAGCAATTGGCCATGCAAGTGCAGTGCACACCTTGTACCAACCATGGACAGCTGGAGCAAGGGGTAAGAGAATGGGCGGAGACCAGGGGTGGACTGACAACTCATGGGGCCCCTGGGCAATAGG